>CM040239.1:142467148-142819877 GCA_022545495.1 Chrysanthemum lavandulifolium
ACCATGGTGGGATGAAATCCATTATCAAAGTTCACTTTTAAGATCAAAGGAGGCTAGATTTGAGCTTTTAACAAGATGTGACAACGAAGTTAATTCACTATTATTTATTTGAGGTTGAAGTGAAATATCACGGGAGAGTGTACTTAGTATCTGAAGGTATCGGGGATGGTTGGATGAAGATTCTTCATGATCCTTGTTCAAGCTTATTATCAAAAACGAAGACTTGGAAATCTAGTTATTGTTGGGTGTCTTTTACCTTTTCTTTTACCACTTGGGGGAATTGGGCTCATACCACCACAAGATAACTATCACTTTAAGGAGTTACGTTGTTGTGCTCAGTGTCACATTCAATTGTGGATTTTCAAGAGGTAATGTACGTCTTATACTTTATGGTTGGTTGGTTGAAGAGTATAGAGTACATAGAGAGTACTTAGAGATGCTAATGGAAATCGGCACGCTTTTGTTACATATGTGCAAGTTTAAGTCACGAGTTCGGGTTAGTTTACTTGGGTCAAATTCATCATATTGGGTTTTCTCCATCACCGTCACTACAAAGAGCCTACATAATGATAATGGGAATGATTACATGTTTTGATAAGAGAGCTGAAAAGAGAGATTATGACGTCATTCACATCGATTCGGGCCTCGTACTTCATCATAATGATGTATGAACACAACAGTTCATGCCTCGTTCTTTAAAGAAAAGAAAAGTGTACGTTTCAGTGCGCTTTATCTTCTGAAGAAGAGAAATCTTCTTATGACGTATGAACACAACAGTTCATGCCTGGTACTCTAAAGAAAAGAAATGTGCACATTTCAGTGTGCATTATCTTCTAAAGAAGAGAAATCTTCTTATGACGTTTGAATACTTCAGTTCAAACCTCGTTCTCTAAAGAAAAGAAATGTGTACGCTTCAGTGCGCATTATCTTTGCAAGAAGAGAAATCTTCTTAATATGACCATTCTCGTCAACATGCTTCATGCTTTTTCCATGGGCTTTCGATTATCAAGTGAACCGGGCTACCATTGATTGTTTTCTTATTCCACTTGCTCAACTATAATGACGATGGAAACATCATGTGCTAATTTTGCGGGGGAGAAGTTTGAATAGACTACATTTGTTGATGATTTCACTTATTTAATCAAAAATGGCAACTCCGTTTGCAATTCTTGAGGGGGAGAAGAAGTGTAAATCTACTGCATGGTTGATTGATTTCTGAGAATTAATGGTCAAACGGCTCCAAACTCATGTAAGAACCGAGCTTCTTCTTATCGGGTCATCTTCACATGATGTTTCTTCTAAGAGCCGTTGGTTAACATCTTCACTCGGATGATGAGTTTATTGACAAAGTGTTTCCGGTTAATGCTTCACTTACACATCAACATGATAATTACGAACAATCTCTCTTTCTTGTTTGATGTGATTGGTAGTTTAGTGTTACCATTTAGTGTGTTCGTTCTGGGTGATTCTTGATTTCCTTGATGAACATCTTTACATTCTTGTTTGATTGGGAGGATTTTAGTTAAGGGATTTGCAAGATGTAAGTTAATTGGGATGTTTATTGGTGAAATGAAGATGTTAACTTTCTATTCCCCAACCGGACAATCTTGAAGAAGGTCGAGTCTGATCGGTTCTACATTTTACGCTACATGTTAGAAGACTAAAGACGAGTTGCATTTAAAGATCTAAAGACTTCTTCTTATCTCGGGCATTTATTAACAGATTGTCGGTTTAGGGAGAGCACTAATTGGGGAGAGTGAAATGCAATTTAATCCCCAATTAGACTTGCTCATTCTGTTCTTGACAAGTTGATTCCTACAAAGACTTCAAGCGATCTTCTCAATGATTTCAAGTATTTGGGTGATAAAGTGTTCTTGATTACAAGTGTCAAAACCAACAGGGGAAGGAGACACATATCTAAGCGTGAGTAAACTTGATCAACTTAATACTTCTAAGTAATTGAAGATATCCGGGAAGACAAATGTTATTACATGAGAGAAACTCAAGGTTTGACTCATGGCGAGTAAACTTGATGAGCTTAATACTTCTAAGTAATTGAAGATTTCTCGGAAAACATATGTCATGACCGTAGAAACTCAAGGTTTACTCATCAAGGCATTTAGTGTTCTTATTCCAACTACGTGGGGAAGAGATGTAAGAGTTAGTTTCGATGATAAAAGAGGTACACAAGTGTGTGATGATTTCGATGTTATCACAATCATCGGGGAGAGAGGATTGTGTACATTGGGGACGCCATTTGTTTCACTTGAGTGCTTAATCGGTGATTCGAGATATAATCACTTATTCGGAGTTGAAATCCATGAGATAGTCCTCCAGAGATAATCGATGATTCGGCCGCTTCTTCAATGTTATCGGGTATTCTCTCTTTGGGCATTGGTGCTTGGCTTCTTGAGCTTCATGCACTTTCTTGGGGGAGAAAAGTATACATCGGGGTTATTCTTTGGCTATTGGACTTAATCGATACTTGATGGTATAAGTTTCTTTGTCTTTGGGTATATGTGTATTCGGGTTCGTGAGCTCTAGTCTAAGAGACCGATCGCATCAATTCGTCTACTTGGGGAAGTGGTTTCTTGAAAAATTGTGGTATGGATTGCTTGACTTGGTGGATATGGAATCGAGAAGATTATTTATATGTGGGATGATACGTTCTTTGTTCTTCTATTGGATGATATAACCTCGAGCGATGAATCACGATGATTATTCTTAAAAGGAGCGACAAGTTCGATGATAATGGTGTGCTTCTCATGCACTGCTAAGGAAGCTTGAAAGAAAGCTTTGATTACTCGCTTTCGGATAAAGGATTTTCGGTTTGGGGAAGCGCCAAAGTCTCACTTTCGAGATGGTTCAATTTCTTTCTTCAATACAAGAGCCTCGGAAGCTTTGGTGGTGAAAGTTTTAGGGATGATGACTTCTATCTTCAACGACGTCTTGCTCAATATCCTTATCTCGGTACTCGTATCATCATTCTCTTAAACTATATCATCTACTCTATCATTGTAAATATTTATCAAAACAAAATACAAAAATATAAAACCAACAAAATCAAAATAGAAAATTATAAAATCTTCAAAATCCATAAAAATCGAGAAAATTTGAAAATACCAAAATATGTTTTCATATGACATGTCTTCTCGTATCGATAACATCTACGGTCTTAGAAATGTCATTCAATAATGGCACGGGACTTTAGATGAAGTTCGAGCGGAGGTGTAAATATTTCTTTCTAAACATGTCACAAACTATGGCTTGCGCTATTACTTGATCAGAACCCGTGCTAAAACTATGGCTTGCTATTATTTCAGATAGCAACCCGTTTTTAAAAGGAAAGTCTTGCGCTAAAACAATTTTCAAATATTTCGTGTACTTATCCTAAAACAAAATGAGGAAAGTATGTCGAGGATCGTTGTTCCTACACAAATGTTTTCCGCCTATAATTCTTCGAAAAATATTTGTTGTGTTCAAAATAATTGGTAAATGAGTTGCTTGAAAAATCAATCGAATAAGAGTTTTCAGACAATTTGCAAACTCAATCAATGACTTATGCGCTTTTAAAATTTTCAAAAATGAGTCATTGATTGAGGGGGAGAATGTTTTCAAATCTATATCATCTAATGAGCTTTCTTAATTATCCTACGTGCTTAATTAAAAATGATATTTGCCTGTGTCGAAGGACTAGGAATTTAGGATATGATTGTTAGGTTTAGATGATTAGAGTTTGATTAACACATAAACCCCATACATTTATATGATCTGATTGATATGTTACATTGACTTTTATTAGTCGATTGTTGTTTGGGTGATGTCGACCACCATATATCTGTGTGTGTGTTCACTAACGTATGCAGGTATATTGGCATATAATAATGTTCCCAATCCGGATCCCACAATTTAAGATGATCGGATGCCGAAAGGAAAGGGTAACTATTTCTTGGGTTGACAAATGAAAAACGGAGCTTAATTGCACTTCAATGGAGAGTTGGCATAAATGCACTTGCATCGTGGTTTTCTTCTAAGTGATTGGAAGCGGAGCTCTCATTCAAAATGCATCACTTGCATCGCAGACGGTTTTCTTCAAGCCCTCGGCAACAACATAAGCTTCTCAACCACCTAACGTATCTTTGTGCAGGATACCATTTTAAACAATTTTGAAAATTTGAATAAATTGTTTTGAAAATGGAAAATATTATTTTGAAAATTAATTGGACTAAATCTTGAAAATCACGGACTTCATTTTATCAAAATCTAAGTCACTCAATCAACGACTACGGTTATCGATTGAGGAGAGTGATTTAAAATTAAATGATTTTCAAACAATATTTCATCTATCAAGTCCGTTTGTACAAAATATGTGGTGATCTAAAGATTTAATGTTATGTCATGGTATGATTTTTCTTTTGAATCAAGGTCTTTCAAAATGAAATTTTTTCATTCTTGTTTGATTGTGAAATTGGTTTATTTTACTAAAAGATCTCTTAAAACTATCATACCGACACTAACAATCTTTAATGTCTTAAATTGGTCCTTATCATCATTTTCAAAATTAAATCTTGCCACGTCTTTCCCCAAACTTTTCTAAATGATTTAAATCGATGGGATCACAAATCTCAAATGGTTTGATATTTTTGATCGGGAGAGATCGTGATTTAAATCTCAAATATGTTTTTATGGAATTGGTTTTAGTCCTTTAAAGGCACTCCTGCCTCCATGTGCCAAACGATTTCAAATACACAATGCACATGTTGAGGAGGAGGATTTATCCAAAACATGATGAGTATTTAAACACGCCACATATTCTCCAATGTCTTATAAACCTTATTAAATCACTTGGGATCCAAAATCTCAAAGGGTTTGATATTTTTGGTCGGGGGAGAATTTGTGATTTAATAATGAAATTTGATAAAAGGTGATTGTTTGATTCAATTGTGCAGGTTGCTCTCTCATATGTGCTAAACACTTTCGAATCTCGAAGCACATATTGAGGGGGAGCATTTCAAAAGAAAATAAACTATCAAGGTACAAAGATTTATATGTTTCAACATAAAGTATCTTGATTGATTTTCTAATGGTTTCTTAATGGCTTTTGTGATCGTGGAAGTGCTTCAAATGAACTCAATGATTTAAAATATCCTATGCACATATTGAGGGAGAGAATTTACCAAAGAAAATCAAAAGGCTTTCTATAAAGAAATTGTGATCAAGAAATTATTTCAAAGAAATTATTTCAAAGAACTCTTGCCTCCATGTGCCAAACAATTTCAATATCATATGCACATGTTGAGGAAGCATTTCTAAAATGATCAAAACAATTAAGGTACAAAATGTTTTGATTTTATATCACAAGTACCTTGATTGATTTTCCAAATGATTTTCAATTGGTTTCATGAAGGAAAAACAATACCAAAAGACCGACCAATTTACTTTATGCATGGTGATATAAGGATGGTTAGGTTAGGTATTCGTTCCACGATCCCGCCAGAGCCGGAGGGATCTACCAGGGACAATCCACTAGTTAGTGTAGAAGTCCTTAGGTATGATGAAAAAAGGAGAAAGATGAGAAATGGGAAGAGTGCGGATGAGACGAGCTAGTCTTGGAATAAACCCAACAAGGTTCTAGCTATGAAGTCTCGGTAAGCTTGAAGGGGTTGAAGAATGAAAAGAATTGAATGAGAAAGGGTGAAAACAAATAGCCCTCCAATTATTCAACCTTATGGCGTAAACCGGTTCAATTCATTTGCTACGGTGGTTACCAAGGCAACATCGGTATTGAAGACAAGACATCATGGACCCAAAGGACGACCGCACTTCAACTTCCCAAACCACTCAAGTTCCTCTTAAAAGGACTTGTTTCATTCTCACGGGAACCTACATTATCTATCGACTTTCTCTTAGAGATTGTTGATATTGAAGAAGGAGAGCCTCTCCCTAGTCTCCGGCATAGGAACCAAATGTGCACTATTGAGTCTAGAGCCAAGAGATCATCCACAATATCTCGTTAGGACACTAAATTCTTGAAGACTTGTTGTTTCACACAATGTGGAAAGTAAGTATATATTGAGAGTCCTACGCATTATCCTTGTGGTATTGCCAGAACATCCGAGTGATATGAAAATATTCACGATGAAGATGGAAATCCTTCTAGAGCCAACATCAAACAAGCTCTTGGTGGGTGACATGTGAGATCTTCTCGTAAGATCAAGCTTGTGACAACTAGATAGAAACGATGGGGCGATTCACTCTTGAATCAACCTTGGTCCAGGAATGGAATTGACGAATACTTTTGGAAAAACCGTTCGATGTGCAAACCTTCTTTTCTCTAGCACGTCGAATGTGTATTCATTTCAAATTCAAAAGTATCTCGATTGAAAATACTTTTAGAAAACCGTTCGATGTGCGAATCTCTTCTTTTCACTAGTACATCGAATGTGTACTCATTCTCTAATACAAAAGTATTTTGATTGAAAATTGATATTTCTCATAAAACCTTCGTCGTATTGCAAAACTCTTTCTTCAAGCAATACACGATTGTTTTCAAATCAATGTTTCATCAATCGGTGAATCTCAATTATTGGTTCACTCACTCCGTGTTTTCTTCTTTGAGGCGTTCGGGTTGAGAACGGCTAGAACACATTGTGAAACCCCATCAAGGAGATTCTTAGGAATCCTACCGATCATAAGCGAAGCTTGTCTTGATCAACGGGAACCGTGGGCGTGTACCTCAATTCAACGAAGTGATCAAAGACACTTTCGTGTGTTTATTAACTAACTGTTGTTTGCGGTACATTTGACGGTTGCGGTGATCGAAATTGAGGAGTCAATCCAAAGCCGCATGCTCACAAAGATCCACACTTAATTGAAGAAATCATGACGGTGCATATCTACATAACACGGCTCGATATTTCATACTATGCTTCGCTTCACTGCAAATATCATGAACCAATAAGGCTTCCGCTACTCGATGGAAGGATGTCATGATTCTAAAGTGTGAGCATGTCGGTCCGTAAGTCACAACTTCACATGATGGCAACACAACAAAGGGTGATCCAGATTTCTGTGGTGATGATCTCAAAGAAAGCTCGAAGATCATCAAAGATGTGGATCGATTAAAGGCCTCCACTAAAAGTACAAATCTATGCGGACTTTAAAGAATCGCTACAAAAGCACAAGATTGTGGAACATGAAGAATTGAAGTCTCGAGCTCGAGTACAAAGACAAAGAAAGAATGCTAGGATTCAAAATGTAAATCATGGGGTGACCTCCTTAGGGGAGATTGTTAGGAATTAGAAATTCCATGTTAAAGTGTTGGTCACCCCAAATATTATCTAGCATAAGTTAGCTCATAGACTTGTAGTTATTTACGTTATTTAGCAGTTTATTAGTTAGTTTGTAGCGTAGTATAGTTTAGTGTAACACCGTGGAGGAAGGACGGTCTTTACCCACCGTATGCGATCCACATCCGGCGGGAGGACGTATAAGTTGTAGTACAAATACCCCTTCCATCCATGGAAGGGTGGTGCTCTCAATCTAACATTCCATAATTTCCAAAGTAACTCTCTAGCAAGAACACCCTCTCTATCTACTTTCTCTCTCTAATGGCAAACATTTATTTTGATCATCCAAGACCACCCGAATCATCAAACACAATAATATTATCGATCCTACAAAGTTATATTTGGAAGCTTTTAATAAATGTAATTACTTAAATAACCTAATATAAAACATAACTTTTGAATATAATAAAGGGTATAATTGTAAAATCATCGGTTATCTCTTCTTTTCTCTCCTAACTCAGGAACATAACATAAGAAAATTAAATTCCATTCATCTCCTCTTCTTTTCTATCCATTTTTAACTCTTTCTCTTCTTTCCTTTCATCTAAAAAACTTGGGAACAGTATTAATCTTTGGACGGATCCTCGAGGAAGGATCCGTGGGATCCGTGAGACGAAGCTAGTTTTATCTTCTATTTTCTCACTTTATTTTGGAGTATGTGATTTAATGCTTGTTTTCTCATGATCACATGCCTTAAATTCATATCTAATCATTAGATTTTAATCCACATTTTAGGTCAAGCATTCATTGCAATGCATAATTTTTTTATAAGTAGGATTCCCAACATTGCTTGCTATTCATCTCATCTTCACAAACAAACACCACCATGTCTTCCAAAAGATCTTACAACTTAGATGAATCACCTAATGCAAACAATCCATTTCAAAAAATCCAAACTTTTGTCCTCCCGCCTTCCAAAATACCACAATCAAAATCTAGGATATCCGAACGGATTAGCATCCGGCCTTGTTGCTTAGCAAAACCATCATCGAATGGCTCATCACCAACCATTAACTCACCACAAGATGCTTCCATTATAGCACCTCCTTCATCACCAACAAGTACACCAACTTCATCACCCATCAACTCACCACCTAAAGTCACTCTTTTGGAACTCCTTAAGACTCCAAAAAGATCTCAACAACCAAAACAAAAAGAAATAGCCTTTTTGACACCTCCCACTTCTCCAAACATAATTTTCAAAGACCTTGAAACCTCACCACCCTTAGCTCCCATTGAGCTACAGGAACACCTAGATTATTTTCCACCACCACTTTCAAACATTCCGGACTTTATCTGTATTTTCCTATTTTTCCACCACATCTTCCGCATCTCACAAATCAAAACAACCCGGAAAACTTCCGCACTCATTACCTACATCACTTACATTGTGAACATTGTAAATCCACTAAGGATATTGTAATAGAAGTTAGGGAAGAAATGCGATTCATACTCAACCTCATTCTTGATCGCATCTATATCATTACTCATCAAAACCTCCATCCATAACCTTATGCAAGCATGGAAGGAATCATTATTACTATTTTCTATTTTTAATATTTTTCTTTTGAGTCATCTTTAAGAACAAGTCTTGTTCTTACTTTTACATGCTTGTGTGTGGCATAAATACCACTACATTTTGTTGTTTTATTACAAGGCCTTGTTTACATACCTTGGCTCACAATCTTAATTCTCGTCAATCACAAGATTATTTATGCATGTTTCTACTAACCCTTTCGTTGTAGGATTTTTTTTCTCACTTGACGCCCCAAACTAGGGGGAGCTACCGTCAAGGGGGAGTATGCGATACATGGACTATTTTTCCACATTTTATTTCTTCGTTGGGTTAACTTTTTTTTTCGACAAAAAAGGGGAGAAGAAGTAAAACTTAGGATTTCAAAACATACATCTAATCTTAAGTTTTACTCATCATAACATTATGTTTTGTCATCAACAAAAAGGGGGGAGATTGTTAATACAAATAAACCGTAAAAACGTTTATTAATATTTTGCGATCTCTTTGTGTTTTGTTGATAACAATTATAATGTTATCATAAGTAAAATTATAAGGATACATGTTATTTTTGTAAAGCATTTGCATATAGTCATTTAATACAAATTGTTGTAGTAAATCATTTGTTGTAATAGTTTATTAGGATGGGTAAAAATCACAACCCATGGAGCATATCCATAACCCATTGTATTGACCCATACCCATTTGACTAGATGCATTGCATCTATTAGATACATTGTATCTAATGAAATATCCATGGACCAACTCATGACCCATGACCCATGACCCATAACCAAAAAACCCATGGGCAAAGAAGAGCGAACCACGGATCCCTAGCTTTACACTAGACGGATCCCTTAAGGGAGGGACCCGTGGGATCCGTGGAACAGTGGCAAGTTTTGCCTATAAATAGAGAGCCATTTCTTCACTTCTCTTCACCCCTCTTCTTCCTAAATCTCTCATATACTCTTACTCTCTTCTAACAAAAGATCACTTGATCTAGAGAGTTGTTCTTCTTTCTTCTATTGTGATTCTCATATAGGTCCTTCTCTAAGGCGAGATCACGAGCTTACTACAAGTCATCCAAGCAAGGGTCCTTGATTTATTTGTTCCTCCATAAGATTTACAGAGCAAAGATCTTGTACTTGATATTTCACATAGTTGTTGTGTAATAGTCGTGTTGGTTTGGTCCTCCGTGTTACGGACTCGGTATTTAGCTTTGTACCGGAAAAAGGTGTAAGCAACGTTGTGTAGGCTTCTCCACCAAGTTGAAGGAGTTTGTTGACATAGTGCTTGAACTCTCGCGTAGGTGACTCGGGGAGTGGAGTAGGGCGAGGAAGGTGTCCTTGTAGTTGAACCACTATAAATCGGTTGTGTCATTTCTTTCCATTACTTTACTTTATTTACTTTCGTTACTCTTAGATCTATACTTTATCTTCATCCATACGATTTCACACAACATCGAATCTAAAGTTTTTGAAACTAACTTAAAATCGGCAAAACTATTCAACCCCCCCCCTTCTAGTTTTCCACATGTTGTAAACTATTTTAAACCAATGCTTCATACCCTCTAGCTTATAAATTGATTGGCCTAAATCACATTTGTTTGAGGACAAGCAAATTCTAAATGTAGGGATATTTGATAAGGATTTAAAACATACGTTTTTAGGGGGTCATTTATGCCCTAGATCGACACATTTTATATCCGTTACTACTTAAAATCATACCTTTTCACATTTTAGGTCTTTTGGAAGCAAAATGCTAGAATGAAGCATATTTGGACGAAAAGAAGCAAAAACATGAAGAAAAAGGCAAAGTCAAGATCCAAGTTGTTTTTCAAGCCTGACGGCGTCCCAACCAAAGGGCGATGCCGTCCCTCATAAAGAAATTTGATCAAATTACATGCGACGGCTCAGGTGAAATTTTGGTTCTACAACCTGACGGCGTCACGCCTAAACTCTAGATGGTGTCTCCCTTATTTTCTACACCAGATGCCCAAGAACCATCCTCAGACGATGTCCCTTATGAAGACAAACGGCGTCACACTCATAAGCTGACGCCGTCCCGACGATGACTTGGCCCAAACGAAAGCCAAATGATTTGGCGACTGGCGTCACTAGCAAAAGTGCGCCGCCTCATTTGTAAATCTATATATAAATTCGATTTTTACGCATTTAGGGAGGTAGAACTTTAGAGAGCAAACCCTAAGTCGGTTGTAGTCCGACTTGGACGGTATTTTAGGGTTCCATACCCTTCTTTACATCATAAGATAAGTTTGTTAATCTATATTATCATTATGTCTACCCCATGTTTAATTGTTTGTGTGTATGCTTGCTTGTTTACCATGAGTAGCTAAATTATCATTGTGTTTGCTTAGATCTATGAAACCTAGTTGTTAATTATTGTTAGGTTGTCTCTTGTCTTGATTGGTAGACGCTAGAGTAAGGAAAACTGGCTTCTTCTTTAATTGTTACGAGCTTGAACGTCCTAAATAGCAAAAAAGCTTAGGAGTGCACCTAAGCCATCGTTGTGTTTATTGCGTGATTTGTAGCTTGTTGATAATAGAGTATTTGGGGAGATACTTAGGTACTTGGCAATCTCGGATAGTGTAGAGGAGAGTTACAATTCATAGAACTAAGGAATTAGGCACCCCCCCCATGACCAAATGGAATACAATGTACCAATTAAGATGAGGATGTGACAATTCAACCGACCAATAAGAGATAACTAGGGAGTAAGAACATCTAAGTAAACACATTTTTTGTTAGGTCACCATATTAGTAACACAAGCATCAATATGTAGAAATAGAGAATAGAAGAGATCGGATGAACACTAACACACACACACGTTATGCGTAGAAGAAAGGTTTAAGCTTAGGTGAAATATGAAAGTGAACAACCAACCCTCAAGTGAGGGTTATTACAAGGTATTTATAGGATAGGGAGCTAGGGCAACACTCCTAGTCCCTTCCTTTCTCTTATGGACTTGGGCCTAGGCTTATGGGCCTTCTACATAAGCCTAAGCATAATTACTAACATAAAGGCCATATTAAGCTAACTATTACATATGAATCACTAACACTTGAATAAGGTTTAGGAGTGATTCCAACAATCTCCCTAAGTGTTAGAGATGAATGAATGAGTGATAAACGTTGTAGGTCTTGATGTAATAGTAGCTTTGGCGTCTTCGACATTCTTCTTTCTTGTGAGAAGAAGTGTCTTGATTTGAACAATCTCCCAATGTAGAAATTTTTCTTTTGAAGTAATATGCTTTGGCGTCTTCATTTTCTTTGTTCTTTAGTTCTTTGTTCTTTGAAAGTGATAGTATGTTGTGGTAATCAGCATCAGTGCCTTGCTTTGCTCCAAAGTCTCCACGTCTTTCTCCAACAAGCTCACACGCTTTTTAACGTTGGATTTCAGTTGATGAAGTTCTTTAAGTCTTTAAACTTTGTAGATTCTTAGTTGACGAAGAATCATTCGACTTTGTGTTTCCTTTGATTATGAGAGAACTTCCATAAGTGATGTTGTTGGCATGAGCATGTGGAGAATCAGACGATCGATCCGCTCGTAGCTTCCATAAAAGTAAACATAAGAAAGGTTAATAATAAGCGGTTCGGCACTTATAAGTTTGAACTTGAGAGTGTTAACAAGATAGTGTGAAAACATAACTCTAATTCTCACAAGGCCATTCCTAAACCGTAGTATCACAAGTGAGATAACATGATGTGCCAAGTACACCTACGATTCGGATGAGTCGTTGAGGTACACGAAGCATCACCTCACGATCAGACACCGTTTGAGACCACTAAGCGTAATCCACGGGGAGTTATTGAAGCGACTGCCGCTGTGGTGTTTGATGTTGACCACGGCGGGAGTTTCCATTCAATCACCGAGGATCACGGATGTGAACCTCTCATAAATGTTCTCGACAGTTGCTAGGATCCGTAGGACTCGATAATGTACCATCGTTGTTCTTATTGTTGAACAACAAGTGATGAAATGTCAAGTGTACCTAAGAGATCTTTGATGAATCTCGTGGCTCTAGACTCAATAGTGCATTTTGGTTTTCTGAGCGGAGACTAGGGAGAGGGTCTCCTTCTTCAATACCAAAGAATCTCTAAGAGAAAGGCGATAGTTTATGTAGGGTTCCTGTGAGAATGAAACAAGCTTCGTTGAGAGAAACTTGAGTGGCTAAGAAGGTTTAGTGCATGCGTCATGGGTCCATGACGACTTTTAATCTTTAATACCGGCGTCATCAAGTGACAACCAAGAGCATATGAATTGAACCCGTGTACGCCCTAAGTTGAATAACTGGAGGGCTATTTCTTTTCACCCTTTTCTTTGCTTTTCTTTTTATTTTTTTTACATTTTAGAAAATAATTTAAAAAAATTTAATATTTTTTAAAATAAGTTTTTTAAATAAATACTTTTAAAAATATTTAAAAAAACGCTTTTTTTTTTTTTTTTTTAAAAATTAAACATTTTTTTAAAAATATTTTTTTTTACAAAAATAAGTTTTTAAATAAATACATTTTTAAAAAATAATTTTTTAAGAAAGTACATAAATTTTAAAAATAAATTTAAAAAAGATAAAATTTTAAAATAATTTAAATATTTTTTTCATTTCTGGTCAAGTCTCTGTTGTTACCAAACATTAGAATTGAACAAAATTCTCTCTTGATTTCTATTCTCGAGATTTTATTCTACGCTTCATTTCATTTCTTTGAAATTCTCTACCAAACGTGCCTTAATTCTTCAACTCCTTCTTCTCCGATTCTCATTTTCTCCTTTTTATAATCATACCTAAGGACTTCTAAGTACTAACTGTTTGTGATGTCCTTGGGTAGATCCCTCGACTCAAGCGGATCATAGACAGTTATTCCTAACCTTAGTCACCTTATAACTCCATTGCCATAAAACCATTTTCATGAAAATCTCTCGAAGTGTTTGTAAATGAAAAACATGTTTGAACACTTCAAGAGTTTTAGATTTTGAAATACTCCCCTCGACATGTGCTTAAGGTTTTGATGTAAATCACACAGTGAGGAAAGAGCGCACTTTTGAATTGATCGACTCAAGATAGACAATTCCCAGGGACAGTTACGTTGCATAGTCAAAGAGTTACATTGTCATCTTTTAGGTGACAACTAGCTCTAATAACTACCATGAAGGTGTGGACAAACCTCGAAAGGTTGTCAAACCCACAAAGTTCATGTCTATCAAGAGCTTCTCGAATAGGTACAATTTACTTGGATAAGTCTTTGGAAGACAAATCTTTTCAATGTATGATTTATTCGGATCCGTCAATTCATGGGTTAAGTCTTTTCACACGACGATTCAAGTAGCAAATCAACATATTTCTTATCACAATAATTTTCTCCCCAAAAATGGCATATAAATATTATTTTGATAACGTTTTGATAAAAATATGACCATTTCGAGTTTTGTGGAAAGATTATCACGAAGAACAAGTTGTTTGAACAAAGATTTTAGCAAATACTCCCCTCAACAAGTAATACTAACTTTTGAGGTTTTTGAAAACGTAGGGAAGTACTTGTTCTTTGAGCAAAACCTTGAAAATGAAAGGTTTGATAGGTTTTACTCAAAAGTAAGCTTTAGCTCCTTTTATAGGATTGTGGCTGAAGCGTACCACGTGGTCCTTTCATTACAAGAACGGGTTGTACTTCGTTATGTGTGCACAAGCCATAGACAATATAAAATCACACATCCAAAATGATATGAAATAGAAGCGGTTTAAGGGGTACCGGTAGTCCAGTAATATCACCGAGAATGCGAGCAGGCGTTGATATCCGGTGATAGTAATCCTGGACGACCACCTACAAAGCTCTCTAGTGTTACGAACGGTCCCTTCACACAACCTCTCATCAATCATGGTGATGATCCTCTTCACATCCCGTCCGTCACGAGAGTTCCATCGCTTTGGTGTCCCAATGTCTTCATGTATATCCTTCAACCTATAAGCCAAGCCATCCCTAACCTTCTTCAATGTATGATCCCCAAACTTGTGAAGATCTCTACACACCATCAAGTAGTTTCTTTGTAGCTCGCTCGGTAAATTACTCGAATGGTTTCTTTGACGAGGTGTATTGTGGAAGTTGGTTGATGTCGGGAAGTTCTAGTGAGGTCTAGTGAAGTTGACACGGTCCGATCGACTCAGCGATCTGATCTTCAATGTCGTTGAGACAAGTTACGAAGTCCGCTTCACGAATTCATAGTCTCTTTCATCTTGTCTTTTGACCACAATTTTCTTGAGGAAAGTGTAGTCCCATTTAGACGAAGAGCTACATGTATAACAAAGAACGATTCCTTTAGTCTTGAACACTTCATGTTGAGATTTTTGAATCGCGACTTTTGTAGTAGATTAAATCGGTTGTTCCGGCCAATGGTGAATCCATACATTGCATCACGGTCATACAATTCCACATTGTTGGAAAACATGTGGGTAGCCTTTTCCTCGATGGCTATGAGTTAGAGTATATGGTGCAGGGAACGAAAGTGTTAGTGATGTAGCATATTTCCTTGAACCATCAACGCTGTGTAGAAGAAATTCCAAGTCGTTGTTGAAGAAGTAGCGAAATGGAATCTTAGGTGATCTGGTTGTGTCGTTGGTAGAGGTTTAGACCAATCGATTGTAGTATGGGCGTTATCTCTTACGGTAAAGTCGATGTTTGCTTGAGGTTGAGCCAATCAATGTTGTTAGACATTGCTCGTGCTATGTTTTCAAGGTGATACTCAACTTCAATAGAACTTTCCGAGTTGTCTTTGAGTAGTTGAAAAGCTTCATTCTTGATTCTTCTCAATTCCGATTTCGTCATCTTCTTTACCCGAAACTTATCTTGAAGAATTTTAGCATGATCCAAAGTACGACCTTCTATCGCATCTTGACCATCAGATGGGTAGGGAGTAGAGTCAACAAGTTTAGAGAACCAGTCATATTCAGTGTCATCCTCGTCTATCCATGATACGACGTCAGCCTTAGGCGCCTTCTTCTTCTTTTTGTGGTGGTGGAATTGAAGACTAGGTGGTGGTTGAACCATTTGTGAGCATTGGAGGTCTATCAAGTGAGCCAGCTTCATGAATTGATTGTTGGCTACTTAAGGCTTCACACATCTTGCCAAACCATGTCGGTTCCTTCATAGTATTCCTGGCTGGATGTTGATTGTAGAAGTTTGTGTAAGGTTGTACTTGAAGACTAGGTGGTGGTTGAACCATTTGTGGTGGTGGAATTGCTCCAAGTTGTGGAGTATGTTGTTGATTAAATTGTTGTTGATAAATTTGTTGTTGATGATTAAATTGTTGATGTTGTGGACTTAGTTGTTGTTGTTGTTGTTGATGATAAGTGTAGGGAAAATAGTTAGAGTATGGTGGTTGTGACATGTTGAAAACTTGTGTTGTTAAATGGATCTTTGTAGTCGAATGAACCGTTGTTGATGAAGAGTCCTTAGGCGTAGAAATCACGAAAAGCCAAGTACCACTTATGCGTAAAAACACCAAAGTTACGCGTATGACAATAGTTACGCGTGTAGGATTAGCTTACTGCGTAAGTAAGGAGAAAACACTAAAGTTAGGCGTAAACAAGAAGTTAGGCGTAGAAAACTTAGGCGTAGGATTAACTTATCGTAAGACAAAGCTTAGGCGTAAGATAAATCTTATGCGTAAAAATTCTACGCGTAAGCTTATGCTTATGCTTATGCGTAATTTTAGGGTTTTGCCAAATGATCTTTTACACTATCACGGGCAAAGATATCCAAAGTTGACGTGTTTTCGGGCTTATCCAAGCAAGAAAACACGAGTAAACCACAAAATCGAAGATCAAACCAAGGAAAAGTTACGCGTGAAGATTAGGGTTTTCTTCACGTAGAATTTAGCCAAAATTGATTTCTGCCAACCGATGTTTCCAAACCAGATTTTTGTGATGAGGTAGCTTCAATATCACCAAAATAACACAAAAGTGTGAAACTTGATGATCCAAAGCTTAAAAACAATTTATGCGTAAAACGAAACCCTCGTAAAAAACCTAGCTTAAAAACAATGATCCACACGTAAAGTTTGAAACTTTTTGCCAAAAACAGTTATTTTAACACCTTAAAACGTTAAAAGTACAAGAATCTTGGATTAAAAAGTGTAAAAAATGTGTTTTTAAGCGAACCAAAGTTGAAGACGTTGTTACGCGTAAGACCAAAACTCACTTAAACAACAAAAATGATTCACCCAACTATTTGGCGAATGATACCACTGTTAGATCACCATATTAGTAACACAAGCATCAATATGTAGAAATAGAGAATAAAAGAGATCGGATGAACACTAACACACACACATTATGCGTAGAAGAAAGGTTTAAGCTTAGGTGAAATATGAAAATGAACAACCAACCCTCAAATGAGGGTTATTACAAGGTATTTATAGGAGAGGGAGCTATGGCAACACTCCTAGTCCCTTCCTTTCTCTTATGGACTTGGGCCTAGGCTTATGGGCCTTCTACATAAGCCTAAGCATAATTACTAACATAAAGGCCATATTAAGCTAACTATTACATATGAATCACTAACACTTGAATAAGGTTTAGGAGTGATTCCAACATTTTTAATCATCATAAGATCACACTTACATTAGCATAATCTATCCTTAGTTTAAGTAGTTAATTAGTTTAATTAAAAGTAGTTAAAATTGGTAGAAGTACCACCTCACTCCTATACCCGGATATTTACCTTGCTTTCTAAAAATATAAAAGACCAAAAATAATCTCCTCAACCTTACCTTCTCATCATACATCTCTTCCTAGCATCTCTATTCCCTAGAGAGCAGTCAACCCCACAGGCTTATCTCATACTACACTAAAACGATTAGATACACTGCCTAGAGGGTTGTAAAGCTTGCTCGTAGAAAATGAAGTTTTCGACATCGAACTCACCCATCAAGAATTCAAAAAAATAATAATAATAAACTAATCAATGATGTGGACTTTGAAACCACATTGGAAACATATAAGCTATATTGGAAACAAATAAGCTTATAAGAACAAATAATATTTGAATAAAAATAAATGTAATTCTGACAATAATATAAAACCCTAATTTATACATTCCCTTCGTAAACCTCATAATATTTTTTTTCCTTCTAATGTGTACTTTGAAACACTACTTTTGAATAAATCATCATCAATTTGAAAATCACCGACTCATCCTCCTGTTCATCATAAAGAATAAAAGTAACATATACAATTATTAATAATATACAAACCAATATAGTTTTTGTCAGAAACTAATATAATCAATGATGAACACCCTTCTTGGCCAAGTAAATATACACGTCTTATCCAAAAAAGATGATACAAATGTCGTCAGAAACCGAAATCATCATCAACATAAATTTACATGAGATCACAAAACAAAAGTACAAAGGTTAAAAGACTAATGAACGATGACCACCCTCATTGGGCGAGTATATATAGGTTCAGAATTAGGGTTTTGTATTTGTATCCCAATAGATAACGTAATTCAAATAAAGAAAAGATATCGGGGAAGATAACTATTGTTTTTAAAACCTTATAGAACGTGTTTATATTTGGAAACACCTTATTGATAGGACAAACTTATTGTCTAGAATGTCTCAACACCAAAGGCTTAAAAACACACAGGTTCCTCCAAGGTTTTTCTTCTTGCTTTTGACACATCTATGTATGGGAGCTTTTAAAAACTCCAAACCTAGCACGATTTTTCTTGCTTAAAATGAGAAGGCTCAATGCAAAACCGAGCCATCTCATTGGTTAATCGAATCCTTCGATTTGGCCAAAAGTTAGTTCTCTTATTATATAAAGGATTTTTTATGCGGTTTTTGACGACTGTGTTTTAATATTTATAAAGTCTCGTTATACCTATGGTCTACCCTAACGCACTAACAGGCGATTATGGGGTCGTGTATAGTGTAGTATTCGGTAAAACCGAGGTCGTCCCAAGAGCTATGTGTCTTGGATTATTACTAAGTCTAGGTGTCACAGATTAATAATGATTTTGATAAGGAATTAATTAATTAACTACTAAAAGCAGATAAAAGCGGATAAAGGCAAAGGTTTAATCAATAGAGGAGAGTGGTGCTAACCTAGTTAATCCTCCTAGCTACTTACTTTCAATTACTTGGTGGGGTCAAATTCGAGAGGATGACATTTGGTCAATTTGCCTAACCTATCAAGAAAGATGCCACAACCGGAGAAGTCGGTGTCCTTCATAAGTCCAGTTGTTTCGGTCCCCTAAGCCAAGTCATTAAGTACCGCTACATGCTAGATTTATAATAGTGATTTCCGGGCGTTAGCAACTTAAACACTCACCCCTAATTCTTAAGTTCATCCAAACGGTAGGTGATCGAGTTGGTCAAATCGCACAAGTAGAAAGGGTCTTGATTGGTCATATCTTACCCTTCCGTCTCGCCTACTCACTTAAGGTCGGTTGGTCATATCTCTAAGCAACTAGCCTCTACCGCCATTCAAAACTACCAAACAAGGGTAGCTACCAATAAACTATGCATGCATACACTTAGAAATAGTTATACGGAAGTAATGTAAACGCAAACAAAACAATTAAGGAATCATAACTAGGCCAGCACCAAGAGGTGCTTAGCCGCTCATATTAACCATACAAATCAATTCAATATTCAAAGTTACGAAATACATGAATCGAAAGTAAAGAAAAGATAAAATGCTAATGCTTATCGTAGGGGAGTAATTTCTCCATTGGAGACAGCTCCGTATGCTCCTCTAGACCTGCCTTTGGCTTCTTCCCACGTTCTTTGGTTGTGGTGTGTGGAATGGGATGCTTTGAAATGCTGGAAATCGTGGGGTATTTATAGGCCAGATCTTGGTTACGGCGTAACTAATATAAGAGTCACGCCGTAATCTTCAATTCCTTCGTAATTTGCACTAGATCTGCTGGTTATGGCGTAACCTTATGAGTGGTTACGTCGTATCTTCAATATTACTTGGTTACGCCGTAGTTGGTGAAATAGTTACGGTGTAGTTATCAGCGGCGTGGAACCTCATTTGACCTAATATAGTTACGTCGTAGTCTTTTGGGGGAGTTACGCCGTAATCTTCTAATGAGTTGGTTTTCTGAGTCACGCTTTAGTTACGGCGTAATGTGAGAGGTGAGTTACGCCGTAACTTCTTCAAAGTCAGCATACTAAGATAAATCTTTGATATTTCTCCAATTCCGCGTCTCTTTAGCTACAATGCTCGTAATTTACCTGAAAGTGGAAAACAATGAAAAACAAGTATAAATCTATATAAATGATATAAATTACAAGCATTATCGGGGGAAATTGACACTTAATATTCAGGACTATTTAATGTTATTAATTTTACACCTTATTAAAGTAACCAAGTTTTGCACATTATTAGTGTTAATAAACTAATAAAATTTTATACATTTTTAAAAACTGTGAAAATAAAAATGTGTAAATTTAACTATTTTTTCAATGTTTATAACAAAACTAAAAACATAAAATGACTTGTGTTTTAGAACAAGCATTTATTTCCTCTACCATAAATACACCTTAGCTCAACTAACACCAATATTTAGATAATTAAGTATGAAAACAGAAAAATCAATTTCTAAATAATCTAAAGTGAAAAAGCATTATATATATCTTGGGAAAAAGAGTGTCTCACGTATATTCACACCTCCAACTAACATCCATTATTAACATATTTTAACACACCAAATTCATGTATTAACGAAGCTTGATTTTCACCAAACTTACAAGTCCATATTGATTATTGACTTCAAGAATTATTGATTCGGACACTAGTTTTTTAATAGTTATTATTATTATTATTATTATTATTATTATTATTATTATTATTATTATTATTATTATATATAAAACATCACTTTATTAAAACTTAAAGAATTAACAAGAAATTAGTGAGAAGCAGAAACCAACTGGGCCCCACTCCTCTAGCAATAGCAAAACCAATGCGATTAAAAATATGAACCGAAGACGAGCCCCAATGTCTTGAGTCAAGGAGAAAAGTCTAATACGCTTTAGTAAGGTTACCGCCTCTTTCTAGAGTTCTCCAAAGAAGAAAAGAAAGGGAGGAACCCATATCCGATATCTGCGCATTTAGCCTCATACTTGCACGTTTACGTCGTGCGACCTCACTAACCGCACACCCCGCACAAAATCAAGCAACCCGATTGCGTCAAAGGCGGAGAACACGTGAGATCAACACAAACATCACGCCCACCATCCCAAGAGTAAAGCAATATATCAGCCGGACGCAAGGATCTGTCCCTATCTCCATAAAGCCCAATATCCACCTCCTTACGAACAGAAATCCCGGACCGAGAACATATATCAACAAGAACATCACGTACCATGTTATGCCGATGTTTAATGCCAACAATACCCGCACAAGAAACTGCATGATCCCCATAAATATCCCCAGTAAAAACCCTAGAACATGCTGTGGAAAACTAGAAGGGGGGGTTGAATAGTTTTACCAATTTAAAACTTCCTTTTAAATATTTAGATCGACGTATGTCAATCTATTTGATTGTTTATGTTGGACGTTAATAGATGGATATATAAACGTGAAATGAAATATAAAGAGTAAGAAGCACATCACCACGACACAAGTATTTATAGTGGTTCGACTACAAGGACACCTTCCTTGCCTTACTCCACTCCCGAGTCACCGACTCGAGTTCGTAAACACTACACCAACTCCTTATGGCGGAGAAGCCTTCACAACGTCGCTTAACCTTTTCCGTACAAAGCTAAATACCGAGTTCTTTCACACCAAGGCGAACCACACCTACACAACGTCGCCTACCCTTTATACGGTGCTAGGCTAACCACTGAGTTCTTTCACACCTTAGGTGAACTACACCTTCACAACGTCGCCTACCCTTTATTAGGTACTAGGCTAAGCACCTAGTTCCATTGCAATGGAGGAACTACTACCACACTACACCAACGACTAATCCCAAAGTAGATCTACTCCTTTACAACATCATCAAGGACATCAATATCCTTGGATCTAATGCTAGTCTATCTAGTACATCGAAACACACCATATCGAATGTACATCTAAGGCACCTTTCACTAATGCCTTTGACTAGATCTACAAGACACATTTCACTAATGTCTTGTGTCTTTACTTCGAAGCACCTTTCACTAATGCTTCAAGTCTTGACTTCTAAGCACCTTTCACTAATGCTTCTTGTCTTGACTTCTAAGCACCTACCACAAGTGCTTATCCTATAGGCGATAGATACCCTTCACTAATATCTTCGTCTTGACATTTGAGACATCTTTCACTAATGTCTTCAACACTACACTTCTTTGAAGAAGAAAGAGATCATCAACAAGAGGACTTCAATAGCCTTGATGATGAGGAAGCATGGCAACTCATGGACTTGAGCTTGCTCGACTTCAAAGGTGGTGATCTTGCCTTTAAGAGGAACCTAAAAGATCACACAAAACAAAACTACAAACATAGATCTCTTGGATCTAAGGTTAGTGAGATTTAACTCGGGGAGAAAGTGTATTAGAAAGGGTGAGAAATAATGAAGAAATGGCTCACTATTTATAGAGGAAAAATCCTCTGTTTCCTCGATCCCACGGATCCCTTCCACTGGGATCCGCTAGCACAAAGCCGAGAATCCGTGGAACGCCCTCTTTGCCCATGGGTATTTTTGGTTATGGGTCATGGGTCATGGGTTATGGGTTGATCCATGGTTTTCTTTCTAGATACAATGTATCTTAAGGATACAATGAACTTGGTTAAGTGGTATAAATAAAACCATGAGTTATGGGTCAAAACCATTTGCTAGTTTTACCTATTTAGTATATACTTGTTTTTACCCATTTTAGTATATACTTGTTTTTACCCATTTTGGTATATACTTAGTTAAGTATATGTTATCCCAATATGTAAACACTAGTTGTTGTACATATGTACATCTTAAGCATAAAATCACTTATACTAGTTTTAGTGTTTTATGTGAAAGCGTAAGTGTGTTAGAAAACTATTAGTTCAAACCATTTCTACGGTTGTGGATTTTATTTGTTTCGTTAAAATGATCTTACTTTTGTTATCGACAAAACATTAGAAGATCGTAAAATATAAATAAATCAACTAAGCGTTTTTACGATGTAAGATAGGGTTTAAAACTTATTTGTATTAACAATCTCCCTTTTGTTGATGACAAAACATAAGATTATTTTAAGGAAAAATAACGGATACAAAAGTGATCAAATAAGGACTAAAACGACCCTCAAAATGGTACCTTTTAAAACCTAAAATTTATTTTAAGGAAAAGCTAAAATTGTAAAAGTTTGAATTTGTAGTTTTACTTTCTTCCCCCTTTTGTCGAAACAAAAGTGTTTGAAAAAAGCAACACATCGCTTTTAAGAAAAACATGTGAAAGGAAAGAAAAAAATAGAGAGCAAGTAACGGAAAGGATCTCGTCACTCCCCATCGACGAGTCCATCCCTAAGTAAGGCGTCAAGAAACTAATTCTAATCTAGTTCATTTGCAACTAACTTATGCAAAAGATTACGTCTATGTGACGGTGTGCTCCCCTAGATGATTGCAATATTTGCAACGGGAAGTCATGAAATTTAAATCAAAGGTTGCAAGTAATTTTGCAGCGTATTGTTTTGACACCAAGCTCCCCTAGCTTTAGGATGTCAAATTCTTTATGTGTTAATTGAATAAGCGCAAAACAAGGGTTAGAAAACAAGTATAATTCACAATTTCCGCAAATGTGATTTAAGTTAGAAAAACTTTCGACTTCACGGATCCCACGGTTCCCTCTAGTAGGGATCCGTCTGAAACAATCTTGAGGATCCGTCGGTCGATGACTAAAATCGGCAAAGGTGATATAACAAGTAATGTTATCACATAAATGAGATATGAATACATATTCTCAGAAAAATAACAAGTAGCATGTAATTCCATTTAATAAAACAAGAGTTATGATATACATGACTCTAAAAATAAGAAAATAGACAATACATGACTAGGAATTTCTAGACTATCTAACGCTTGATGCTAGGACACCACTAAAATCTTCTAGCTCAAGTTTTGTTTATGTTTGATCTCGTCGAAACGTTCGAGGAGATGATAGAACATGAAACGTTGGTCTTCTCGTACTTCATGTATCAAACTTTCAACATGTTGACAATGATAGCAATCTTTGTCATGGCTAGGTAGTGGTGGTGGAGGAAATAAAATGGCTTGATGCGAAGGATCAAGTGAAGCGGCTTCATGAGCTTCAAACGATGGAGGATTGGTGGAGGTGCATTTGAGAATGCCTCGACCAAGAATGATGGTGGTGGTAAGGAAGTGTCAACTTCCATATGGTCGGTGGTTGACTTTGATGATTTCTCATAATCCATATAGGATTATATGATGGAGATGGCGAAAACGATGCCGGAGCAAGTGTTGACTCAACACCTTCATTTTGAACCATTATTCCTCCTAATGAGGAGAATGTTGTCGGCGGAAGCGGATGAGACGGCCTAGGAGGCAAGTCCTCTAAATTGTAGAGGTGTGGTGATGTAAATGAAATAGCTCTAGGAACCAATGGTGATGGTTTGGTGGAGATGATATTGTTTGGCCTAGGAGGTATGGTGGTGTTAGGCATAGGTAGTTTTGTGGGTACTATCCTTTTAGGAATTGGTTTGATTGGATGATGAAGGATTCTCTCATTTGTTGGTTTGACGGAGATGATTCGGTTGAGGAGATTTCGTGTATAACACGAGCCTTTTTCATGGGTGGTTCTTTGGTGGATAAGTTACTACTTGGGGTTTTCTCATGATGAAATGATTTCAAGAGCTGAAAGTTAGAGTGAGAGTGATGACTATGGAGGTCCTAACAAGGTGGTTTATAAACTAAGAGATTTGGCAAGTGCATTTAAGCTTTAAGCCACTAGGATTCTTTGGAATGTGATGATTGACATACACAAGAGTCAACTTGAGTTTGTCTTGATCTAGGAACTCATTTAAGATGAGATGGAGTGTTTGAGTTAGGAAGATGAGTTGAAATGATTGTTTTAGCAAGATTTGACCTATCATCATCCGGATCCCACGGTTCCCTCCTCGGAGGGATCCGTTTAGGCTAATCCTAGGGATCCGGCTCTCGTGACTATGAAAGAGTGGAAATGATGTTTCTAAGGTCTAAGACCTATATCATCTTGAGTGTTTCATCTTCCTAAGTGTCTTAAATGAAGAGGTGCTTAGTTACTTTGAAGGTGGTGAGTGTTTTAGCTAATGATTGTCTTTTATGGAAGGATTTGGAATTTTCATGAGTACCAATGAATGAGCAAGGATGACACTAAAGATGAGAGTGTCAATTGAAGCTAAATGATTCTAGAGATCAGGTTGTGGCTTAGGATTGTGTTTTGGAAAATATCCTAAAGGTTTTGAGATGGAAAAATTTGATCAACTTTGATCAATTTTGAGGTAAGATGATTTATGATCAATTTTGTCATAATCGAAGATTTCTAACCTAGATGTGAGGATCAAGTAAAAAATGAAGTGTGAGTTTTGAGAGCGGAAGAGTGATGGATTAAAACAAAGTGATAGATCTATGAATATCTTAGAGTGTGATCTATGTGAGTTGGAATGAGTAGGAAAGATCAACCTATCTTGATAAGGACTTAATCTGCCTTAAGACACTATGTTTAGCTTAGTGTGAGGTGTTCTAAGGATGTGTTTGAGATACAATGCTTGCAATTGTGTTTTCTGTTTGCCGGATCCCACGGTTCCCTAGGTGTAGGATCCGTTTAGTACAACATTTGGGATCCGTCCATCTGCTAGATGAACTTTTACTAAAGGTATGCAATGATCTTGACAATGCATTATATCCCTAGGTTTATTTAAAGAGGTTCTAACACCAAGATATCAAATGTGATCGAGCTCACAAATAACAAAGAGGCTTATCAAACTTAACAAGCACTATTCAAGAAACTCAAACATATTTACGATCTAGATTATTAAATCGTTTGTATTAACAATCGCGTGCGAGTAGATGATGGTGTTCAAGACAATAGGGTTGTTTTGGCCAACGGAAGCAATGAACTATGTATAGTCATTATGGATGGTGATTAGCATACAATGCACTTCATCCATGAAGTCATGTAGCTCTTCTCGATCAAAGCAAGATAATCGCTGATGAAGCAAGTGGTTGTGATTAATTAAACGAAAATCAATTTTACAACTTGGTTGATTAGTAATCCTAAGACAACGCAAAGTATTTCCATTGTAAACTTACTTTAGGGAAACATGGGAGTATAGATTTTCTAAGTGAGAGAATAAATATGAGACTATTACTAGTGGTGCTCAATTACGGCTAAACACGACCATTTTTACGGGTGATTCCACATACCCAACTTCTATCAAGGAAGCAATTCAAACGTTAGGTCAAATTGAGTTTCTAGTGCCACAAGTTCTCCAGTATTCATTCTCAAGTTAGGAAAATTTATATTCCTACAATGATCTATCGAAGAGTAACAATGATGATACTTTGCTTCGTTTAATATTATACTTGAGACAACTAAGGTGACGAAGGCGTCATGTTAAAAATAAGTTTAAAAGTTGTCCATATGGTAAACAACAAAAAAATGGTTGGATGAGCTAGTTCAACATATGTTGTTGGAAAGCTTTGAGTTTGGACTTTCGAATATGAACAATTATATTTGCGTTGCAAAATAATTTACTTGAGTATATCGGATGAAATAATCAAGTTGTCAATCCTACTATGAAGCTTGGATAACGATCATGAAAAGATAAATGGGAGAGTACATCATCAACACAAGTGTAGGTTATGATCCGATGTACATTCTTGTTGTTTTTAGAAAACGATACAAGAACAAAAGAAATCATATAAGCACATAAAACATTTATGTTGCACACATGAAAAACTCAATCAAAAATCCATTTAGTGTGTTATATGTTTTAAACATTTTTCAACCTATATGACTTATTTAAGTATCTAAACTAACATTTTCGACACAACTAGATGTTATCCCAAACACTCCTTCAAATAGCACATTGATTAGTAGAATATTACTAAATCGACAAACAAGAGAATGAATAGCAAGGTAAGGAAACCACATATGCTATTCAATCAAGCAAGCACAAAAGCTATTTGAGATAAGCAAATAATCAAGTAATGCAAAGAAGACAATTTATCATTTAGCATAGCATACGAAAGTTCTTTTCATCGCTTTTGTTAAATATAAACATGTATACCAAGCTTGATTAGTTTATTTTATATTTATAAATATGATCAAAACCTTAATTTCAATAGAGGACACATTGTTATTCAAAAGCGAAAACATCCGTCTCCAATTAGATCAAAAGTTTGTGCAAAAGTTATGACCGAAAAATGACTTTCTATTATTAATCAATGATTCTGTAAATTATTGTTTTGAATCAGTTTATGAAATCATTTTAAATGAAAGTAGACTCAAATACCTTTAAAACGATAGGTGGCACGACTTCTAACGACTTACGGTTAAAAGTTATGAATTTTGAAATTCGACAAAAAGCGTCTTCGTACCTCGGATCCCACGGATCCCTTGCTTGAGGATCCGTCCAAGATAACCCGAGGGATCCGCGGATCGACTACGAAATTACAAAATGTACGTTTTGACCCGACGAAAAGGTTTAGTCTTTGTAGACTTTTTAGTGAAGTTATATTACCCATTTTACCTTTATTCAAGCTTGATTAACAAGATATCTAACAACAAAACTTCAAAGAAAAAAAATTACTAAAACACATTTCATATTATGTTTATTATAAGATAGAAGCATATATCACCATTTTGTCCACAAGCAATTTAGCACGTTTTGACAAAAAATTGTAACTAAGAAAACATACCTTTGTTGTATTCCCTTTGTATGGTTTTAGAAACCATAGGCGCGAAATACTTCATGATCTTCTAAGATACCCAAATCCTTTGCTATATTCCCTTTTTATGGTTTTAGAAACCATAGACGCGAAATACTTCATGATCTTCTAAGATACCCAAATCCTAGTATGAAGAACTCTCAAAGAAAAAAAAAATTAGAATGATCTATCACTATCCAACATATGATGATTTCTAAAAACATGACTCTTTGTTTTAAGAAATTCACTTCTTTGTAGTTTTCAAACATACACGGATCGTATCAAGTTTTCAAAGTACAATATACTATAAAAAAACTTGGTAACGAAGCTCTGATGCCAATTGTGGAAAACTAGAAGGGGGTTGAATAGTTTTACCAATTTAAAACTTCCTTTTAAATATTTAGATCGACATATGTCAATCTATTTGATTGTTTATGTTGGACGTTGATAGATGGATATATAAACGTGAAATGAGATATAAAGAGTAAGAAGCACATCACCACGACACAAGTATTTATAGTGGTTCGGCTACAAGGACACCTTCCTTGCCCTACTCCACTCCCCGAGTCACCTACTCGAGAGTTCGTAAACACTACACCAACTCCTTATGGCGGAGAAGCCTTCACAACGTCGCTTAACCTTTTTCCGGTACAAAGCTAAATACCGAGTTCTTTCACACCAAGGCGAACCACACCTACACAACGTCGCCTACCCTTTATACGGTGCTAGGCTAACCACCGAGTTCTTTCACACCTTAGGCGAACTACACCTTCACAACGTCGCCTACCCTTTATTAGGTACTAGGCTAAGCACCTAGTTCCATTGCAATGGAGGAACTACTACCACACTACACCAACGACTAATCCCAAAGGAGATCTACTCCTTTACAACATCATCAAGGACATCAATATCCTTGGATCTAATGCTAGTCTATCTAGTACATCGAAACACACCATATCGAATGTACATCTAAGGCACCTTTACTAATGTCTTTGACTAGATCTACAAGACACCTTTCACTAATGTCTTGTGTCTTTACTTGAAGCACCTTTACTAATGCTTCAAGTCTTGACTTCTAAGCACCTTTCACTAATGCTTCTTGTCTTGACTTCTAAGCACCTACCACAAGTGCTTATCCTATAGGCGATAGATACCCTTCACTAATATCTTCGCCTTGACATTTGAGACATCTTTCACTAATGTCTTCAACACTACACTTCTTTGAAGAAAGAAAGAGATCATCAACAAGAGGACTTCAATAGCCTTGATGATGAGGAAGCATGGCAATTCATGGACTTGAGCTTGCTCGGCTTCAAAGGTGGTGATCTTGCCTTTAAGAGGAACCTAAAAGATCACACAAAAACAAAACTACAAACATAGATCTCTTGGATCTAAGGTTAGTGAGATTTAACTCAGGGGAGAAAGTGTATTAGAAAGGGGTGAGAAATAATGAAGAAATGGCTCACTATTTATAGAGGAAAAATCCTCTGCTTTTTCCCACGGATCCTTCCACTTGGGATCCAGCTAGCACAAAGCCGGGATCCGTGGAACGCTCCTCTTTGCCCATGGGTATTTTTGGTTATGGGTCATGGGTCATGGGTTATGGGTTGATCCATGGTTTCTTTCTAAATACAATGTATCTTAAGGATACAATGAACTTGGTTAAGTGGTATAAATAAAACCATGGGTTATGGGTCAAAACCATTTGCTAGTTTTACCTATTTAGTATATACTTGTTTTACCCATTTTAGTATATACTTGTTTTTACCCATTTTGGTATATACTTAGTTAAGTATATGTTATCCCAATATGTAAACACTAGTTGTTGTACATATGTATATCTTAAGCATAAAATCACTTATACTAGTTTTAGTGTTTTATGTGAAAGCATAAGTGTGTTAGAAAACTATTAGTTCAAACCATTTACGTATTTTATTTGTTTCGTTAAAATGATCTTACTTTTGTTATCGACAAAACATTAGAAGATCGTAAAATATAAATAAACGTTTTTACGGCTTATTTGTATTAACACATCTTGAAACACGGTACGAACGATTGAAAAGGGAACACCCAATCGATAACACAACACACAACTATAAGTCTGGCGTTCATAGTTTGTCCCAAACCGGATATTATTATTATTATTATTATTATTATTATTATTATTATTATTATTATTATTATTATTATCTCCTCTAAATATTCAAAAGCACTAATGATTATTTCACTATATTCGTATTTGTAACAGTGTGATATTTTATATATCCGAATATAACTTGTTTTATTTAACTTGACGAAATTTTATGTAACAGTGTGATATTTTATATAGCTTTCATTACATACTGACATGAAGTAAGTGTTGAAAATCATATAAGAATTTGCTTGTGGCCATAACTCAGGATGTCAAGACATTTTGTTATGTACTTTTTTCCATCCATATATGAGAGTTAGGATCAAATAAGAGATGAAATAATAAAAAAAAAAAGAAAGATGAGAAACGACTACGATCGCACGCCATCACATTTCAGATGTAACTACAACAATACATCATTTAAATTTCTCTTCCTCATTTAAAATATGTTATCAAAAGTTCTTTTCATTTAAAATTTTATTCTCACTAGATTTATTCCTCATATACCATATTTTTCCAACTTAATTGAGTTGCAAATTTTCATTTCTAGAAAAAAGCTTCAAAGGTGACATATTCAAAATTGGAATTTTTAGAATTTCAACTTAACTAACTTAGGTAAGGGCAAATACAAAATCCACCATTCAGATAGTGTTTACAAATGCGCTTAGATAGCAATGAATATTAAACTAAAGGAAGTTGAGAATCGAAATTAAAGTTGCTAATAAAAGAGGTAAATAAATTAGCAAAACACGGTGCTTAATACTTTAGCCTGAAATAATATTATGGCTAAAAGCTATAAATCACCCCTCCATATAAAGGAGGGTTTGTTCAAATCACTCATCCCCCAAAAATCTATAAAAACTACACGTGGCATTTACTCTCCCCTAAATTATTACAACCGTCCGATGAAAACAATTCCCGCCCATACTCTTTTCCAGTATGCGTTTCCCCCAAATCCACAAATCACTCATAATATTCATTAATACCGAAATCAATCACATTAAATGACTTTGACCAATGCAAATCTGTTACCAAAATTATTTCGTATCAAATCACAATCATATCACAACCTAATTATTTACAATTCCCCCAAAATCAAATCCCCCAATAGTTGGATGTGTTGGAACCCTAATGTTGTGCAAATCGCCGAACATAATGCCTGGAATCCGTATTCGTTCAATTTGGGGGTGAGTTCTTTTGAAACACTTCTACAATCCGTATGTTTTTTTTTTTTAATTATAATGCATTTTTTTAATTGTTAATTTAATCAGTTTGCTATTGGTGTTCATATAAATTTTTCTTGTTGAAATATTGTATGATTGACAACTATTTAATTGTATAAATTATGGGCCTTAATGTTAAGAAGTTTGATTTTTTTTTTTGAAAAATATAGCCTAATTAATTAAATGAACCATATCATCCATGATTATAGGGAAAAATTTTATAGTTGAAATCCTTGCCTTTGTTGTAAACCTAAATGTGTCATTTACCCTAATATTCAGTTTATAAATACTCAGTAGATGTGTAGCTAAACAAATCACCATCTTAGAATCCTGTAATAACATGTATGTGAACATCTGCAGTAATTGTACACATTGAATCTTATGTTTGTAGTCATTGCTGTTTGAAGTTATCATTGATTATTTTATTTTGTAGTCATTGCATATGTAGTCATTCTTTGTTTGAAGTTATCATTCAATAATTTATTGAAGATATCAAGTCATTGCATATGTAGTCATTGTTGTTTGAATCATTGCATATGTTTGTTTGTTAAAATTTTAGTCATTCTTTGTTGTAATAAGTATTCTAATATAATATTATGTTTTTGTGCGGTTGAAACAATGGACCAACAAATCACATTGCTTGCGAATATCGACCCTATGATGGATGATGTTAACATTATTGCGGATGCATTAGTATCCGGAAAAGTCATCAAAGGAAAACCCAATGAAACTTGGGGTTTAGAAAGCTGATACGCAAGATCCACGAGTTCCTTCTTGTTTTTAATATATTTGCTTATGTTTGAATTTGTGTTTGTAATGAATGATGTATTCTATTTAGAATATGCTTTTAACTGTTAACTTTAGTTAATTCAATGGATTATATCACACACAATATTATATCCATTATTGCGGGTAACAGGATCCAGCGAGTATTAGAACATCCGAAATGAAAAGTTCATAGTTATTCTTGATGAAGGCTCTTGCTATAAGATTTCAAATTTTGGGGTTGGCGAGCGGTGGCAAATTCCGTTGTAACCACGATTCAAAATTAGCTTTTTGAAAAACACGGCGCTTACTAGACTCAACTCATTTAACAATAATGTTCGTGGTTTTGCTTTGAACCATTTGAACTTTCACCTCAAAGCATTTGGTGAAAGGGATATGGTTGGTAAGTAAATCTTAGTAGCATAGTTTTTAAGTTATCGTTAAACTATACATAGACTTATATATCATACTCATTTTTATCCTTTCAATTCTGAGATGTCATTGATCTTGTAGTATCGATTTACGAGCCACTCCCTTTCGAGTCGTATGGAAAAGAGAAATCGGAGAAGCGTCACGCTACAAGATGTGGAGTATGCTTTCTATTTAACTCCTTTTAAGCTATATTTTAAAACATATTACCTGCTTTTAAGTATATCATATGTTTTCCAACCATATTCTCATTAAATTATTGATAACCGGTGGTGGTCAATTAGAGTCTTGTTTCTTTGATGAATGGGCGGATAAATTCAAGCCGTATGCTGATAAATCTGAAACATCTAAACCTGTGGTCATGATCCTTCAACTTGCAAGAGTCAAATATTTCAATAGTAAGTACATATTGTTCTTGGATGTATATTTGTTATAACTGCCTTACTAATTCAATCGTATTATTCATGTTTCAGAAAAACCTTACATCGAAGAATCTTTTTTGCTACTAAGTCGCATATTGATCTTTGATTTGCAAATCCATGCCTTCGGAAGAGGTATAATATTCTTTGTATTTCAATGTTATAGCCTTAAAATCTCAATGCTTATATTTCACAATTGTTGATAACGATATCGAAAGTGGATGGTTATGATTCCAGCAAGCATGCTATAAGTGTCTATAGTCCACCAAGAAAGAACTTACAGGATGAGTTGTTTGGCGGTGCAATCAAAAAAATGGTTGGCTCTATTCGTGAATCTGCTTGGGTAAGATATTAATGGATTACAATTATTTAAGTTTAATTATAAGGAGTAGGATTTTACGGTAGAAATTGTTTGTTTTGTAGCAGAACAACTACTTAGAGTTTGCTTATATATGATTAGGTTGCATAAAAATCAATGTTTTAGCATATGGTACTCAAAATTCTGATTGAATTCGTTTAGCATATTGTAGTGCAGACAATGCTACTTTATCTTTAAAAACATACATTAAGAATAGCATACATGACTGTGTGTTTGGAATATGCTTGGAATATCCTTGATGCAATCTGTAGTCTTTAGGCACAAAGCAACATTATATAAGGTTTATGTTACATGCATCAGTTATTTCCTTAAATATTTCATGTGTTTTGTTAAACATTCAGATGTCATCCAAAAAAAATGTCATTTAGCATCAGTTAATTCATAAGGATAAAAAAACACGTCACATCATGGTTATGACATTGCATAACATATATCAACCACTTAATTGTATGCATTTTAAATTAATATTTATCCTATAATATTTTGCTTAGGAATATGAATGCTTAGTTTATGGAAAGGTTCACAAAATACACCAAGAGTTTGGTTGGACGTATATTGGTTGCAAACGGTGTGGTAGGATAGCAAAACCAGTTGACGATGATGAGGAGGGATCTGCATCCAAAAAATACGGTCAGTCGTCATCCAAAGCAGGAAAGGCAAAGATACAGCTTTGGAGTTGCAAGGACCATAAAAAAATGACCCACGTAGGACCAAAGTATGAACTAACACATTACCTTACAATATTTACCATCAAAAGATTTAACATTTTATTGGCCCATAATCCATTTGAGTGAAAAAACTAATTCATATATTTGGTGCTTATGATTTTAGGTACAAAGTTATCGTACGAGTAATTGATGATACTGGCTCTGCTTCTCTACTTTTATTTGATGATATGATCAATACTTTGGTTGGTGTCCCATGCTACAAATTGAAAGAGAAGTATGGACCTGGTGCGGAAGACATTTTCCCTGAAGAGCTCATAAATGGAATTGTTGGAAAAAGTTCCTCTTCGGTTTACTTATACAGTGGAACATAAGCAACAATCATCATGTTTATCGGTGTGAAGATGTCCAATGATCTTTGAAATGATCAAGTTCTTTAAAAGACTTCATCACGAGGTTTGCCTTAACGCATTTTTAAATATCAAATACATACATGTTATGCCCCCTGTTTTTTTTGTCTAAATAAATACCTTTACGGGATGATGATGATGTACTTCAAACTCTGTTGCAAATGTTACATCCACCAACTTCGCAAGAATTTCAAACTGCTCCTTTTAACCTAGAAGAAACACCGAAAGGAAATGATGCGATCCTCGATTCGGAAGATGGTTCAGAAGCTCCGCAAGCGTGCGATCATTGACCTTGATGATTTCGATGAAGTGGAGTATGAAACGAGGATGTCGAAAGGCCTCTTCTTCAAGTCAAGATAGAGAAGAATGTAACGAAATTACAACATCATATATCTTCTTCACAAATAAGGCTACTTTGTTTTATTTCGATTATTTGGTTTCGGACATTTTGTGTTTTCTTATTGCTTTTGGGATTTGACATTTGGTCATTTAATTTGCCAATTTATAGTATACCATTTTTGTAATGGTTTACTTAGAGAAGATATATGTTATTAGACCCTTTCTTTTATGCAGTTAAGGCATGTTTTTTAAAGTTCCTATATGCAGTATAATACTTTTTGTGATTAACACTTCAGGAAGAGGTATTGTAAAGATAGATGTCGCTTTAAAATACGACTTCTTTTTTTACAAAAGTTTGTTAACTTTCTTACATACGTACATAAATATCTGACATTAACATTTCAATATTTAGAGAAAAAAATTCTTAATCTTCTTACAATACACGAGTTTTTTTTAACTTGATTTCATACAAACTTCCTTTAAAGTACAACTTATACACTTCAACTTTTGTTTTAATATCCTCTGCATTCAAAAAAACATTATAAAACATATCATTTCCTAAAATGAAAATTATACAATTTTTGGGCAAAATCTCATAATAGAAATATATATTTGCAAATTTTATAGAAACATATCTTTACAACTTTTTGGGAAGTCATAGTATATATATGCATTCTAACAACCGCAATTATACTAATAAATTTCAAATTGTATGTTTTAATCTCTATTTACAAATATATATACAAGAGTATCATTTCCGTTTATAACAAAAATTTGAAACCTTATATAAGCGGGATCATCAACACAAGTCGACCAACCAAATACTTTTTTCTAAACCTCCATTAGAAAGTATCATATTGATCATGACAAGTCACCCAAGGTAAAACATTTTTTTAAAGTTTGTAACATGAACTCATAACGCATTTTTGGATATATGTAACATGAACTCATAATATGTTTTTGATCTGTCTGACAACAAGGTATCTCAAGGTCACTGATGAATTTTGGATTCAAGATCCACTGTTATCATAATTTCGGATGATGAAATGGTATTATATACATTACTAAACATAATAAAATTTTAACGCATATTTCGGACATATTTATATCCGACTACTTGCGGGATGTATCCAGAACATGGCATGTCAAAAAGTCACCAAAATGTATTCGGTGTGAAAGTCAATGGTCGCGATCTCAGATGTTCACTATGACAAATGGAAATGGATCAATGTCAATAAAGAATGCTTACACCATGCTAAGAAGGAAGACAATTTTGGATTGGGTAAGGTTATTGATCTTCAATATTGTGTTGATGAGGACAAAGATGAATGGATTTGCATTAAGAAAGGCGCAAATATCACAATCGTATTTTGGAGTATCATGATGACAACGAGAATCCATTGCATCAAATGTTTGTGTTGAAGATTTGTCCTCTCAAATAGTAGGCTCTTAAGTTAACATTATTATTAATAAGTTTATTCATATGTCTTTAAACAAATTGTCTTGAGCGTTTATTATAAAAGTGTGATTGTTATCTCATTTTCATTACATATAATATTTTCAAGCACTTTTACGGATGTGAAGCCTTACTCCTTATCAAATACGAACTACACAAGCAAAGTGATAAACAATACTTCCAAACCTATCACATATGGGACAATCTTGAGAAGATATATCGATATAACGATTCTGAATCTCACACATTAGTCATTTCATCCCTCGTAATTTGACAACATTATTATCTCGAATCTCATACTAAAATTACTACTAACAAAATTTTCAACCTTTACTTACCCAATACAAATGGATATGCTATTCAACTTCCTCACCAACATATAAGGATGAAGAAGACATATTTTGAAGGAAAAGGATAGACTAAAGCTGCACCGATAATTGTAAGACAACCCAATCGATTTAGTAGATAATAAATACGAATTTCATAATCCAACCCAAACATTTTACCTTACCATACCAAGTTAACGTAACAAAACATAGACTAAACAGACATTAGTTCATAACATACTATGAAATCCAAAATAGTTTTAGCCCAGGCCATACTAAACATCCAAAACACGGACATAATAACGATGAGTGTTTTTAGCATGCGTGAAACACAGGGTACTCCTCCACTTCATCGCCACCATATAAATAATCAAGTGCATGAACTTGAACGATCATTTTGTTGTATCCAAAATTACAATCATTTGCAAACTCCTCCATTCGCCAAACACGTTCACATGGTTTACCTTCCGGGATCCTCTTTATGAAATTCCATCTTGACAAGAAAATTTCTTTCAACATTTTGGTGTATCATCATAACAGATTACATGCGTATGCATCGGATGGTAAAACAAGAACTCTGCAGGTATTGTCTGCGATAAACCATCGATAACATATATTATTAACTACCTCTTCATAAACATTAATAACGTGTCACGAATACAGATTTTACACATAACAAAAATACTTACGAGTCTTTTCATTACTGTAATCATAGAGAAACTTTTATAGAATGTGTCTCCCGCTTCACCAAAGTGATCCATGTGAGCTGGCCAACGACATATGTGCTTCATCCTGTCATCACCTGCAAAAACGTTTACCATTGTTATAATAACTCCTAATACTATATATCAAACAACACTAATATATCAGTATACTTTTATTACTTCAAAGTAACGAATTGTATAAACATATTATACTTTTCAACTAAATTTGCATCTAAATATGAACATCACCTTGGTCGTGAAACTGTAAAGCAGGTTGTATGTGATGCAATGGTGTTGCACCATAGAAATGAATCGGTGTATGCGGACTTCCATTAAAGTTAAAAGCCATCAACTTTGTATCTGATGTTATGCTCTTTTGTAAACACCACGATCATCCAACTTGCAAACCCATTGTCCACTTAATAATATTCCATAATGTTTGATCCATTCGTATTCATCATCCGCATCGAGAACAATCGCACGGACCACGGGAACCATAAAGTAGTCTTCTCCACAATTTATCCTAATAGTTGCTTCACGGCCTATCACACTCAAGAATTCACCGCAATTCTCGTAGATGAAGTTAACGTTTGTCGTAAATACATATTTTATAGTAGCGTTAACTTACAAATAAAGCTAATACAAGTTTATGTTATATATTGAATAATACCGAGGCTGTTTTCAGACCCAAACACGACTCTTGAATCGATAATAACGATTGTGGTCAACATTGTAACCCCAGATTACGTACCATCCCTTGCATCGCACCTGTCACGTAGAAACCGTCATCCCTTCACGTATGAAATGCGACCATTGAACATACTGGACCGATGTTGTCCTTAGCAACGCTTTCCAATCGACCCTTTAGTGTTATCGGTCCGTGTGTCGGTGTCACAAACCAAACTTTCTTACGAATTCGTCTTGAGTTTGTCGAGATAGAGATGTTTGTTTCCATTGTAACATTCCATTTAAAACACCTCGTGCGGTTCCTAAATAAGTATTCAAGACTTTAATTGGCTTAACTTTACGATAAGACTTATAAATGTTAGGATATAGTGTTGTTTTATTTACATTCCCCTTGGATATGTTCGGCGATTTACCAAAACTACAAACTCCATCGACATTTTCCTGCGAATAATATCGTACTTTATATTCCATATCGGTTTACATGTTATAATAAGCGCTAACCGTGATAATACTATTGCTTTTCCTTTTTATAGCAACGTATTAACGTGTTCCAATGTATGCACTTAAAAGTATACAACATAATCATATCGCAAACAGGATTTACTAACCATTATCATCATTTACACAAGATGATTTTCTTTATAAACCACCGTCTATTAAATGTATCCAATTAAACCATTAAGTCACAAAAGCCTACTATAAAATTATACTATTATCATCACTTGCAGACCATTTCAAGTTACCATCTAACTTGCTATTGAACTAATTTACAACATCACTGTTAACTATAGCTCTAACATACTTTAAATAAATAATAATCTCCAACAACAACAACAGCCACATGCATTAGTATTTGATGAGTGTCTAAATACTCATCATTTTTGTATAATCTAAACTGCAAAATCATCTAAAAACACTCAGAAACACATCAAAATGATCAAAATATCACAAATCGTTGTTTTATGTGTTTTAATTGCAAAAATATCAAAATCGGATGAAAATGTATCAAGTTTGCAAAATTGGCGCTTTAGTCCCCAAGTTTTAAAAGTTGTCAAATCTAGTCCCTGGAAATTCAAAAATGTGGAAATTTATCATTCAAGGTCCCTGAAGTATTCTAAGTTGTTTAAAATGATCCTTGAATGATTCTTTGGTCAATTGGCAAGAAAGGTCCCTAAACTTTGAAATTTTGCAAAATTAGTCCTTGGACTTTTAAAAAAATGGATTTTATGCAAAAATGGTCCTTGTTCTATAAATGTTTGTCATGTTTGGTCCTTGTGAGAAGTTTGAAAAAGTTGCAAGATCAGTCCTTGAAGTTTGGCAAATTTGCAAAATTGGTCCTTGTTGCTATACTTAAACCAAACCGGACACCTTATAAATATCCAAGCCCAATCACAAGCCCAATCCAATATGACCTTTGACCCTTGCACCTTGACCCCCAGTCCACAACTCCTTTTGACCCCAGCCAACTCAATTATGACCCCCCGTGTATTATTAGGCTACGGTCAAAGAAAGTCAAAAAAGGAGAAAACCGCGCAAAACCAGATGCACTGTAGCACTATCTCTTCCAAGCCTGAATCTCCAAAACCAGTCCTGGTTTTCTACACCTTTTCAACTCCCCCTCCATGCCTTGTCCCCTCCACATCCTCTAAACTCCAAATACTCTTAATTGCTCAAACCAAATCCATTAAATGATTAAAACTGCTATGAAGAAAAATTGGCGCCAAAAAGCAATGTGGACGGTTCTGATTATTTTGAGTGATCCAAAGGCTAGAATTTGGTGGGAAAGATTCAGAGGATATCAGGGATGATGAAAAGTCTATATATAGAGAGAGATGCATTGTAAAAAATCTATCTAGTGTAATTTAAGTTTTTATTGTCGTTTTAAGCATTTTTAAGTTTCAAGTGTATGTTTTTATCTTCAAACTCTGTATTTCAAGTTCTATTGTTATAAGAAAGCTTCTGTGAAACTTTAATCAAAGTATCAAATTGTATTTCAGCTTATGCAATTTTCCTCATTTTCAAAAATCTCATGTTGGTTCAAATGATGTTTTCAGTTGTTTGTATGGACTAGAATAGATCACTTAAGCTCCTAGAAAGCTTAATCAAGCTTTTAGAAACTCTAAAACCAGTTTAGAATCAAAATAGAAAATCACCAAAAATCCAATTTAAATAGTTAAAAATAAAAACACATGGAGATGAAGAAGAAAAGTTTGGAGCGGGGTATATTTTGATGGCCTTGGTTTAGAGCTACGTGGAGCATTTAGGATTGGTTCTCGCCCTAGTTCTCGGTTTGTGCCTCAAAACCATTTGTAAGCTTTTTGACTAATTTGGCTTTTCTTGTGTCAAGTGTTCATTAGTCCTAATTTACATTTCTTTGTGATATCTAGTTATAATCAAGTGTGTTTAAGCCTTAAAATCAATAGCTTGTTCTTTTCAATTTATAGTTTGCAAAATTTGGTTTTAACGATTGGAAATGGTATAATCATCAATTCGAGTTTAATGTTGTTTTGATTGTTGATTTAGGCTTCATTAGTCATAATAAGTGATATCATAAGGTCTGCAATCAAGTTTATGGTTTAAAATTGTGAATTGCTTTATAAAACTTCAAAACAGCCATCTAAAGGGGTGTTTGGTTTTTTGTGTTTAAAGGTATTTTGATCTTTAGCTTTGTTAGGATTCTTCTTAACTTGGTCTAAACAACTGATTTCAGTCACAAGAACCAGTTCTCAATAGCAAAAAGTCAAAAATTCTTCAAATCATTAGTTGTGCAGTCACTGTTGGATTTTTAGGATATAGAATCATGATTTTGTGTTAGAAAGTTAATAATCTTGCTCAAGTTAGTCTTATCTTACCCTAATACAACATCATCAGTGCTTAGAATCAGATCAAAATCCACTTTGGTCAACTTTTTAGTTGTTCTAAAAAAGTCAAAATCTCATAAGGTCGTTTTTGAATAAAATTTGGAATTTCACTGTGGATTTATTAGTAAGATTCAGTTTATAAGGTTTTGGATTTTTAAAGTCTAGTTGCTAAAGAAAAATACAAAAATGCTAGTTCTTGGTTTCTCAGCTTTTTGAGTGCTTATTTCTTAGCTTTTTGGTGGTACCTGTTTCATAAATCTGTCCTATGCACAGTAAGTGTGCCCAAATTGATAAGCTTGCATTGAGCTTATTAGTGCTTCAAATCTTGTGTTCTCTGGTTCTTTGGAAAGCCAACCTGGTCCTCTTGGAGTATCAAGTCTTGTTTTTCACTTTTGAGCTTGTTAGCTAGGGCTGCTAAGAGCTTAAAACTTGTCCCACTTCTGTGAAAAAACAAAGTGCTTATTTGCTTAATTCTAGCTTATCAGTGTGCTCCCTTGTATGTTCTAGCTTCATTTCTGTTCATTAAGCTTGTTTGCATATGCTTTGAGCTTCTGTTTCAGTGTGCTAGCTTGTTTGAGCTTATTTCTATAAAATAAGCTATTTTGGCCACTGTTGAGCTTTTAAGCTTGTGAAACTGCTTATTGGTGCTTTATAAAATTTTTGTCTTCATTAAAGTTTCATAATATCAGTATATAAGTAGTTTTAAAAAAGAAAATTCAGAAAAACATCAATATAAAAATAGTGATAGCGTTTATTTAATATTTTTTAGCTTTTTGATTTTTCTTTTCAACTTTTTAATAAGCAAATCTTGTTTTTCTATTTTTCTTAGGTTTCTGTCATCATATAGGATTTTTAGAAAAAGTTTCAGATTTTTCTCTATCTTTTAGTATTTATTATAATTTTAAATAGTTAAAAATAGTAATTAATTAGTAATAAATATTTAAAAGCATAAAAATATATTTTCTGTTTTAAAATTAGTTTTATCATATTTTAGATTTTTCAAAGTTAAAATTTTATTTTTCCAAGTTTATTTTATATTTTCTAGTAATTAAGTGTATTTAAAATAATAGTTAATTAGTAATAATTAAATAAAAAGTGTGAAAAATATATTGTTAGTTTTAAAATTAGTTTTATAGTATTTTAGATTTTTCAAAGTCATAAGTTTATTTTTCTAGCCTTATTTCCTATTTTCTTTTATTTTAGAGTATTTTTAATAGTTAAAATAGTTTTAATTAATAATAATTAATTAAATAGTGTTAAAATAATTTTCTTTTTCTAATAATTTTCTTTTATCTTTAGGATTCCAAAATGTCATTTTATATTTTTAGGTTTTTATTTCTCGATTCACTTTTTATTTTGAGCGTATCGTAGTTTTTAAACTTACGTTTACGTTTCTTTAATCGATTGTTGTGCTTTCCAAATCAGACTCCATTCCATTCCAATCAATCGGTAGTGTAGTAATTCTAATCATAACCTTTGCGATCACTATCCTTAGTGATCATTCCATTATCTGAATCGGTTTACACACCATTGAGTCTCCTTGGGACTAAACGACCCGAATTCAATCTATTCTCCGTGACTTCATTGTATTTGTGTTTAAGCTGTTTTAAGTCTGTTTGACTTGACGGTTTAGCACAGATCAGTATTCAACTAAGATTCAAACGATTAAGGTATGGTGTAAGCGTAACAGTAATATAAATCATCAAAAAACACAAAGATCAATCATTTTTTTAAAGGAACAATTATCATCCTTAACGCATCTCTTACTATTATCTTACAGGAACTTAGATCATCTAAAAGTTATCATCATGCAACCATTTGAAACAAGGGGTATACCTAACGACCATATACCTGTAAATCTACTAAAATATATCTTTCATCAAGTTTTCCCTTATATTTTTGTACAAGAAATCATCATCTTACTAACTTGGAAGAAGATTTTTACTTCAACTGATCAATGTGGATGATTTGACAGATTTATGAGGCTAGAGCTAAAACATAGCATGTAATGATCATTTTAGTTGGGAAACTGAATATATTATATCTTGGCAGAGATATTTCTTGACTTTTCTCATTTTGGTAGGTATTGGTGGGCTTGCCGATCAAAGCATTATTTGGGCCTTAAAATTTGTATGGGCTTAGTCTTATTTTCAAGTGCAAATTTAAGATATACGTATAAGCCTTTTAGAATATAAGTGAGGGTAATGTAAGCGTATAAGTGCAAACCGTATTTTTCCCAAAAACATCTTGCTATAAAAATATAACGTATATCCTAATTTAATGCGGGATCATGGAGATTAGGTAAATCGAAAGGTGTTTAAAACTACCTAATCACAAGTTCTTGATTGTATAAGTCTTCAAAATTTGTAATTCTACCAATACCATTTGATGATTCGTTTGTAAACAAAAATGGATAACGTTACACCAAAGGTTCGATGAAGAAGTTTCTTCTTCATCGAATATCCATTCATTTCAGTTCAATGGGCGAAGCTCTTTGAATCAAAATCATCCACAACAAATATCAATAGGTAATGTTAAGTTATTTTTTGTTGTTATTTTTGTTTTCCATAATTTGTTTATAACTATTAATCTATACATGAAAAATTCTAATGACCAATATATGTATTTTCATGTACGGTATCTGAATCGTGTATTACATTCTAACATTAACCTCAACAGATTTTCAAGGCGAAGGAACTAAAGGAAATTCCGTTATGATTGATCAAAACATAAACAATAATGTCATGTCTTTCAATGATTTGCCATATACACAACTTAATGGCCAATACTCAAACACGATGAATACTCATTACACGATCGAGATTCTCAAAATATGGATGCTACACAAAGCACGGTATGTACATTGTATGTTTTCTCCATGTAATACCAAGTTTACATATAAGTTTTCATGTAAATTTTGTTGACAAGTTTATTATATCGACGGTTTATAGTATTAATCACCATGGGAGCCACTTAAACTATAACCTTCTTAACTATCAACCTATATACATACTGGGGTTCCACTAAACACGGTACATTTTCTACCCTTTAACTATCTTTGCCGTTTCCATATTTTAATCTTTACAAATTACATGTACAATTATATGCGTACATTTTATACATTATCACACACCATTGTATTATTTTTTTCATATGTTTTCAGGTACTCCAAACAATGATACATCAAATAAAAGAAAGTATCAATTTCATAGCAAAAACATTGACAATACAAAGCCTATAAACAATAACATCCAACATAGCAAACAGTCTAAGTATGCGATCTGCAATGTTACTCCCCTTGTGCAAAGATCCCCTCTTTCCAATATTACATCAAGTAAGTTTATCCTCATACGTAACTTCTTAATGTACTATGTCTTAAATAGTTTATTATATTAACTAATACCTTTTAATATTAGGTACGTTGTCGAGATTAAACCAATCTGCTTTCACTTCCAATCTTACTACCCCGTTGTTAGCACAACAAGGAAATATAACTTTTACAAATGAAACCTCCAATCCAGTAGAACCTAAGCGGCGTCCTGGTCGTCCACGTAAAACACCTGTGCCAACCAACCTTACTTTGCGAATTCCTCTTTCAATCCTCACAGCCAAGTGTACTGAAAACGTGCCAAACCATGCAAGAGTACAAGAATGTTCAAGAACCGGTATCTTTAAATTTCAAAAATGTTGCTTCATTTATGTAATTTCATATTGTTTTATAAACTTTACCAAAACTATATTCACATGTATCAACTTATGTTACGATCAATGAATCCATTCAAAACAATACAAAATCGGCAAATGATAACCAAGATCAACCAAGCTGTTAGTTAGTGTGTCACAAACTCGACTCCTTTCACAGTAAAGTGATGTGACAAACATATACTGCTTATCACAAAGCTATATTTTTCACTCATCCAACCAATGTTATGTTGTTGTCGTTTGAATTACAGCATACCTACAGAGATTAGTGTCCCACCGACAACTATAGCCAACTTAATTATCAACCTATACCTACACTGTGCACAATCCTTTACGGCAGTAAGTTATACGTATATGTTGTACATTTTACTTAATCTTATGTATTCATATGAAATTTGAAACTAAAACTACATTTTATGAGCATTCGATTCACGCATTAGCAAACTTAATTGCACCTTTTTTTATCTTTGTGCGGTTTCTCCAACCAACCTTAGCCAAACCAATGAGAATGCAAACCAAACCTTTTCAAATCTTAACAATACAAATAAGGTTCCAAATGCCCAATTACCTAAGAGGAAGCGTGGTGCCCACGTAAAATTCCTCGACCAATAACCTAACATCACAGAATGTTCTATTGGATTCTTCCCAACCATTTACACATAAACCGGTGCAAAACAATCCATGCCTTGGAAAGACTTAAGTGTTGGTGCTTCAAATCAGAACATTCGTATCCCAATGGGCACACATGCTTCTACTAATGAAAACAGTTACTCGTAAGCTTTACAATTTTTTTTCATTACATGTTGTATTTATTTGTTTTAACAATTTAATTATTTTTTATTGTAATTTGTAAACCAACAGTGTGACACCGCCTACTCGAGTTAGGATACTCTCGACAATTATCAACCAATTTCAACACAAAATACCATGCATTATGCAACCAATCTCAACGAAACCGGTCAAAATGGAAACCAAACCTTTTCCACGTCCAAACTTACCAATATACTTTTGTGATTCAAATGTTAATACTATAACTCGGGCTTCAAATTAGCAATTACCTAAGAGAAAAGTTGGTCGTCCACGTAAAACTCCTCTCAACACCAACCTTACATCACAGAAAGGTGTGTTGGATTCTTCACAACCATGTGTGCAAAAACCAGTTGCAAAAAGAGGCAGGCCTCGGAAAGACTTAGGTGTTGAATCTTCAAATCACAACCTTCAAACCCCTGAACTAACACATGCTATACCTTCTAATGACAACACTTATACAAGTAATTTTTGTAATTAATGTTTTTGTTGAATTTTGTGTTTATTTGTTTCAACATTTTCATTAGTTTTGTTTTTTAAATTTCTAAACCAACAGGTGATGTTTCAAAGGATAATCCAACAAGAAAGTTCAGAAACAAATCTCCAATACCATTTGACATTGGTGGTTGTTTATTTTCATTCACATAATTATACAGATCTTCAGTCATATATATTGTCTTTTTTATATAGATACTAATACAGGTTTATCTTTTATACAGGTTATGTAAATCATGGTCATGAAAGTTCTTCAAGAAATTCTAATTGTTCTTCAAATTTATAAAACAGAGCACATATCCAAGAAGAATCAATACCGAATGTTAATAACGTTGTACTCCCAGATGAAGAATCTGAAGATGAACATGGATATATTGATAGAATCTCAGGCATCTCTAATGGTATTTTTTTAACTAATTTATAACCAACTAATCTAATTTAATGTAATGTATCTCTAACATACATTTTCATTTGTGTATTTAGAATATTTTGACCACGGAGATCCAACTTATACATGCCACGGTTGTGGTGCAATGTTGTGGTTGGCGAAGCTAAGGTAGGATTGAACAATGTAACGACTACAGATGCATTCTCCCTTTGTTGTGGCAAAGGAAAAGTTGTGCTACTTGTTGCATTAAAGGATCCACCGCTCTTATTAAAGGGACTTATGAATGGAGAGCATCCAAAAAGCAAGCGCTTCTTGGAGAACATTAGACGTTACAATTCTATGTTTGCATTTACATCGATGGGTGGTACTGTGGATCATAGTGTTAACACAGGTCGTGGCCCATTTTGTTTTAGAATTCAAGGTCAAAACTATCACATGTTGGGGGATTTGTTACCCAAAGATGGCGAGACACCCAAGTTTTCTCGACTCACATTTATGATCCACCAAGCGAGATTGATAATCGAATCAATCTTTGTCGGTATAGTTTATTACTCAGTATTGTAGAATATTGTTTTGACTTTTTAACAAAAACGTACTTATTACAATCACATATCAAATTGTGCAGTTCAAGAGGTAATGGGTCGGCTTCATCAAATAGTACCATGGATCGTACGTTAACCAAACAGATCAAACAAATGCTTGATCGTGAAAACCCTTTGGTTCAGAAGTTCCGAATGGCTGGTCTACAATTGGCTGCAGGTCAAGAAAATGTTCAGATAAGGCTTTTAGGAAAACGTGCAAAGGATGGCAGACAATACGATCTTCCAACCGCTAATGAGGTTGCTGCACTTATTGTTGGAGATTTTAATGAACAACACAACGAAAGGGACATTCTCGTCCATAAGAACAGTGGCAAAATCAAAAGGATTAGTGAATTGCATGTGTCATACCTCCCCTTGCAGTACCCTCTCTTATTTCCCTATCAAAGATGGATATAGAGATGATATATACCATCAAGGAGTTACTGATCGACACCAAATAAGGATAAAAACGTGTCACAATGCGTGAATGGTTTGCTTATCAGATACAAGACCGCCCAATAAATTCTCAACCATTCTAAATGGTAGGCGTTTATTTCAAAGAGTTTTGGTCGATGGCTATACCATGGTTGAAGCGAGAGGATGCTATATGTTCGTAATAAGCAACAAGATCTTAGATGTGAAACTTATTCAAGATTAGTTGCGGCAACGAATCATCCAACCAACAAAATAAAAACGCAGTAAGAAAGTAATTTTGCCTTCGTCCTTCACGGAAGCCCAAGATACATGATGCAAAATTATTTAGATGCCATGGCAATGTGCAAGTGGTATGGTTACCGACTTATTTATAACGTTCACATGTAATCCTAAGTGGCCCGAAATTACAAGGTGCACGAAAAAAAAGGTCTTAAATCGGAAGATCGTCCCGACGTCACCACCGTAGTCTTTAAAATGAAGCTTGATATGTTGATAAAGGACATTAAAGAAAAGCGTATTTTTGGCAAAGTCAAGGCAGGTATGTTACCAAAATCCTGATATAAAACCAACCACTGTCTATACGTTGTTGTCTATATTATAAGCAGTATGTTTATATATTAATATGTACTTGCTTTTTCCTTTTATTTTGTAGAGGTGTACACGATAGAATTCCAAAAACGTGGATTGCCTCATTGTCACCTATGTGTTTGGTTGGAAACAGGATATAAATTGAGATTTCCTGCCGATATTGACAGATGCATATCGGCTGAGATTCCTGATAAAGATGAAGACCCGGAACTCCACCAATTGGTCAAGGAATTTATGATGCATGGTCCCTGTGGTCCTGAACATAGGAGCTGCCCTTGCATGGTTGAGAATAAGTGCTCTAAAAAGTTTCCGAAGCAATTTAATGAAGCTACTTTCATTGATGAAAGTGGGTATGCCATCTACAAGAGGAGTGATAATGGCAGAACTATTCAGAAGCAAGGTGCTGAACTTGACAATACCATGGTTGTTCCTTACAGTCCCACTTTATTGAAACGGTACCAAGCTCACATCAACGTCGAATGGTGCAATCAATTTGCATCTATCAAATACCTTTTCAAATATATTAACAAGGGCCGGATAGAGTAACAGCAGTAATGGAAGATGAAGAAAAGGATGAGATTAACGACTTCTATGATTGTCGGTATTTATCAGCATGTGAAGCTGCGTGGAGAATATTCAAATTTGATATCCATCATAGAAGTCCTTCATTGAGCGTTTGCCTTTTCATCTTCCAAATGAACATTCATGTTATTTGATCCAACCGAAAGCATAGACTTTCGACTTGAAAAGTATTGACCAACACAACCAAATTCTTCGTGGATGGAAACCAATAAAGCGATGAGTTAGCACAAACACTTTTGTATGTTGAGTTTCCAAAACATTTCGTTTGGAACAAGTCGATTTGGTATGGACTCGACGCAAGCAAGGTAAGAGCATGGCGTAATTCATCACGTCCGCCTAATTGGGAGAGCTTTTTATCTTCGCATCTTTGTTAAACCATGTTCGAGGTGCAACCGGTTGGGAAAGTTTAAGAAGTATGATAATGTGGTGTATGGTACTTACAAAGAAGCTTGCTTTGCACGTGGTTTGTTAGATGATGATAAGGAATACATTGATGGTATAATTGAAGCAAGTCAGTGGGGGATGGGAGATTACTTGCGGGCTTATTTTGTGAAATTAATACTCTCAGATAGTATGTCTCGGACTGAATTTGTTTGGGAAAAGTCTTGGAGAATTTTAGCAGAAGACGTCTTAGATAAAGAAAGGCGGAAACGAAATCATCCAAGTATGAAAACTGTTTTTTGTTTCCAACATGTTAAGCAGAACGATTAATTTTGGTTTCTTTATGTGAGAAATTTACAAATCTAAATGCCGTAATCATTTCGTCATATATTTGTTCTTTTCTACAAGATAATAATTGATTAATCCATAAACATTAGTCATACGACTTTATTCGTTAGCACTTTTACGCTACCTATCATATATTGTCTTTGTTGGACCAAAGGATTAGTTTACAAGTAATTTATTTCAAGTATAACCACCGTACTAATGTTTTTATTATCTATACTAACACCATGTTCTAAAATAAAGTAACTCTGTCATATCTTTTGTTCTTAATAATAGAACTTTATATCAAAATGTTATTCTAAAATAATTCTACTTTCTTTCGGTGTCGGGACTTCAACTTTCGGATGATCAAAGATACAATATATGCGACATATATTGAGGAATCTCTACTCAAGAACTCAAAGAGCACGAAAAACATTGTTAACATGCCTTATCCCAATTCGAGTTTACAATGGAATCCTACAATAGGTTGATATATGATGAGCTCGATTATAACATTCGAATTGCTCACCAAGCATCGGCGGTTGTATGCGAGTTTAACGGTTAAGCAACGAAATATATGAAACGATAAGCGATGCATGTGACAACAACAAAGGTGGAATGTTTTTGTATATGGCTATGGAGGGACGAGTAAGACTTTTTGTACAAGACCTCACCGCTTCATTAAGGTCTAAAGGTGAAATTGTTTTAAACGTTGCTTCAAGCGGTATTCTTTGCTCTTTTGCTTGATGGGGAAGGACCGCCCATTCTCGCTTCTTTGTTCCAATAAACATTGACGAAGATTCAATGTGTACAATTCTCGCAGACAGTCCCTCGCCGATTTGATTCGCAAAACAAAGCTAATAATATGGGACGAAGCACCGATGGTTCATAGACATTGTTTGAAGCGTTTGATAGGAGTTTACGTGATATAGCGACGTGTTGCACAGACATTTCGATAAGGTATTTGGTGGCAAAGTTGTTGTTTTTGGTGGAGATTTTCGACAAATTTTACCTGTGATTCCATGTGGCGATGAGCAAGATGTTGGACACGCGTCTCTAAACAAGTCTTATTTATGGGATCATTGTCAAGTACTTAAACTTACTGAAAACATGAGGCTTCGTGTTGGTTGCAATCCGTCAGATGCAGAAACAATTAAGGAGTTCGCAGATTGGATTTTGAGTATAGGTGATGGAAAAATTGGTGGGAAGAATGATGGTCAGACTGAAATTCAATTTCCCGAAGAAATGCTCATACCAAATACAACTGATCATGTAGAAGCTATTATAAATGAAACTTATGAAAATTGGCAGGAACACTTGTGGGATCCGACGTATTTCCAAGATAGAGCAATCCTCGCACCCACTCATGAAGAGGTAGAAAAATAAACACTTCAATGATGTCCAAACCGCATGGAGCAGAGAAGGTTTATTATAGTTCGGATCTTGTTTACGATATCGGCGTTGATTTTAACTATAACGAGTCGTTGTACTCAACTGAATTTCTAAATTCAATTAAGTGTTCCGAATTCCAAACCATAAGTTAACTTTGAAGGTTGGTGCTCCGTAATGTGCATGCTTAATATTGATCAAAGAGGTGGGTTGTGTAATGGAACAAGGTTGCAAATTTTGAGAATGGGAAATACTAACATCGAGGCTAAAGTAATATCAGGAGGTAAAGTGGGAGAAGTTTGTGCTATACCTCGGATGATAATATCTCCGTCAGATAAAAAATGCCGTTTACTAAAAAGAAAAGTTCCCAATTTATGTTTCTTTTGCCATGACAATAAACAAGAGTCAAGGACAAACGTTGGCAAGGTTGGTCTTTATTTGGAACGACCGGTATTCTCACACGGACAACTTTATGTGGTCGTTTCAAGAGTTAAAAGCAAAAGGTCTTAAAGTATTGTGTTGTGACAAGGATGGTAACTACACAAATACTACAACAAATGTGGTGTATAGAGAGGTTCTACATAGGTTATAAACATTCTCAATTTTATTACGTGTTTTTTTATATATATTTCTTTTAACCTCTGTGAGCTATTAAGTTTCAAAGTTTTTCTTATTGTACACTAATTCTTAGGTTGCGCCATTTTTTACACCATCTATAGTGTTATTGGTTTGTATTTTATTCATTAATTACAAATGTTTTTTATATCCATCATATCATTAATATACATCATTTTATTTCAAAACCTTTTTTGTATGTAAATATACCAAATGTGCTTTTTCTTTACATACAACTCCGAACATTGCGTCTTTTCGTTAATGTTGAATGATAACTTCAAACTATTCTACGTTACACTTTTTGGAAGATTTCTTGAAGCTAGCCGCCCAGCGGGCGGGCCTGCAGCTAGTACTTTATATTCTCATACATCATATTCATTATGAACAACAAATCAATTAAAATCTAGTTATGCACTTATGCATAATATACTTTCATTTATGCTTAATATACTTGTATTTATTATTAATTATCCCTAATTTTTGCTTAATGAACAATGAATATTTTACGGAAAATATATATATGCATAATGAATCATTATGTGAGAATATTATGCTTAATGAGATTTAAATTGATCTATGAAACATTTATAATGTTTACCTTAAAAAGTATTCATAAGAACCAACCTGTGCTACATTTCCTATTAGATGCATTTTATAAGCGAAATTTGACATTCAAGATGACAAATTGTTTTCAAATTGACTCAATTTTTGGACATATTGCTAAAACTAAGTCTTTTCGGGTAAAATTACGAGGTTGTCTTTACTTTAAATGCAAATTATCACTTATGTCATTTTGTTGTAGAAGACACTCTATTTCATGTAAAATACACAACTATCGTCTTTTAATCTTATGTATATGTAAAATTATAATGTTTTTCATCAAACAAATTATACCAATAAATGTATTTTCTTTTTATCCTCTTTAATTTGAAGTCCATATTGTTAATTTTTGTTAAAGGTTTTTTACAATTTTTTCACAAAATATCGTAATATATTCGTAAAAGAATATTTTGCATTTATAACTTAAATTATTTAATGTTTTCTCTCTCGAAACAAAATATTTCTTGTTTTTGACACAATTTATCTCTCTCTTATCTATACTACATAGTATAATAGAAAAAGCAATTGACCTTAAAATTAAAATATTGAAAGTCAAAGGTGTTGGGCGTTTGGTTAGAGAGTTTGGAAATATGGAAATTAAAATTCCAAGACATTTAAAAGAACGAAGAATTTCTAATTCCTGAATTCTAAATTGTACAACCTGTTTGGTTGACCCATGTAATATCAAAGTTGTCCACTGTTGCTACACCTTTTTTTCATCATGAATATCGAAGTACATATTCTGCTTCCAATTAATTCTTCTAGTCAAGAATCATTGTAAGGTAAAAAAATATATATATAGGATAATCAATAAATAGAAATTTCTTTGAATTGTCTCTGACCATTGAACCACCTGGGTCGAACCGGGTTTCAAAATATTATTTTTAATCCCCAAATCTTCAATCTTTTATTATTTTTCGTTTATAACCCATAAACTTTTTTTAACACAAAACGATATGTCGCTATAAAATCCCGTTGCTATGCACGGGTACTCGTCTATATTTTGAAAGTACGCAAAACAATTACGAAAATGTCGCATATCATTAATTGTCTGCCGCTAAAAACCGCTGCCGCTAGGCGCGGGTACTCGCCTAGTTCATTAATATATATTATACTCATATTCTTCTCAACTTTATCATTCAAATTTAGTACGAATTTATTGTGAAATTCAATTACGAACTTTAAAAAAAAAATTATATAAAATTTAAAAAATACTTACACACTTTATAAAATATATACAAGGTAATAACTAAGAATATTTAACAATTTATATCAAAAATCTTAAAACTAAATCTTCTTTCATTATATAAATTTTTAAAAAAATTCGACTTTTAAATTTTAAATTTTATAATTTTTTTAATGAGTTTCAGTTGCAATGCGTACGAAATTGGAAGCATCAAATTGGGAAATAAAGAGGCAAATAATGGTGTAACAGGTTTGTAAGAGTTTTGTGTATGTAACAATTTATCACGAAAGTAAGTCAAGTTAGAAATAAGCGTCATCCTGCTTGTCAGTTTTACAAATTCCCTTTTATAAAGACTTTGATGTAAAATATAGAAAGAGTGCCAAAAAAAATAATAACAAAAAAAAAAAAAAAAAATGGAAGTGATCGGTGAGAAGAAAACTTAAAATAATAAGATTTGAAATGCTATAACCACATTCGATATGCCCCATCTTGATTATGCAATTCTATTTATTTAAATGCATCTTCTATCGTTTCGAAGTGATTTGAAGTGAAATTGATCTAAAGTAGCAATAGAACAACATTTGACATTTTAAGGAAATAAGATTCACCTAATTTGATGAAATGCATATGATAATAAGTTGAGATTCATTTAATTTAAGTTAATGCATTTTGAATGTGTTTATACTTAGAGCACTCATATCCATAACACCATAACACCAATAACACCGCGTCATGGCATCGCCTTTAACATTTACCATTAACATCCCAAAAACACTCTCATCCATAACATCCCAATAACACCATAACACCAATAATATTTCATATTTTCAATTTCGACCCTAAACTAAAACAAACACTTCATTTATTAAACTAAAACAAACATTTCATTAAAACTTAAAACATATTACAATACGAGACTAAAAAATATAACGAAATTAAAAAAAAAAAAAAAAAAAATACAACGAAATTAAAAAAAAATACAACGAAATAAAAAAAAAAAAAAAAATACACGAAATAAAAAAATCTACTCACGAGGTTTCAAGTTATATTTTGCGATGATTCGATCTTTTTGTCATTGATCCATCGCGACGACCATTGGATCTTGCCCATGATGAGCGTCATCAAAACTTGATCTCTTCCAACCTTGTTAATGTGAGATCTCTTTCTGCGTGACCCGATCGCGCTTGGAGGCTTCTCGTTTGATCTGAAACTCGTTTGCCATAGTTTACGTAAAATAAGTTGACGAGCTCGTTCCTCCGATCTTGTTCCCCGAGTACTTGTTGTAGTCTCGGATCGTGCTTTCTTGGTATACGTTTCTTTCCCATGGGTCGTGGTTGTTCATCATTACCAAACAAAGCCTCGTTTGTTTGGCTTGGGACTTCGCCGGTTAAATCAACCGGTTCCGGCGTCCCATTTCTTATAATGACGCAAAACATCCCAGCGTCATCGAGACCAACAGTGCTCCTCTGTTTTCCTCACGATACCATTGCTTTGCCCGTTTCATCACATCCACTCACTTTCACCGCCGTTGATCCCGTTGCACGCACGTAACAAGAGTTGAACTTTGTGCATATCACATTCAACGTTGTCCATTTGCTTGACATCATGTCCTTGGTGCGCCGTTGAAAGTTGAGTCTATTGAACTCATTTCGACCCGATACCAAAACGTATCTCTAGGTTGGCACTTTCCAACTTTTGGATCCTCAAAGCGACTATGTAACACCTTGCAGTAATGCTTCATCTCTTTGAATTCCAACGATTGGTAACGACAACCTCCTCATCGAATCAATTGGTTCGGGCTCGGGGTCTTTGGATTTTTGGATTTTCGCCATCGACCTTTTCCTTTTTGGTGGAGATGTGGGTGTCTCAAGCAACATCTTGTGTTTCGGTTGTGATTGTTGTGATTGTTGTGTGAATTGAAGGTTTGAAAGTTGGAGTTTAAGGTGTTTTGTTGGTTTTGTTGTTGCCAAACCGTAATGTTTGTTGTTGTTTCCACATTTCTTCGCTTGATAAGCCAGTGGGTTGGGGTTTGAAGATGAACCAAGATTCGGGTTAGATGATGAACCCGGGTTTGAGGATTCCACCCATCATTGAGAAGATTGAAGAAAGTATCGTCGTTGCTCCAAACATAGTTTTTTTTGCAGTTAATTGAAGTTGATAGATTGAGGTATTGAGAGGATTTAGAAGTGGAAGTGTGAATAAAAATGGTGTTTGATTGTGTATTTATAGTGGTAAAAAGGTTTTGAATTTTTTTTTTTTTTTTATCAATTCTAGCCGTTAGGGACTAAAATGAAATTTTTTAAAGTTAACGGCTAGTAGTCGTTAGAGGACTAGTTTTGAAAATTTTTGAAATTTTTTTTTTTTTTTTTTTCCTTAACGCGTTAAGGGGATAGCAATGGGGAGTAGCGCGTGGTTGTTCTTCGCCCATCCTTATAACGCCAGTAACGGCGTTAACAGCCCCCTAACGGGCGTTAGCGCGTTACGAATGGGAGTGCTCTTACTTCTCTTATTTCTCATTTTATTTTTTATTCTTATTAAATCGGAGTCATGCTATGAATGAATAATGTCGATAACGAGAGGAATAAGTGAATAAACTGCCAACAATATATATAGATGGGTGGTCATTTCAAAAAAGCAATCAATTGATTATTGTAGGGACATGTAACTTAAATGTTGTCCGTGTTGCATGTCACAACTAACATGCAGTTCTACGTCAATAAACTTAAAGAACACAAAATGATGAAATGTTACATCTAAAGAGACAGTACGATTGTGATCCACTAATTCGTATACCTGATATATAATTCGCTATCACTTTTAGTTTGGAGTTGTCATTATTTAGTGTGTATCCAAAACAAATTTCTATTGAAGGTACACATTTTTGGTATTTGGCATTGGTTATTTCTTTTTCAAATAGAAAATCAGTTTCGTATCCAAACACTTTCTGCTTTTTTGATTATTTTATAGCGGAAAAACAGTTTTTTATAAGCAGGTAAAGAGCTGCTTATTTCATATTAGTTACTATTAAAAACACATTTTTTAAATATAAGCAGAAGCAGAATAAATAAGCAATCTCAAACACCCTCTTAGTTTATCTCATTATGTGTTTTATTATATTATAACTTCAATATATTTTGAAATGATTATTTATTTATATGTATAGAACTTGACCCGCTATAATACACGCAATAAGATAAATATTAAACAGAATAAAAATCAATAATGTGATACCACCCTTCAACGATTTCCGGTAGCAAATCAAACGTACCCTCGGATTTGGAATGGTTTTGTATTAATCAGCTTCTAGAATTATCCGGATCTGATGTTAAAAAATTTCAAAGGTCACATATAGGGGGTGGAAGCAGTAGAGGCCGTGAAAATTTCGGGATCGGATCGGTAAAAGCTCGAAAGGACCGAGTTTAAACGAGCTCGAGCCCGAGCTCGAGCCTCGTTGGAAAATTTAGTGCACTTGTGGGATTAGTTCACACCTTGTAATGGGCTGGGAGGTGCAGAGTGTACACCCATGCGTGAACGAACACCGACTCTTATAGTGGTTTGTAAGTGAAATCTTGGTGAAATCTTGCTTGGTGAAAATCTTGCTTGTGAAAAATCGCTTGTGGTTTCAGCGATAGCGATGTTTCCAACGATAAGCGATGTTTCCAATCAAGTGGTATATCCACCGATAATGCTATGAAAGATCGATAGCGATGTTTCCATCGATAGGGTGTATTTACCATGCGCAAGTGAAAGTAAATCTTGCTAGTGGAAAGTCTCGCTTATGGAAAATCGCTAAATGGCGATTACAACTTCTTTATGACCACGCTTTAATTGGTCATGTAACCACTAACGGTATAATGGGGAAAATTATGAGGCTATTAATGGGCGATTAATACTCATAATTCCATTGGAATAGCTCAAGAGTAACCACCTATAAATAGGAGGTCCGATCATGCATGAAGGACACACGAAAACGTAAACACTTACTAGTGAAAGGGTTATAAATTGTGCCTAATTCTCTAGCGCATTTGGTCTTATCCCAGTAGATATTCGTGATACCTGGGCATTAGGGTCGAATAGTTTACTTTGGAAAGTGATCACACGATTCCAAGTGATATCCGGTAACCACCTAGTGGTATTGCTACATCGTCGTTGATTGTCTTAACCTTATTCGGGAGATAACCCCAACAATCAAAGTAAACTATTTTGTGATAATCAATGGCAATGCTGCAATGAAACACATGGCTTCAAACTTTGCTAAGTTTGGACAAGTTTGAAGGGTGGACTTTAGGAGGTGGCGGAAGAAAATGCACTTCTTCTTTGTCAAGCATGAGTGTGGTGTATGTCTTGACTACTCCAATTCACGATGATGGTGATGATGCTAACATGGATCGGATCGGGAGGAGGAGCAAGTGGGAGAATGATGACTACATATGAGAGGTCTTATTCGAATGGTATGTCGATTCTTTGTTTGATATTTATCGAACTTTGAATCTTCAAAAGAACGTGGATTCCTTGGATGCCAAATATATGGTCGAGGATGCATCAAGTAAAGTTCCTTGTTAGTAATTTTACAAATTACAAAATGACCGATTCAAGACCGGTTATGGAACAATACAATGAACTTCTTGGAATACTGGAAGGTTTACACAACACCAAATGAACATGGATGAGGCTATTAAAGTCTCTTGTGTCATTGACAAACTCCTCCTTCATGGAAAGATTTCAAGCATACATTGAAACATATGAAGGAGGAGTTAACTCTGTTGAGTTGGGCGATCATCGCACATTGAGGAATCTCTCAAAGTGCGGGATAATGACAAGCCAAAGAGTAGCAATCTTCTTTGGACCATCTGTTGTCAATATGGTAGAGCATAACAACTCTACCAGTACAATGACAACAAAGGCAAACTAAGTATCATGATAACACAAGGCGGATCCTAACAAGAAGGCAACACCTACTTGTTGGAAATGTGCAAGGCCGGTCGCATTAAAAGGGGCCGCAAGGGTGTTAAAGTTGGTGGTAAAGCCAATGGATCGAGCACTAATGGTTCGAGGGTGGTGGTTCAACTAACTCACCGAAAGGTCGAATATGTTTAATAAGTCTTTTCGATTTATTATGTTACATATGTATCTCGAATCTTTTATATGCGGGATGATGATGTTGCGTGGTGGGTTGACTCGGTGCAACAGTTCATGTGTGCAAAGATAGAAGTGGTTCAAGACTTATGAGTCACCGAATGATGGTTCTATTCTTCACATGGAAATGAGTCAACGACCTTGGTGCATGGTCGTGGTTGTGTAGATCTTAGGTTTAGTTCAGGAAAGATTGTAACTTTGTTTAATGTTATTCATGTTCACGATATCGGGAAGAACTTGGTTTCAAGTAGTGTTTTGAATAATCATGGATATAAACAAGTTATTGAATCGATAAATTTGTGCTTTCTAAGCATGGTGTTTTATTGGTTTTGGTTATTTATGTAATCAAATGTTTAGGCTTAATATTTCTCTTGACAATGTTAATTCGACTTTTGTGACAACCACCGACACCGATTCTAGCCTATGGCATGCAAGACTTGGTCATGTTCATTACAAAAGAATGCAAGATATGTCTAGGGATGGTTTAATCCACGCTTTTGACATGGACAACGAAAATGTAAAACTTGCATGTTGACCAAGATAACCAAGAAACCCTTTAAGAGTGTTAGTCGTGAGACTAAGATCTTGAGCTTATTCACGATGACACAGTGTGATTTGCATGCCACTCCTTCTTTGGGGTATAAGAAGTACTTTGTGACATTTATTGATGATGCTTCTAGATTTTGTTATGTATATCATTACATACCAAGGATGAAGCATTAGATAAATTCAAAGTGTTTAAAATGAAGTTGAATTACAACTTGGGTCTTTGATCAAAAGATTAAGGACCGATAGGGAGGTGAGTACATGGATACTCGGTACTTTCGATCTGTTGGTATTATCCATGAAAGTCTTGCTCCTATACTCCTCGGCAAATGGTATTTACGAAGGAAAAGCAGTCTTGAAGGAGATGGTTAATTCCATGTTGTCCTATTCGAAATTGAGTCAAGGGTTACGGGGTGAAGCTATGTTAACGACTTGCTATTTGCTAAATAGGGTTCCCAACAAAGGAACAAGGTTACCCTTATGAACTACGGACTAAAGGAAACCCAACTGAATTATCTCAAGGTTTGGGGTTGTAGAGGCATTGTAAGACTCACGATCCAAAGCAAAAGACTTTGGGTGAAAGAGGCATTATCGCATCTTTGTTGGATATCTTGAGCATTCCAAGGCTTTTAGGTTCTATGTTATTGAACCTAATGAACATGTTTCGATTAACACAATAATTGAATCAAGGGATGCGATTTTGATGAAAATAGATTCTCATCGGTCCTAGACCAAGTCGAGGATTCCTAATGGAACTCATGACACTTTGGTATATCGAGAGGTCCCGATGGTGAACCATCGGTGGTCCCCGATGAGGTTGTGGTTCAACAACTTTGAACACGTGCTCGGGAAGAGCAAAAGGGTCGGGACTCAAAGTCATTTGGACACGAGTTTCAACTATACTTAGTTGAAGGTACAAGGATGAGGTCTCGGACCAATACTCCTATTGCTTCATTGTTGAGGATGATCCCAAGACATTTGAAGAAGCAATGAAGTCCCGTGACATTGCTTTACGGAAAGAAGCAATTAATGATGAGATGGATTCCATCATGGGCAACAACACTTGGGTGTTGGTTGATCTACCACCAGGTTGCAAACCTACGGGTTGCAAATGGATTTTCAAAAGGAAAATGAAGGTAGATGGAACTATTGAAAGTTCAAGGCTAGATTAGTTATTCGGGACTTTAAACAAAAGTCGGGAATAGACTATTTTGATACTTATGCCCACGTGGCTCGTATCGATTACCATAAGATCGGCGATTGCTATGGCATCTATTCACAATCTGGTTATTCATCGGATGGATGTGAAAACGACTTTCTTGAATGGTGAATTGGAAGAGGAGGTTTATATGAACCAACCTCGGGGCTTCATCTTGCTCGGCAATGAAAACAAGGTGTGTAAACCGATTAAGTCTCTTTATGGACTTAAGCGGCACCTAACAATGGCATCAAAAGTTTGATGAAGTGGTTTTGTCTAGTGGTTATGTTCTTAACCAGTCGACAAATGTGTATATAGCAAATTTGATGAATCGGTAAAGGAGTCATCATTTGTCTATATGTTGATGACATGTTGATCTTTGCATGACCAAAATCGAGTTAACGACAAAGGAATTTTTGTCATCAAGGTTCTCCATGAAAGACATGGGGAGGCTGATGTTATCCTTGGTATAAGGATTAAACATGAAAGTAATAGAATTTCTATCTCGGTCTCATTATATTGAGAAGGTCGAGGAAATTCAATTACTTTGATTGTACTCGATTGAGTACTCCTATGGATACTTGAGAGGCGATGCCTAATCATGGCAAGGTCAGTATCTCAACTTGAGTATTCTAGGGTAATTGGCTGCCCGATGTATGCCATGACTTGTACAAGGCCCGATATTGGTTTTGCGGTGGGAAAATTGAGCGGTATACTAGTAATCCTAGTGCTCATCAACGGCAAGCGGTTCAAAGTCTTGAAGTATTTGAAGAGAACTATGGATTATAGTCTCTCATATCTTGGTTACCCATCGATGTTGGAAGGTTACAGCGATGCAAGTTGGATCGATAACATGCGAAGACAATTAGTCTACCGATGGTGGGTATTCTACTTGGTGGAGGTGCAATTTCTTGGGCATCCAAAGCAAACTTGCATCACCGGTTCAACAATGGAATCGAATTTGTGGCTCTAGCATTCTTGGTAAAGAAGTCAATGGTTGAAAAACTTGCTTCTTGAGATTCCATTGTGGCCTAAACCTATAGCACCTATTTCTATCCGGTGTGATAGTGCAATGCTACATTGGCTAAGGCTTATAGCCGATGTACAATGGTAAGTCTAGACACTTAGGTGTCGGGCATAGCATGATTCGTGAGCTTATCATGAATGGGGTGGTATCTATAGAGTTTGTGAGATCTCAGCAGAACTTAGGCGATCACTTGACGAAGGGTGCGGCTAGAGACTTGGTTATAAAGTCTGCTAAAGGGATGGGTTTAAGTCCAACTTAGTCATTGAATGCTAGGACACTGACTCTCTAAGGAAACTTGGGAGCCGAGTTCAATGTGGAAAGTGAACATTCGATGGGTGGAGCACATGTTTTATTTACATCCCAAGGTTGTGCTCAGAACTTCTTTGAAAGGAGGATGAAGTCTTTACTTCTTAATGGTTATATTTTCTTTGAAAAAGTGCTTAGCGAGAGCATGACTAAAGAGGAACCACCTATGTAAATGTTGAAGTTTTGCCGCTTGAAGCTTTGGACTTTTAGCTTTTACAACATTTATGAATTTGGATATGGACACATGGCTTGTATAGTGTCGGGGCTGTTAAGTGTTTGAAAACTTGTGTGTATTTTATCTTGGTATTCAAATGGGTTGAAGGGTTCAATTCTTAGAACACCACGATTCTCGAATATTTGAGCGTGTAATTTACTAAGATGAAAATTCAATCCTCTGGACATTTCGTTTATGCACATGTTTTGATTGATGTTTATTTTCATGCAAAGGAAGTGAACTAAATTTGGGAGGATTGTTGGAAAATTTAGTGCACTTGTGGGATTAGTTCACACCTTGTAATGGGCTGGGAGGTGCAGATGTACACCCATGGGTCCATGAACACCACGACTCTTATAGTGGTTTGTAAGTGAAATCTTGGTGAAAGTCTTGCTTGGTGAAAATCTTGCTTGTGGAAAGTCTTGCTTGTGGTTTCCAGCGATAGCGATGTTTCCAGCGATAAGCGATGTTTCCGAGTGGTATATCCGCGATAATGCTATGAAATCTTGATAAGCGGTGTTTCCAGCGATGAGGTATTTTACAATCGCAAGTGAAATCTTTGCTAGTGGAAATGCGCTTATGGAAAATCTTGCTAAATGGCGATTACAACTTCTTTATGACCACGTTTAATTGGTCATTGTAACCACTAACGGCTATAATGGGAAAATTATGAGGCTATTAATGGGCGATTAATACTCGTAATTCCATTGGAATAGCTCAAGAGTAACCACCTATAAATAGGAGGTGCGATCATGCATGAAGGACACCTGACGTAAACACTTACTAGTGAAAGGGTTATAGAATTGTGCCTAATTCTCTAGCGCATTTGGTCTTATCCCAGTAGATATTCGTGATACCCGGGCATTAGGGTCGAATAGTTTACTTTGGAATTGATTGTCTTAACCATTGGGAGATAACCCCAATGAGCCTAAGTTTGGGCTCATTTAATAATCGAGCTCGAGCCCGAGCTCTATACAAAAAGCTCGTTTAGGCTCATGAGCCTAAACGAGCCCTAAAATATATACGTATATATTTTCTATCGTATAACATAGTGTTAACGAGCTCGAGTCTTGTGTTAACGAGTCGAGCTTTGTGTTAACGAGCCGAGCTCGAGCTCAAAATTTCAGGCTCGAGCTCGAGCTCGAATCGAGCTCGAGCTCGAGCTTTTATATATAAACGAGCCGAGCTCGAGCTTAAACGAGCTCGAGCTCGGCTCGCCTGCTTTCACCCCTAGTCACATATCAACATATCATATCAGTTTGATTATAGTCACGGGAGTCAAATTAAAGATGGAACGTGTCCAATACTCGATGTGATTGGGGCCTTCTTATTCGGAAGTCTGACATAAAGTTTCTACAAAAGAGAAGCCTTAGGAGCTGCATTTGCGGCGGCAATCACTTCTCAATACTGAGTTAAGAAGAGTATTATGTTCGTTAACCGATTAAATTTCAGCGAAAAAGTTCATTTATCGTTTTTATTAAATGAATCGAACATGAACAATATTTTACGATCGTCCGTTCAAAAGTCACGTCCGCTTATTTATGTTCGTGAACGTCCGATTATTCGTTTATGTTCATTTATTTACTTATGTTCATATAGCAAATCTTTTTGTATAATTTTATTATTATTTAAACAAAACGACACTTATAAAACGTATTAGATGCATAATTTAATAAAGTTTATGATTGTTTGTCTATGTTCATTTATGTTCAATTTTTTAGCGTTCGTTTAGTGTCTTAATAAACGAACATAAACGAACATGAACAACTCATTTTTTTAATAAACGAACATGAACAAGAAATTTCCTCCGTTTAAGCGTTCGTGTTCGTTTATTTGTCCGGTTAAAATTAAATGAACGAACATAAACAAGGCTCCGTTCGTGTTCGTCCGGTTCGCTTACAGCCCTATTCACTATGGTTAAAATTTATAAAACTTTATACGTGCACATGCATTACTTATATCAAGTTTATGAAGAGGTCCAAGAAATAGACGTATTTAATGCCATCTATATATATAATGACTTTTTACTATGGTTGAAATAAGATTCTTCGTATAAACTTTTTTCCAGTTTTTTAAACCTATTTATCGACCTCCTGCTCTAAGTTCAAGTGAACTTTTTATCTATTTTTACGCTAGTTAGAATAGCAGAATATGTATAATTCACGCCCAAGTTGCTCTAAACAACATGAAAATCTAATAAAAAATCCAAAGCGAAGAAAATTCTTGCAAATAGTAGGCAAAATTTTATAGCATTTCTCATCTTGGAAGAGAAATAACACCATAAAATCGTATCAATAACGCATGTGAAATCATAAAAACTTATTCATTATAATGGGTATCATAGAAGTTAGTAATTTGAAGGAGAGCCAGATTACCAACAAACTTTTTGTTTAAAATGATCATTAAGCAGACTTGTATAATTCTTACGGCCGCACAAAGTGGACAGCCAGCTGATTAAGCTTTTGGTCTTTAGAGTTGGAGTTGAATTCGCTGTGGAGCTAAAAACTCAACGCCCCTATGATAGTTCAAACTTACGGCTGCACAAAGTGGACAGCCAGCTGAGTAAGCTTTCGGTCTTTATAGTTGGTGTTGTTTTAGAGGTGGAGCTAAAACTCGCAACGCAACTTCAAAATAAACAGCATACCCAACCAAAATGTCTTGAACCCTTCAAGAGTCGACTCAGTAGCAATCATCGAATCTCAAGTCTTCAAGCAAACTATTTGGGATCGACTTCTTTTCATAATATGCATTTATCTCACTTCAAATATGCACATCCATTTACACGACAATAAGTATAAAGCATATGGGAATCTACTTGCAAACAACCGAGCAGGTATTTTAAGATGACTTGAAATGGGTATGACTTATGCTTAAATGAAACAAATCGTGATCAAGATTTTGAGCCTAAGAAACGTGACATGAGTTGAATAACAGTACACATATTCATAGTCGAGTCATTCTGCATGCCACTTGGCAGATATCTCAAGATAAACAAAATACCTCATTTAATTTGTGTCACTATATCGGATGCTGGAGCAAAATTGAACTATTTTACAGAACCTCCGATAACAGTAAACTTGAGCCGCCGATAGAAACCCAGTAACAGATAATTACTTTATCAACCTCGGGTTTCTTTCAAATGTCTGGCAGTCCATGAATACTGGTTGCAAGACAACAGTTTGAGCATCGTTTTTCATCAAAACGCCTGCTGAAAGTATTTTGTTAGCCTATCCGCAGATACCGCTGCCCTTTTGTTTGTTGGCTCTAGAACAAGTGCATACCTAAAATCTGCAGCGCAAATAGTCAAAGTATAACATTCGTCAGTACAGGCGGCAAAATGGATTCATGTGAATATTTATATGGGTTGAAACAGGTTGACCGTAACACTTGATGTCTGAAACTTTCACATTATTATATTATTACCGAGTCAAATATGAGTTATATGACTTCAATACCTATATAACTTTTTTAATTTAATGATTTACGAGAGTTACACATTAAGAACCACATGTTAGGCGACTTTTGAGTCCTGTAACTCTTTTAGAGACATGGGAATGTGAGTTTCTTTCTATTCGAACAAGAAGATAATAACAATAAAACTTGTAGGTTATAAAGAACTCAGCCAGCTTCGACCTTTGATAACTACAAGAAACAATTAAACTTCGATAAACATCTATGCATTTATACCTTCAATTGCCTCTTTATAGTATCCAAGCATTTCTCGTGCTGTGCCTCTCCTTAAATATGCTTTTACATTCTGTAAGACAACAAAAAAGTCAGTGAATCCCCTTCAAAATTGTATTGTAATACACAACAAATCAAACTTGCTATTTACTATCTGCTTGATGGTTTTTACAAAAGGTGGCAAACTGGGAGGATTAAGCGTCAACCCTGAAACACTTTTTGTCACACTATTAAGTTTTTTCTACATGACTACGAAATAATATCAACCCAATGTAAAAATATAATGCACTACACTTTTGGTGACTTATAACCAATTTCCTTTTTCCGCTAGTTTTCAATTAATTGTACCGATTGGACATGCTAGAAGAAATATAATCTCAAATTCACCCTTTCATAAGTAAATGGGTGCAATTTACAGCCTCCAATGAGAATCATACGGAAGCTCGAAATTCGATGTAGAAAACTACCTACCCACTACGTAAAACTAAATGCAAAGTTACCTTTTTATCAAGATCGATAGCTTTTGTACAATCTGCTTCAGCTTGAATGAAACTGAATGCAAAGGAATACAAATAAAAAATGTCAGATTATGCACATGATACCCATAACCTGTATTAAGAAATAGAGCATACCTTGACAATTCCAAGTATGCTGCAGCTCGGTTATTAAAATATGTCGCATTGTTGCTGTTGAGTTTTATGGCTTCACTATAAAACCCAATGGCTTTCTGCCAACTTCTTGCTTTAAAAGCGTTGTTACCCTGTTTAAGCAAAGTTGTTGGAGAAAATAACATTAAGCAACCATGAATGAAACATATGCATTACAAAGATTATCACCCAAGTACCCAACTATAGCATAGTTATTAGAGGTGGCAACTTGATACATTATTGGTAGATCGTGAAACCGCTCAAATTTGGTTAAGATACTGAGTAAAATGAAAATAAATAGGTCAAAAGCCACCTAAAACGTATTAAAAAACAAAGAACCTCCTATTCTTTTACATGAAAAATAGATTATCATTGTGATCATATAATTCTTTTAATCATACTTGCACTATCATTTATTTTTAGAATAAAAAATAAGACAAATAATTGTGGACCAGGCTAACCTGATCTGAGATGTATTGAACCATTAATGAACTCACTCAAACCCAATTTGCCACATTCTATAGTTTTTTCTCCTCATTATTAACATAATATTTGGCATTAAATGGCCCATACAATCTAACAAGAACAAGTTCCAAAAGTAAAAACACATTAAAATAATTTGAGAAAGCCATTCACGCTTAACAAATCAGAAATCTTATTTCTATCTCAATCAATATAGCTCAGCCTAGACTGAGATGTGTGGAGAGGTAGGCCACAAAGATGCATCATATTGTATGCATCAATAAAAGTGGAAGTTTATTTAATAAGAGGTATAGGCAATTTCGACTCATTTATTTATGAATGGCTTGAGCAGGTTATGTTTATCTCTCAGCGGTTCAAATAGATTGAAATTCACCAAAGGTGTATTTTTACTGCATAAATCCTCCCTAATCATTGTATTCGAAAAGCTATTTTCTTATTGAAATAGTAGTATTTCTGCAATCATATTTGACACACTAATAACTTATAAAAAACTTGAAAATATTGGGCAAACTGTGTTTCAGGTCAACCCAATCTGATCCGTGCCAATAAAGTTACTCAAATTGACCCACACATGTTTTGACCCATCACCCAACTGGCTTATTTTGCCGTATCTGATAACATGTTTAAATGTTATAAGTATATGTGTTACCTTTTCTTTAGCGATTTCAGCAGAGGCTTCCTTGGTGACAACTTCATTGGATGATTTTGACTTGCCAACTTCATCAGCCTTCTGCAGCAGAGATGCATGCATTGTCTGAAGTATATCTAAAAGAAAACGATCACCCCCATGTCTTGCAATCAAAGACACCGACACCGGGTAGTTTTCATGCATACCCAATGGTATCGTCACCTATAGAAGAGACCCAACATACATAAGTTCATTAACTGAACAATCTTGAGAATTGGCGGCATACAATGTTCTAAAATGACCACTGAATATAGGTTGTATTTGGTTATAGTGTTTGCATCTGTGGCAGCATAAATTTTATTAACATTTGATGCACATCCAAACACTATTTTCTACACTGCAACTTATTATATGATCTGATAATTCAATATCAGATACAATTTCAAAACCCATATTCAAACACCATCATAGCTTGCATTTGTGTTGCCTACCCATGTTTCAAGATTCTACTTAACACATCATCAATCACACAACATATGAACATGTTCATTTGTGTGTGTGAGTAAAAGAGATAAGAGTTTAACCTGACAGCAACCAGACATGCTTGCTAAACCCGTCAATGAGAATTCACTCAAAAGATAGTCTTCTGATAAAAGCTCTTTGGATCCAAGTTTGGGAGGAGGGCTAGAAACAGTAGGGATCACAAGCACTCCATCATCCTAGCCAAGTTTATTCAACCAACAGGATGAAGTTAAAAACGGAGTTTGGAACATGGTTATACATGGATCAAATAAGGATAAGACTAGATTACATAGAAAGTCAAAAACAAATGCATACCTTTAAAAGGGCATTTAGCGCTGATCTCAGCTCGCTTTTAACAGAACGAAAATTTTCAATATCTTTCTCGGTTAGTTCCAGCCTCTCATGTACCTGAGCTGAGATAAGAGGATCTAAAGATGGCTTTGCCGAGCTAATCCATTCAAAATGATTGTGGCTGAACTCATGCCTGTAAAATGGATTTTTAAACTTGTTAAAGAAATTATAAAGAGGAGGGCTCTATCATCCATAAAGCAATAATGAGAAAGTATCACATTCTTCTTGTTCTGTTTTACGTTTTTTTATATTTCTATTTTCTTTTACGTCTATTATTATTCTCTAATCTCTACATTGCTTTTTTTTTTTTTTTTTTTGTTTCCTAATTTGTTTGCTGTACTTCTCTGTCTTAAATCATATACTAACTTAATAGTTCAGCATTATCATATACCACTTGACTGAGAAATAGTGTAGTTGTGATTAAAACGGCAAATGCCTGGTACTCAGATACATAAGAGACATCAATACTGACAAACTTACCAAAAACTAGGTTAACTTGCACTATATTTCATATATAAGTCAAATGAGCAAAATTATAAAAGTGAAATTATAATGAAACGTGTCGAACATCTCGCAATGTGTATGAATGGTACAAACTTCTAAAGCGCTTTATTAAAGAAAGTTGAATTAATGGTTTAATAACATAGTTAGTCAGCTAAAAAGTTTCCACTCATTGATTTCACTACGTATTTTGTTCTTCAAAGCTCATACAAACTTCACGTATGCAAATTCAGCTCTACAGAAACAGCATGAAATGCCAAATGATTACAAAGAAAATTCTCGGTCATCTATCCGACTAAACACCAATATGATTCCAATAAAGAACTGAAATCTAAAACTAGTAAAACAAAACATGCTGGGCAATTAATAAATAACAAACTCAGAAGTTGATAAAAATAATGATATCGCTAATGGTTATATTACCTTCTTAGCAACTGCATAATGTTAGCAAGGGACCTTAGAGAAGAGAACTTAACATCACCATTTGACTTTTTAGAATCAAGTGCTTTCAGGCTTGGAACTTTGGAAGCAATGTAATCACCGAGGATCTCATGCTTCAGAACTTGCTCTGCATAAGCCATTACTTAATAAGAAAGTGGTTCTTTTAATCAATAAATGGTAGACATGACAAATAAAACAGGTTAGAAGTTGGGTAACAGATCACGACTAATTCCTTGTGTGGGGCGGGTTGGGTTGAACCAAAACAAAACACTTTCTGCCTAATTCTGCTATAAACTTTTCTATATAAAACTTGTTTTTTAGAATATGATCAAAATTGCAATATTATAACCAACCCAGTTTTGAAATAACAGTTTAGTAGGTTGCGTGGATTAGGAAAAGTGTAATTTGGACTATTCTTGATCCATTTAATCCGTTTCTTTTAGTTAAGAAATTTACTTACCAATAACATGTACAAGATCAAAATCAGCCTGAGTTGACCCATTTTAAGTAATGGGTTGAAGCTTCTACATATAATAATGGGAAGGAAAAATATTTTTATTGCGGATACTAAAATATGAAGAAAAAATGAACGTATTTCCAAATAGATTCTGGGTCGATCTAATTACCACTTGGGTCAATCGATCGATAGGAATTTTGATAAATGGAAGCAGTCATCAGCAATGATAACATTCCTAGGGTTTCGTTGAACTGCAAACGGCACTTGTAGCAGCACTTGTCCGACACGGCGTAATATACTGGGATCCGTCGCAAACCATCCTGAAAAAATCAATATAACAATAATGATGACTGATTGCTACATTAAAAGCGCTTATTAGAGAGTGAGTTTCATGTAAGGGGGTCAGAGTATCCAGTATGAAACTGATATTATGACCATCACGAACTGAAGCCACGATAATCAGTCTCTAGTGTTCATATAAAGTGGTTAACTTGCAACAAAAAGTGATTATTTGAGAGAAAATCAATAGTATATATTGACCATTCTTTTACTTCATACAATATCACAGAATCAGTATCAAACACACAACCAAACACCCCTCAAAGCTTCAACCACCAGGCACCAACATGGAAGAGTACGTGTCATTTTAAAGAAAAACCAATTACATGCGGTATCTCAAAAGAAACCCAAATCAGTAAAATCAGAACAAGTTTTTATTCAATGGTGGTAAAAGTTTCAAAAATAGACATTCCATCAGCGAACACATGCCATTTAGGATGTGTCTCTCGTCATGACAGAATGAAGAACTTTTGACAACAAATATAAAAAATATCACTTAACATCAATTAGTATTCATACCAACAGTATCTAAACTTGCTGCGATAGGAATGATCCCCAAATGAGAAACAGCCCCATATGATGGCCTAAATCCCAGGATGCCACAATTTCCAGCAGGTTGCCTCACCCCGCCAACAGTATCAACACCTAATGTCAAGTGTTAGCATCAATAAGTGCATGTTACTCAAGAAAAAAGATAAAGTAAGGGTAGGTGTATACAAGAAGTGTTGGTGGGTCTGAGGAATTCAACAAGATTAGAACTAAGCATAGCATTTCAATCTACAGATCAATGTGGCACCATAAAGTGGCGTCCATCAAATGCTGATTGTTGATAATTGGAATAATAATCGGCATAGAATGATTTAAAGTTTGTATTCAATAGAACTAAAATTAAGCTGAACCTTAACCATTCTCCTTTGAACTGTATCTTTTAATTTGACAAACCACAATCCGGGTCGACCCATTTATAAGAAAATAGGTTCAACGCGCAATTCTACCTACAAGTTAGGAGTTTCACAGTTGTTTTGCAATTATAACAGTGTTACACTGCGCCCATCAAAAAATTCATAGAGAATCTTTCCAAACTTTTTGATAGCTGTGTCTATGGATGAACTAGTCATCACAAAAAAACTAATTTAACCAAAGTAATAGAGGATTAGATTTTTATTCTCGTGTGTTTCTGTAATGTAATTCTATTTATGGCTGATATAACAAAGTGACACACTTAAGAAGTTTGTCATGCTATTGACCCTCATTGCCTTATCTTCTAGATGACCTCTAAAGAGCTTGCACAAAGAAAGCAGGAGAGATTTACCCAAAGCAAAATCAACAATTTTTGCAGCAACAGCTACAGCAGCTCCACTACATGATCCTCCCGGTATCCTTGCAGGAGAAATAGGATTGGTGGGTGTCCCATAATGTTTGTTTTCTCCACTAATACTGTACAAAACATGAATCCAGGAGAATGAATGTGTTATGGATGTGAATGAAAAAAAAATAAAAAAATCAAAGTTATACAGATCAGTAATATCTTTGAAACATATAAATGCTACTCCCTCCGTCCCAAATTATATGTCCATTTTCAAATTTCACAAAGTTTAAAAGTTGGCTCCTTAAAATGTTAACTAATAAAATTTCATTCTCACCCACTTAGACGCATTTTGATGGTTATTGTTAGAAGTGGACATTAAATTTGGGACAATCAAAAATACCAAAGTGGACTTATATTTTGGGACGGAGGGAGTATTTGGTTAGATTTGAAAAAAAAGATCCACGGAGTTATGGATGCCTTTAATTATTTGAGTAGTGGGTCTAATCTGATGTTTTGTAGTTCAAAAACAGGTAAATGATGCTTTTCAAAAAAAAAAAAAAAAACAGGTGAATGATTTATAATCACTAACCCAAATGCCATTTCATCCACGACAGTTTTTCCAACACAAGTTGCTCCTCCATCTACTAGAGCTGAAACAACAGAGGATGTTTGTGAAGCAGCTTCATGTGTCTTTTCCCACTCCGGGTGGCCAAATCCAGTTACAAACCCATCGATAGCAAATCTGTAATGGATTACAAGTTGCATGAACAAAAAAATCAGCTATCTTCCTCATCAAAAGAATACAAAAACAACGTATGCTTCAGCTAGTTAATATCACAAACCTATAATTCGACCACTTGCAACCAGATACACAAAATAAGCATATAGATTCTCAAAACACATCAGATAGATGGAACAGAAGTTCTAAAAAACCCAACCTTTTTTATCCTTTTCAAAAATAAGAGAAAAGAACTGACATAACTAATAGAGGCAGCAAAATTGGTGGGCCGGTTAACGGGTACTTTTTGCTACGGGTCAAATTAGCTGGGCCGGTCGGCACAAAACCGTTTCGTCCAAAGAATTTGTTAGGACAATTTAGAAGGTTTTGTGAATTCTATGCATGCTTTGGGAGACTTTAAGCCAACCCATTTGAGCAGTTCCCTTTATAGCTAACCATCTGTCTATTTTACCCCTTAGATATAAAACATAACCCTAATCGACCCATTAATAATATAATGAGTAGTAATTGCAGCCTCTAGTAAATACCAAATACAAAGGTACAATCTTACTGGCACGTATTTCAAATACGTGAGCCAATAAATGCATGAGAATGTCACTTAGAATGGGGATTCACTTCATAAATTTCAGTTTTTCCACTTTGAATGTTTCAAAAAGAACAGCAGTGGAGCATTAGTGCAAACATACAGTGACGGAAATTTTTTATTAACAACTACATGTTCCTTCATGCCATCGCTCTAATCTATGTAATTGTGATTTACTTAAGACCAAAGCACTATTCATAGCTCAATCGTGAATTGGGAGGGGCTGAGTGGGCACTAGTTTTAGCTAGCTTGATACTACCACAGCAAAGGGCCACCCACAAAATTTCCACCAAAAGACACAAAGGTATAACCAACCATTGTGTCTTTTCTTTTAACCACCAAAACTGTCATTAACTAAAATTAACAGACTATCCTCTAAATTTTGTGCGTTAGAATTAGAATGCTTTTTGAATTGTGGATTTCGTGATATAGGGGTGAAATACTAAAATCTAAAAGTGTTTCCACACTATTCATATTCGACATCAGATGGTTTATAGTACTACACCCCAAGTCCCCAAGTAAACCCAAACTAATGTTACCCAAGGGTGTTGTGTCCGCCAGTGAACCACATAGACTTTTCTTGCTTAGTGTAAAATTACGTCAAATAAACCTTTAGTCCTATGTCCGCCAGTCGTACAACCATATAATAAGATTCCAATATATAAAATCAATTTTAGCATTAAAAAAAAAAAAAAAAAAAAAAAAAAAAAAAGATGATAAAACTAAGGGGATGTTTGTTTAAGCTTATATGCGGGCTAATGAGCGTATTTGATTTCGGCTTATATTTCATAAGCCTCAATTTTCCGTTTATTGGCTTATTGGCTTATATAAGCCCATAGGTCTAAAAAGCTGAAAAATCGAGGATTATGAAATATAAGCCGAAATCAAATAAGCTCATGAGCCCGCATATAAGCGTAAACAAACACCCTTTAACAATAATGAAAGAAACAAAAAAAAAAGGTGGGGGAGTTTATACAAGTCGGACACAGCAAAGGAAAGTCCGGTGAGAGGATGCGGGGCTTTCGGGGGCAGCGGTTGCGGGGGAGGTAAAATCTCAAAGCGTTGAACAAAAGCTCCAAAATCAGCTTTAGCTACTTTGTTCTTAAACTTTTTCGCCATTAACACAATCCCTGCTAAACTTAAACCCAACAACACCCATAGATTAGGTGCTGGTGATGATGACGTCATCACGCTACCTTAATGAATATTTTTTTTTTACGAAGAATGAATTGTTTGTTTTGTTGGTGATGGAAGTTTTTGTTAAAGGATAAGAAGAGAAGAGGAGAAGGGTGAGTTAAACGAGAATAAGAGACCTAGTTAAGTTAAGTTTGTTCAACTTCAAAGGGAAAGAGGTTTAAGTTTAACACTTCCTACTTACATAGTACTTCGTTTTTTTTTTACACAGTTCGTCCTTAAACTTGTAACAGAACATCATGATGAGTTTAAATAACATTTTTTTATCGCCAAGATGTCCCTATTTCATATTTTTATATCACTCAATGTCTCTTTGACAGTTATTCTTCGATCAACTCTATTATTGTCGCGTTTTGTTTTTAGTCCGAAGGCATAATGGTTCATATATTTCGATTATTAGTCACATAAATTATATAGTATTCTTTTCGCATGTCTCATCCTTTTCCCTACCATATACATCTATAACACTTAGACTGCCTCATTTTTCAACCCCAAACTTTTTTCACAAGAGTTATCACAAACCCTAATTGCGTACGTCACGTAATCAATTCCATGTTATTAAGATTTTCACAACATAATTTTACCTTATGAAAATTAAGAAGAGATCCAGGTACTCTAGTTGATGATACCATCGTGTGTAACTCTGCTAAGAAGAAATACGCTACGTTTTTTGTTATACTCGTTGGAATATCTAATATGTTTATCTTTTTGTGGTTAAGGTTTGATAGTGTTCACCCTTTTTTTGTTTCAGGTGGTAGATCTAATATGTGTAGCATGAGGGTTCATCACAATGGTGATTGTAAATATTAGCCTGGTAGAATTTACGATGGAGGTAAGAAACCATAGTTAATTTGGTTGATGTTGATACCATGTCAGATGAAGAGTTGGATGTTCTTATGTATGAAATGGGTTATGAACTAGGCAAAACAAATTATTATTACTTTGTTAAGCATAGTAGTAATTTAGATGATAGTTTGTATAGCTTAAGTGAGACTGTAAATTTTAAATTATTAAAAGATCTTGTTAATGACCAAAAGATGATAGAAGTTTATGTTGAAAATGGTAAGACAAGATACCACACGGTTTAATCATTGAGTTATAAAATCCGTGTAATCTTTAAACATGTCTACCAGCGTACCTGATCATCTCCACTATTGCCGGGATGTTCAAGCGGTTGGTTCGGATACTCGTCCACCCATGCTTGAGCAGGCGACTACGATTCTTGGGCTCAAAGAATCGATTATCTTGTCTTGGAAAGGAAAATGGGGTCAACATTATCAAATCGATTGATGAAGGACCTTATCGATTGAGACTACAGGGACTTAATTGATACATTGCGAGATGGAACAATGATCTATGGAATAGAAAGACCAAAGACATATGATGAGCTCAATGATAAGGAGAAAAGAGATTCGATCTTGATATCGGGGCTTAACATCATACTTCAAGGTCTTCAAAGGATATCTACCAACTTATCAATCACACGAAGCCAAGGCGGTGTGGGATAATGTCAAGATGCTTCTCGGGTTACGAACTAACTATGGATGGCAGAATCACAACTCTATGATGAATTTGAGCACTTCAAGATGAAACCAAATGAGAGTGTCTATAGTATTACGTGAGATTCCACAAGCTTGTTAATGATATGAGGAATATCAAAATGACCATGCCAAACATTCGAGTTGAACTCAAAATTTGTGAACAACATGAATCCGAATGACACAAGTTTGTCACCTCTTTGAAGCTAACCAAAGGTTTGAAGAACACCAACTATGAACAACTATATGCCTTCCCGCTTGAGAATGAGAGACATGCCATATTTGAAAAAATGATTCTTAATCGGTTCAAATCAAAAGCAGGGAGAAACAAGTTCATCAAATGATTCAAGCGCATTTTACACCAATGTTAGGATTACAACCAAAGCTTCACAAGTCATACCCATGGGTAATGGTAATCACAAACTCATTCCCGATCAATGTTCAAACAAGCTAATGCTAATGCACACGTGGAAACTTCATTAATCAAGCGGCTCTCATGATCGGTCAAAACATGAACTCTCTCCACACACCAACAACAACCTCGAGCGACATCTAATCCACACAATCAAGCCATTATCGGAGATGGGAAGGTTATGGTACAACCGGTTCAAGAAAGGCAATATGAACAAGGAAGAGGTGGAGTTGATAGAGGATATGTGGCAAATCGGAATAAGGAAGGAATGGAAATCAAGGACAAGCAAAGCGGATCAAGTGTTACAAGCGTGGTGGTGAGGACATATTGCAAGGCGCATATCGCCAGCACGCCTTAGAATCTGAGTACTTGAGGATAAGATGTTGCTTGTGCAAGCTCGGGATAATAGTGCGACTTTGGATGAAGAGGTTGTTGTTTCTTCTTTGAAATGCCAAGACATATGATGCAAATGTGGATGAGCGACCATTCGGAGATAGGCCACAATCATCGAAATGCCTTTCAAGTCGGTGATTGTGATGCATACGACTCGGCGTTGATGATGAAACTCTTGCACAAACAATTTTCATGGCTAGCATTTCTCCAATGGTCCCTTTTAAAGTCTCTTCATCACCACAAGTGGTCCATCCAAAGACAAAATCATTTACAGGTATTAAAACTATCGATGATCTTGATGTGCAAAGATGCATGACAAAGTACAATCAAGCGAAACTATTGAGTCGGATATTGAAAATATGGGTAATATCAATATTGTCCCATATGATCAATATGTGAAACAAAGTGAAAGTGAGATTGTACCAAGTGATGCATCTTCTGCGATCAATGATGACTATGTTTTGATGAACAACGTGCCAAGTTTGAATTAACCACCCGTGAGCGGGAGATGGATGACCAAATGCATCGGTTATTAGAAAAGTAACTTTAGAAGAAGTCTTAAAACAAGAGTTAAACTCCTTACAAGAAAAGCTTTCTAAAGCGCTAAGCAAAAGCAGGAACTTCAAGAAAATGTTAAAATACTTAGCAAGAATTCAATGCTAAGGAATCAAAACTTTTGAATGATTTTTCAATCTAAAAACTTTGAAAAACAAGCTAGAAAATAAGTTATGCGTTACAAGGAATACCATTCGATTGCTCACTTGATCACTAAGCATAGAGTTTTAGCGATAAGCATAGCATTCCCCTTGTTGAGGAACTAAATCCAGAGGTCATTAAAAAGGCTAGAGCTGCTAATAAGGTGATCTATGATGGAAATGAGATTCTTAAACCTAGACAGAAACCTAGTTGCGTTGAGTGCACTGAGGAAGATAGAAAAGTAGATGATGCATCTAAGGTGAAAATGAATAAGAAGCTAGAAGATCATGAGTGTAAAAAGAATAACATAACGATCAAACCCCATGATTACAAGAAGAAAAGCTGGTTTCCTTGAGCAGGGTTTAAGCCTCAAGCGTTGTTAACTCCCGAACAAGTGTTTTGGAAAAAGGATTTAGATAAGCAAAAGCGAGAGAATCTTGTTGTTACAAACCCTCCCCAGGAAACGCCTTGATGATGTGTATCCTCGAATACACCAATGCATCTAGTTCCTAGAACTATTGCCACTAAAAGCAAGACCTTAATCATCGATATGTTATCTTTCAATTATTTGTTGATTTTGAGAAAACTTGTAAGAAAAGGATCACACCTTTGGGATAGCGAAGGTGAAAGAGGTTTGAGCAAACTAAAGAATGCTATTTAAGCGAGGTCATGCCTTTCTTTAAACAATTAAAAGGTCAATTTGAGAGTATTAAAAGGGATGGACTTAGATATTAAAGAAATGGAAAGGAATTTGATGTGATGATTGTTGAGGTTAGTGACTATGGCGAGAACTAAAATATAATGAGATTGAGAGGAAGAACTTGCATACCTTGAATGAGAATCTTATTTACGAATGTATTGCTCAAGATATGTTTTACCTGCTACAAATTGTTCCATTAATGCTTCTCAATTTCATGAATTATCTATTGCTCGAAAGTCTCCCACGATCGTGTCATTGAGCTTGAAAAACTAACTCTAAAGCGCATGATAAGGTTGAACAAGATGATCATGATAACACAGTAAACAGTTTTCTAAATTGGAAGTTGAGCATCTTGCTTTGCAATTAAAATATCAACATCCGAAAGAAAATGTTAAAACCTCAAATATCAAGACATCCTTGGATGTTCACGAATTTGATGCGATTTTGAAATTAGCAAGCGTGATGAACAGATTCGAGCTCATTGTAACACGATCGAGAAAGTTGAAAGCCCAATTTCTCAATTAAATGGTGAAATGAACAATGTGGTGCTCCCAAATGCCTCCTTCTTTAGATTCTCGAATTCTCAAAATTTTCATCTTCAAAACTTGGTTAATGCTTTACAAAATGAAAATGAGAGTTTTCTAGAAGAAAATGAAAAGGTTAAGCGTCATTTCAATGAGTTATTTAAGTCAATAAAAGTCACTCGTAACAAAAATAATGAAAAATAACTTCATTGCAAAAAGGAAATTGAGAATCAAGAGTCGGTAAAAGGGAAAATGCCAATGACAAATGGGAGAATGGTGCTTGAAGGTGCATATACGTAATAAATATGCTTTATGCAGGAAATATGTTCCTCCTCATCTTAGGAATAACAAACTTCTTATTCAAACATATTTCTCATACCTTAAGGACGACTAGAATGTCTCCAGTGAGATTGTAGAAGAGGATAAGTTAGAGAAACCACTTGATAATGCAATTGGCCATGCATGCTTATATGCCAAACGATCTCAAGAACTTCTAGAATGCTTAATTACAATATGCCTAAAACCTTAGGTGAGCAAGTCAATCCCTTGATACCTTGTTCTATGCCTAGTGCCAAGTATACAACTCATTCAATGCCCGATGTTATGAAAGTGAACCTCGGTGTGCCTTCAAATAGTACATCCCGGCACATCAAAGCAGGAAAGGCAAAAGTAGCAAAACCAACTAATGTTCCCATTCCTCTACAGGAGTAATCGGTGACATTAAAGTGAGCGGTCAAAGTCTCGAGGCAATACAAGGAATGATAGGACCTCATGAGCTAAAATTGTGCATTGGAAGAAAGTAGAAGATCAACATAAGGAGAATTTGAATAAAGCGAATCGTGTTGATTCTAGTGTTAGCTCTAAGCGTCTTGTAATTAATGTAAATTCTACTACTTTTGGCAAAACATGTAATGATGATTGCGTGGTTTACATTACTAATCTTGAATGTGGTATGAATGATTTGTCTAATCTTTGTCAAATGCCCGATTAAAACTATTAATGTTAAAAATCAAGCTAAGAAGGCTAAAAGGCAAAAGCGAAAGAAAGTTAGAAAAGCGGTGGAAACCCATGAGAAGAACATTTAGTAAGATAGGTTATCAATGGATACCTTTTGGCCATAAAGTTAATCGAGTTCGCCTAAATTTGCTAAGACAATGCCCACTAGAAAATGGATGCCTCTTGGTAGAACTATTCCCTTAAGAAGTGAACATACTACGAATAGGTCAAATCGGATACTAACCTTGCATCTATTTCTAATGATTCCATTGTTTCTACTTCGATGTGGGTGTTCCAATCATTACTAACTAACAAATGGAACCCATTCTTGCATGGGGATCCCAATTATCAATTATCCATTCTTGTTTGTGTTCAGCGCGGATCGTTCAAATGGATTACGTGGTACACGGACTCAGTTTGTTCAAGCATATATTTGGAGACGGTCGCGGCTCATGAACTTCGTGAGTAAATTCATCGGACTTTTAGATTAGGAATGATCATTTTGGTGCAATTATGGGTTATGGAGATTATGTTGTCGGAGATAGTGTTATCTCCGGGGTATATTACGTGAAGGTCTTGGTCATAACTTATTCTCGTCGGTCGATTACGTGATTCTAATCTAGAAGTGGCTTTCGAAAACATACTTGCTTAGTTAGAGAACTTGATGGTAAGAACTTTTAAGAGGAACACGTGGGTCAAATCTATACACCATCTCCATCGAAGATATGATGAAGTCTTCTCCAATCGCTTATTGTCAAAGGCTTGAAAACAAAGTCATGGTTATGGCATCGTCGTCTCAATCACTTGAACTTGGCACCATCATTGATCTCTCCGAAAGGACTTAGTTGTAGGTTTACATAGACTAAAGTATGAAAAGGATCATCTTTGTTCGAGCATGCCAATTGGGAAAAAGCAAGAAATATGCGCAAACCCAAAACAACAAACTCAATTACGAGTTCTTCATACAATACACATGGATTTATGTGGACCCGTGAGAGTGAGAATATCTTTGGGAAGAAATATGTGTTAGTTATCGTTGATGATTACTCTCGATTCACAGGTCAAGTTCCTAAGGACAAAGGATGAAACTCGGATATTATCAAGCAGTGCGGAGTTCGACTTAACAAAGCTGTCGAATCATCCGAACCGACAATGGGCGAGTTTGTTAATAAACAACTTAGTGAGTTTTATGAAAGTGTTGGAATCGGTCATCAAAGTGTTCACAAACTCCTCAGCGAGCGGTGTAGTTGAAGGCGAAATCGAACTCTTGTGGAAGCCGCAAGAACTATGCTTTTACTCAAAGGTTCCAATGTTTCTCGAAATTTGAAGCCATTGCCATTGCATGCTACACTCAAAATCGATCCCTAATTCACTGCTGCTCATGGAAAAACTTCATATGAACTTGTCCACAATAGAAAACCTAATTTATCATTCCTTCGTGTGTTTGGTGCATTGTGTTATCCAACTAATGAGGTCAAGACTTAGGCTAACTTAAACCGAAAGCGGACATTGGAGTATTTGTAGGATATGCACCAAGCGAGAAGGATACCGAATCTACAACAAAAGAACCCGAAATATCATGGAAACTATTCACGTTCGTTCGATGAGGTGACCGGTCCAATGGCTCGGGACAACTCGATTCGGACCCGCATCATCATATAGTCCCATCGGTTCTACTCTTGTTTACGGCTCCTGCTTGACTCCTTATGTGCCTCCTTGAGAAGATGACTTGAAGAAACTATTTGATCAATGTTTGATGAACACTATGAACCAGCTGCTAATGATCTATCAATCCCATCATCGAGGCGCTTCTATCACATCAATGAAGTCAATCCTTGGTTTCTATGTCATTAAGTCGAAGCGCTGCTGGCGATCAATCGGTCTCATCAACAAACCTTGATCACCGAGTGTACATCAAGGAATTGCTTCGATTCACAAGATGAAGTTAATCCCTTTGCTACTCTAAAGATGCTCCATTTGAAAATATATTTGCTCTGATTCATCATCTGAACCATCTTCATCGGGAACCATCGACTCTGCTACTTGGTTCTACAACAACAACCACATGAACACCTTAGAAAATGGACGCATGATCACCCATTGGACAACATCATTGGAAACCCTTCTCGTCTGTATCCACTCATAAACAACTTCTCACGATGCCTTATGGTGCTTCTTCAACTCCGTACTCTCTAAGATCGAACCTAAAGATGTTAAAAGCTGCGATGAATGAAGGCAATTTGGTTCAATGCCATGCAAGAAAAAATTCATGAGTTTGATAGATTAGATGTTTGGGAATTAGTACTGCTCCGGGGCGTCTATGATCATTGCTCTAAAGTGGATCTTCAAAGTGAAACTTGATGAGCATGGTGATGTCTTTGAAAAATAAGGCTAGGTTAGTGGCTAAAGGATATCATCAAGAAGAAGATATTGACTTTGAGGAATCTTTTGCTCCTTTTGCTCGTGTCGAAGCTATCGAATCTTCTTGGCCAATGCGGCTAGTAAGAATATGGTCGTATATCGGATGGATGTGAAAGCGCCTTTCTTAATGGTGATTTGAAAGAGGTGGTTTACGTCGACCGACCATAGGGTTTAATGAATCGAGCATCCTACTCATGTCTATCGCTTGAAAAAGCCCTTTACGGTTTGAAGCAAGCTCTGAGCATGGTATGAATCTGTTGTCAAAGTTTCTTCTATCTCTTGGATTGACAGAGGGAGCGATTGATCCGAGATTGTTCACGGAAAGTCGAGCAAATATTTAATTCACGTTCGGTTATGTTGATGATATTATCTTTGCCTCGTGACCCCAATGAATGTGATCGTTTTCAAAAGAAATGGGTTCCAAATTTCAAATGTCAATGATGGGACAAATGTCATTTTTCTTGGGATTACAAATTTCACAAAGTCCCGGAGGCATTTTTATAAATCAATCTAAATATGCAAATGAGATCTTAAAGAAATTTGGATTTGTTTCATGTGACACTGTTGACACTCCCATGATTGAGCGTACCAAGCTGGATGAGGACCACTCAGGGATCATGGTAGATCAAATGAAATATCGTAGTATGATTGGATCCCTGATGTACCTCGCGGCTAGTGACCCGGACATCTTGTTCGTTGTGTGCATGTGTGCTAGATATCGGGCTAAGCCTACTAAAAAGCACCTTGAAGCGGTTAAGCGGGTCTTTCGGTATCTCCAAGGAACCATCAATATGGGACTATGGTACCGAAGGACACGGTATGTCACTAACGACCTATCGCAGATCTTGATCATGCGGGATGTCAAGATACGTCGAAGTACATCGGAGGTGCTCGGTTTTGGGTGATAAGCTTGTGGTGGTCGTCGAAAGAAGCAAATGAGTACTTCTATTTCCTCTCAGAGGTGAATACATAGCCATGTCATCGTGTTGTGCTCAAATCCTTTGGATGAGATCCCAATTATCGACTATGGCTTTGAATTCAACAAAATCTATGTCTTGTGATAATAAAAGTGCTATTGCTCTCTCATGCAACAATGTTCAACATTCAAGAGCAAAGCACATCGATATTCGACATCATTTCATCCAAGAGCAAGTGTAAACGGTGTGGTGGAACTCTATTTTGTGAAGTCGAATACCGGTTGAGACATCTTCACCAAAGCTCTTCCAAGAGCGTTTGAGTTTATTCTTCCACGACTTGGCTTGAAAAGCCTTCAACGAAACACTCAAACGTCTTGAGGAGGAAGTCGAGGAGTAAAGGTCTTTCTTCATCCATCTATGTGTACATATTTATTCAAAAAGCAAAATACAAAATTACAAAACCTACAAAAGCAAATAGAAAAATATAAAATCTTTCATAAAATCTCAAAAATATTGTCTTTTGTCATATCTTTCTTGATTCGATTAATATCTACGGTCTTTGTCTTTGTCGGTCAAAGAGTGACACAGGTCTTTAGATGTTGGTCGAATGTATATATCGTTACTAATATATATATATATATATATATATATATATATATATATATATATATATATATATATATATATATATATATATATATATATATATATATATATATATATATATATATATATATATATATATATTGGGAGAAAGTGAAATATATGGTTTATTGTCATTTGAGGCGGTACCCGCTTTTCTAAGAAAAGAACGAGCCATGCTTTATCTTGCTTTTCAAATCTCATACTCGATTCTATAAACAATTGCTTTCAATCTTATGAAAACTAATTGCTTTGAAAAATAACTCGTACTCTATTGTTGTAAATCATACGGACCTAACGTTTGTCAAAATATCTATCTCGATCAACAACTTATGTCATTGATTGAGGGAGAATAATTTCAATTAAATCAAAAGGTTATTTGTCATACAATTGTTTTCAAAAGATAATCATGCATGTTTAATCTATGGAGCTTAAAGTCTCAAAATCCGATCCTTATCGATTAAAAATGTTTTCATAAGAAAGTCACAGTTCTCCTCAAAAGCTTTCAAAATAAATTTAAATCTCGAGATCACAAATCTCAAATGATTTGATAATTGTGATCGGGGAGAATTTGTGATTTAAATTGGTTTAAGCGATAATTCGATAAATGGGTTCATAAGTGTTTAGCAAGTTTTCCTCCCGCGTGTGACAAGCGATTTCAAATTTTCCATGCACATGTTGAGGGGAGCATCTACTTTAAACCTTAAATTATTGAAGCGTGATTGAATTGTCTCTAAGTGCGAGTTCCTCTAATATGTGCAAAACTTTTTCAAACTTCGAGGCACATATTGAGGGGAGCAACATTTGAAAACCTCATCCTTCCTCAAAATGGTTAATCTACTCAAATTGATTGGGAAGTGATGATGATTATTTTAGAAAATGTTAATCAAAAGATTGGACCTTTCATTCTTAATCTAACGATTTCAAAGATCTCTTGCCTCCATGTGCTAAACAATTTCAATTTTATGCATATGTTAAGGAGAGCATTTCTAAAATATCAAAACAATTCGGTACAAAATGCTTTGATAATATATCACAAGTATCCGGATTGATTTTCAAATGGTTTTCAATTGGTTTCAAGGAGGAAGATCAATACCAAAAGACCGACCAACTTTACTTTATGCATGGTGATATAAGGATGATAAGGTTAGGTTGAGGTCCAATGATCCTTGAGCAGGACGGATCTACCGAGGACAAAACCACTTGATAGTGTAGAGTCCTTAGGTATATTTAAAAAGGAGAAAATGAGATATGGGAAGAGTGCGGTTGGCCCAGGCTAATCTTGGAATAAACCCAACAAGGTTCTAGTTGTGAAGTTTGGTAAGCACTCAAGGGTGAAGAATAAAAAGAATTGAATGTGAAAAGGGTGAAAATAAATAGCCTCCATTTATTCAACCTTAGGGTAGAAACGGGTTCAATTCATATACTCTTGGTGGTTACCAAGGTAACATCGGTATTGATGATGACGTCATGGACCCGTGTGTGCTTGCCTTGACTTCCCAAACCACTCAAGTTCCTCTTAAAGGACTTGTTTCATTCTCACGGGAACCGACATTATCTATCGACTTCTCTTAGAGTTTGTTGATATTGAAGAGAGACCCTCTCCCTAGTCTCCCGACGAGGAACCAAATATGCACAATTGAGTCTAGATCCAAGAGATCATCCACAATATCTCATTAGGACACTTTCAATGGAGACTCTCTGTTTCACACTTTGTGGAAAGGGAGATTATATCTTATGAGTCTCGCATTATCCTTGTGGTATTGCGGAACATCGAGTGATATGCTAACATATTCACAATGAAGATGGAAAGCCTTACGGAGCCAACATCAAACAATCTCACGGTGGGTGGCATGTGAGATCAATTCAATAGATCAACCATGTGACAACCGGCGAGAAACAATGGGGCGATTCAATCTTTTGAATCAATCACGGTTCGAGTTTTGGATTGACGGATACCTTTGAAAAACCGGCCGTTGTGCTTAAAACTCTTTTCCTTAGCACATCGATTGTGTACTAACTTTTCAAAATAAAAGGTGTTTATGATTGATAATTGATTTTCCTTAAAACCTTCGTTGTATTGCAAAACAATTTCTATTGAAGCGATACGATTGTTTTCAAATCTCTTCTCATCAATCGATGAATCTCATTTCATTGGTTCACTCACTCCGTGTTGTCTTCTTTGAGGCGTTCGGTTTTAGAACGGCTAGAGCGGTGCGAAACCTGTCGAGGAAATTCTTGAATTATACGATCACAGCGAGACTTGTCTTGATCAGCGAGGCCGTGGGCGTGTACCTCAATTCTACAAAAGTGATCAACGACACTCTTGTGCGCTTTATTGCTAAGCTGTTTTATGCGGGAACACCCGGCGTTTGCGGTGATCGGAATGAAGCGGTCAATCCCTATCCGCATGCTCACACAACACATTCATTTCAAAGAAATCATGATTAGTGCATCAATGACTCGGATATTATCACTCCATGCTTTTTCTACGTTGTTGCTAATATCATGAATCAACGAAGCTTCCGCTACTACGATAAGAATATATCATGATCCGAATGTGAGCATGTCGGTCTAAATGTTACTACATCACATAATACCAACACCACAATGGATGAGTCGAGATTTCTTGTGGTGATGATCTCAAAGTCGGCTCAAAACTCACTATCATGTGGATCGGTTAAAGACCTCCACTCAAATTATCCAGACATGCAAAATGAATAATCATAGACTACGAGCTACGAACAAAGAACATGAACAAGAATCCAAGAACAACTTCAATGTAATATCTGTTTGTATTCTATGTAATTGTAATATGTGTTTGAGGCACCTCCTTGGGGGAGATTGTTAGGATTTAGAAAATCCGGTATTAAAGTGTCGGTCACCTCAAGTATATGTATCCGTTAAAAGCTCGTAGTCATAGTTATTTATTGTTAAGTAGTATTTAGTTAAGTAACACCGTGGAGGACGGACGGGTCTTTACCCACTGTATGCCCGATCCACGACCCGTCGGTGGCGTTTTATTGTAAGACTATAAATACTCTCTACCTCCCAAGGTAGAGAGTTGGAGCTCATAATAAGATTTTTCTTTCTCTCACTAAAGTTCCCAAACCTCTAACTTTCTCTCTCTAAACCATTGTGTACGCCTCTTGTGTTTGTGGTATGTTGTGTATATGAAATCCAATATGTTACACCACCAACCTATTGGTCAAGGTCACATTGTTCAGGTACTAAATCTATGTCTAACTGCACATCTTTTATGTTTTAACATTGTTGTTTGTATTACTAAAACATCTTTTATACTTGTATAGGGATAGCTCATTCTGATGTGTTACTTAATAACATGTGTGAAGTATTTAATGGGAAACTAGTAGGACGTAGGCACCAACCCTTCATTACTGCTTTAGAATACATTAGAGAATATTGTATGAATAGAGTAATCAATATTGTGAATGTAATTGACAAGAATACTGGACCATTAACACCAAAGGCAACACACATGTTAGACTTGATTAAGAAAGAGGCTTATAAGTACATTGTGTTAGGGATTGAAGGAGATAAGTATCAGGTTAGTGTGGGAATGTTGTAGTTAGAGATTATACTTGTAGCAGATGAGAGATTACATGTATGTCATGTAAACATGTTTTTGTTACCGATCGGTATATGGCATTGAATGAAAAGCAAGTAGGATATGTAGAATCATGGGTTCATCCATGTTACTTGCTTAAGACTTGGCAGGAACCTTACAAACACACCATCCAACCCATAAGTGGTTATCGACATTGGAAAAAGTCAAATGTACTCACAAGCATTATTTCACCTAAACATCATAAACCAAATGGTAGGCCAAGAAAAAGAACTAGGTCAGCTACTGAACACAATGATAATGATATAAATAGTAAGTTGTCACAGTCTATTAGGAGTATAGAACTACAAAAAAAAGGCCATTTAGTGGTACACAAAAAGTGTCACTAAAAACGAAATAAGTGTCACTAAAGACCAGACAGGGAATCGGTGCCAGAAAAAAAAGTGTCATTAATGTTGCTGCCACTAAATGGCTTTAGTGGCACTTTATACATGTGTTGTTGCAAACCTTATGTGTTTTAGTGGCACCTCTATGTTTTGTTACTATTGACCATTTTAACTTTAGTGACACATACTTATTTGTCACATGAAGCTTTAAGAATTTTGTAACACTTACTTTGTGTCATTATAATCTTACTATGATCACAAAGTAAGCTGGCTTTAGTGACATAATATTTGCCACTAAGATTTGTTACAATATTGATTTTTGCCATAACGATGTTTTTAAAATTGTGGAACAATGTAATATTAATTCTCAAATATTTGATTCATAAAAAAGAAACTAACAATTTCGTATTCAAAAAAATGCAATTGCCATTGAACAAGGTTTTTTCATTACTAAAATAGAAATTTCCAAGATATACAAAGAAACCAATATTCTTGACTATAAAAAAAAAAGGAAAACTGAGTATAAATCTCCAACTGAATATCATAAAAGAAACCTAAAAACTACCAACTTTATTGTAACTTCATCAAAGGTAGGAAGCATTGTGATAACTCTTGACCTCTTTACAACCCAATAATCCATAAGCCAACAAAAACAAAATTGTAGAAATTAATATTCAAGATGAAGGCAACAAAACATCTACTTGAACGTATAAGATTTCCGTTGTTCCTTGATATAACCAAAATATGTGACAAATAATTTTCTAATTCAAATCAAGAAAAGTGTTAATAAGTAAAGAACTTTCAGTGCATGAAGAGGAAGTGTACATGTGAAAAGCATACTCAAGAAAGATTTGTTGGAGTACCTGAATTGAAAAGAAACAAAAATTTAGCAGTGATCTAATGTTACTTGCCCATATTTTGAATAAGTCGTCATTTATCCAATCATCTTTTTGAATACCTTGGGTATTAGTAGAGTCATTTGCAATAACTTCCAGGGATTCCTACATAACAATAACATGTCCCACCTTTAGAAAATGTGAATACTAATGTGTGGTATTATAAATATTGATAAATCACATTACCACAACTTGAGCAGCTTTGTCATTAACAATACTAGCATCCTTACGGGTACAACTTATTTGGTATAGTTTCCTTATGTTAGTTGCACCCCACTATTTTTAGTAGCCTATAACAAGAATCATTTCAATGTCATGAATTATGTTTTATTAATCTAACACTAGTGTAGTTAAGTGCTCTGGTATTCAACAACAATAACTATGTTAATAAATTTCTCGTAACTTACCTCTTCTTTGGCAAGCCTAGCAAATGATTTTGTCCCAGTGACATGAGACTCTTCCATTCTTGAGCGGCTAATTCTATTTTGTTCACAAACGGCCTATGCAACCAATAGTAATAAATTAGTAATAAGGATTTAAAACATATGTTTTAGGGGGTCATTTAAGCCCTAAATCATTACATTTTATATCTGTTACTGCTTAAAATCGTTCCTTTTCACGTTTTAGGTCTTTTGGAAGCAAATTGCTGGAATCAAGCATTTTTTGACGAAAAGGAGCGAAAACATGAAGAAAACGACAAAGTCAAGAATACAAGGTTGTTTCTCAAGCCTGACGACGTCCTAACTCTAAGGGCGATGCCGTCGCTCACAAGGTCTTCTAAAAAGTCTCAAGCGACAGCTCAGAACTTATTTGGGTCCTAACACCTGACGATGTCACGCCTAAACTCAGAAGGCCGTCACTCTTACTTTCTTCACCAGACGACTAAGATCCTTCCCATACGACGTCCATAAGCAAGCTAGATGGCGTCACTATTTCTCACCTGACGCCGTCCCAACGATGACTTATCCAAAATGAAACCTTAATGACGGCGATCAGATGGCGTCACCATTAACAGGCGACGCCGTCGCGAGTGTAAATCTATATATAGACTTCGAATTTTCTGTATTTTGTGTGCATTATTTTGGAGAGCAAACCCTAGTTCGTTTGAGGTCCGACTTGGGCAGTATTTTAGGGTTCCGAACCCTCTTGTACACTTAAAGATAAGTTTTGTTTGTTTGTGTTCTTGCTTATCTATCATGCGTAGCTAAATTAATTAAGTTTTTGCTTAGATCCAATGAAACCTAGTTGTTGATTATTGTTAGGTTGTCTCTTGTTCTAGTTGGTAGACGTTAGAGGAAGGAAAAATGGCTTCTTCTTTAATTGTTGCGAGATTGAAAGTCCTAAATAGCAAAAAGCTTAAGAGTGCACTTAGGCCATCGTTGTGTTTATTGCGTGAGTTGTAGCTTAAGGATAATAGGGTATTCGGGGGAGATACTTCGGTACTTGGCGATCCCGGATGTTCTAGAGGAGAGTTACGATTCATAGAATTAGGGAATTAGGCACCCCATATGACTAACACGGAATACAACGCACCAATTAGAATGAGGATGTAACAATTCAACCGACCAATAAAAGATAACTAGGGAGTAAGAAAATCTAAGTGAACACATTTTTTAATTATCATAAGAAACACACTCATATAATCCACCCAACAACGATCCACCACACCATCCACTACCACCACCAAATCCACCACCACAAGACCTGCCAAGAGGCAATACTCTTGGTGAATACTCTAGACCGAGCTAGCAAGGCTATAGGAACACCATTGAGCTTCCCCGTTTAGCTCAAACTACGGCCCTGCGATTCGACACCATCCGGTTGGTGCAAAACGGATGTGCATTTCATGGACTTCGTTCTGAAGATCCTAATCAGCATCTCAAGGACTTCCTAAAATCATTGATTCAATTGACCTTGATGCTACCACTCGGGAGACCACGCGATTGCGTCTCTTCCAATTCTCTCTACGGGACCAAGCTAGTAATTGGCTTGAGCGTCTTCCCACGGGATCCATCTCAAGTTTGGATGATCTCACCACCCGTTTCCTCACCCAATTTTTTCCACCGGGGAGAACCACTAAGCTTAGGAATGATACCTTGATGTTCCAAAAACATCAAGGTGAAACCCTTTATGAGGCGTGGACTCTATTCAAGGTATCATTCTATGATCATGTCAATCTACCCACAAGGCAAACCATTGAACAATAGGCTGGTGGTAAGCTTAGTGAATTAACCGTGAAAGAATGGTGGGGCACTATAGAGGACCTTACCCTCTATGACAACGAATGTTGGAATGACCCCCGTGAGTTCCCCAAATTTGTTAAAGCAATATCCTTGACTTCAATCGACTCACAACCTTTCAGTCGTAGGATGCTCGAACTTGAAGATCAAGTCAAATTCCTCATGTGTTCTTACGAAGCTCCTAGACCTTCACGCCAAGTGAACAAAGTCACTTCCTCGTGCGAGTTATGCAGTGGTCCTTATGACACTCATAATTGCACAAGCCTCCAAGAACAAGCTTCCGTGGACTACGCATCTACGCGCACCAACAGAGCGGGAGGAAGATTCCCTGTAACCCCTGGACCTAGGACTTTCAATGAAGCCCGAGAGGCATGGAAGGGCAAACCCGACTATAATTGGAGGCAAACCAAAGACTTCACTTCTAACGACTCCTCATGGTCCCAAAAATACGATTCAAGCCCTCATGGTACTAGTCAACATAACTTGGAAGGGATGATGCGAAATTTCGCAACGTTCCAAGAAGCCCAAATAGCCAAGCTTTCGGATCATTTTAATCAATAACAAGCCAAGATGGATAGGAAGATTGATAACCTCTTAAAAGCCATTAACAATCATGTTGATAAGATGACAACTGAGAAGGTTAATGCCATCTCGACTCACTCACCCAAGAAAGCTCCCATTGTAAAGATTAAGGACTCGAGCAAATTCTTCGCTCATTCACAAAAAGGAAATGAGAATAGGGACCTATCTTCATCAAAGCAAGTTCACTTTTTCAATATCACCCTAGTGAGACTAAATAGGAATAGTGATGAAGAGAACCATGAGGCGGTGCTTGAGATTAGTAAGACTCCTAAGGGTGAAACAACTAAAGAAGTAGACGAAGTAGGTGACGAACACTTCAAAAAGTTTCCTACAGAAGAGGAACTTTCATACCACCCACATCTAGTACGCGAACTTCATCCCTTTTATGCTATGAGAACCCCACACAATACCGTTAGAAATCCTAGGAATCTCAACATTCCATGTTGCATAAGACACCTCTTCGTGGCAAAAACCTACATCGATCGCAAATCCCCAATAAATATCATGACTAGCACATACTATAATTGGGTGATAAAAAAACCTATCCCAAGTAGGCAAGATCCCAATAATCCTAGAATAAGATGTAACTTCCTTGTTAGAGTTAAGGGATTGCCCGTTTATGTAGGAAGCTTCACGTACCTAACGGATTTCGTGATTGTGGAGGATATTAGTATGACTATAGATCCTAGCTTATCCCATGTAGTTCTAGGAAAGCCATTTGTAGAGAGCTCCAGAATGACTTATGACCCATCATTAGGGATAGTTAGATTCAAGGACGAGACCGATGAGATTTCCTACCAAATGCCATTCAAGATTGAGCAATTCTTGTCACTATCCAATGATGAGAAAGAACTTAAGCTATCAGTCTACTTTAGGAATGAGGAGGATAAAAAGAGAGGAGTAGACTATGTGATGAGTAAGATATTCAGATTTTATAAGGAATGCATGAAACTAGTACCAGAATATAGAACCGAATGGGGGCATAATGATTTCCTAGAGAGATGTATAATCAGAAATAACTATGCTATGGAAAATCCCCAAAGAAATCATCATGAGGAAGAAGATGATGATAATGAAGTCACGTAGTGGTATGGCTTCAAGTCTAGCTACAAGACTCATAAATAAAGAAAAGCGCTTCTTGGGAGGCAACCCATGTTTATTTGTTTGCTTGCTTGTTTTTCATTTTTATTTGTGTGTTATATATATCTTTTTCATTATCGGTTAATTCTCATATTTACATTACTTTGTGAAAATGCTTTATTTTGTTTTTAACTTCGTTTTAATTACATATAACGGTATTTTACAAAAAGATAAGTGTAGGGAAGATCACATGTGTTTTTAGAACTATTATAAACATGAGATTAACAATGATGGAAATTGTATATATTTGTGTGTTTGTTAGAATTAAATGCTTGTATCGAGTCATAATGGATGTTTTGCAGGAATTTTTCCAGGTCTTTAAAGAAGTAATTTTTCCAGAATTTTTTCCGGAAAACGCATCGGACTCTTTCTGTCAGGACAACCTGATGGCATCGGGATTAACACATGACGGCGTCAGGAAATGTATAAACAGATTCCAGATTTTTCGTTTTCTGTCCAATTTGTAACTTTTGGAAATTTCCAATTCTTAATTTTTCAAAATCTGCAAACATCCATTTCACAAGCATTATATCTTTACTTGCTTTCTAGTGTAGTTTTGTTTATATAGTTTTTACCGCCAATTTTACGCGAGGTTTCGTTTTAATTTTCTTATAAGTGTGCAGGTTATATTAGATAAGAAGATGAAGTACATGATGAAAGAAACAATTATTTCTTGCTCATTCTTCTTAGAGGAGGATAACCGCAATTTCATACATATCCTACCGAGCTAATCAGGGGAGTATTAGTTTTAGTCTTTTATTTTACCTTTTCTCTATCATAACTTTGATACATTTGAGGAACATTGGAGACAATATTCAGTTTAAGGAGGAAGAATAAAACGGGAACTTATAAACTATTCACTCACTTGATTTTTGCCTTGTCCTTGGTAAATTATGTAATGAACTATGAGAAATATTTGTTAGGGTAATTTTAGCACCAAATTTAAAAAATTTTATGGCACTTATGAGTAAAACTTTAGTCTTAATAAAGCGTCTCATGGATAAGAGTTATATGACTAGCACAAAAACTGTATACCACTCAAATTCCACCCCAAAAATGTGAGGTTTCCCCTAGATCTTTAGGAATAAAAGTATTCATATTTAATGCTTAGTGAGTGTACGGGTAGTATATGAGATTCTAGAACTTGTTTTGTGATGCATTCCGAGATTGCTAGTGAGACTACATTCGTGTAGTTAGGATTAACTAAATGATAAGAGGCATTAGGATAGCCTTTGTTTTAAACCAGTAATTTAATTACATCAACCTCATTGGTTGAGTAATTTTCCCTACACCCTTGCGATGTACTCATCTTTAGTACACGATACCCCTAGTTAACCCTTCAGACCCTATCTTTTCGCGGTTATCGTGATGTTCCGGTTTCCGGAATATTGATGAAGAGCATTGTTTACAATCCACCCCCAAATGTTACACCCAAATCGCCTTAGCCCACCTTGTATGCACTCATCTTTAGTGCATTATTGTAACTATTGTTAAACCCTTAGTTCAATCATCTAGTTACTTGCATGGTTGCTAAAGTCGAGTCATATCTTTTGTATACAGTTTTGGGACGATGGGACTCATGGGTTAAAGTAGTATTTTATGGAATAATGGGAAGGAACGTAAAATTCAATTTTCCTTTGTCTACGTAATTAAGTACTCCAAGTGTATTGATCTTTTCAATTCAGGTCAATTAGTGTTAATGAAATAATAACTCAAGTGTAGGAATGCTCTTATAAATCCCTTTATTTTGATGTTATCTTAGAGGATGGTAGAGTAAAAATGTAAGAAAAAAAATAAAGAAATCGAAACAAAGAGAAGAAAAAAAATGAGAAAAACATACGGGCTACCATCCTACATCTATATTTATGTTTTATGTTTTATGTTTATATTTTGTTTCAAGTTGTTTTCTAGTGTTAGTGAGCCGAGTCTTGGCTTAGCAATGTCGTGCTTTACATGCATGTAACTTAGATTTTTGACTTGCCACCACTAAAAATTCCCCATATCCAACAAAACCATTTTATTCCCTACCTGAAGCCTAACATTATAACCCTTTGTAAAGACCTCTTAGATAGTTATTCCTAGGTGCTTACACCAAAGCGTTGGAGGTTTGATCTATTCTCAAGCCTATGGTAATCTATGTTCTATGACAAGTAGTGAGTGTTTATCTTCAATTTCCTTACATGTTATATTTCATATAAACACGAGAGATAAGAGAATCCAAACACCAATTGTGAGGTGCTAGTGTATATGCTTGTTTTGACTATTGTGGCGCTTGTACTTGTTGTAGATTGTTTTAAACCAATGTTAAATGACCCGTAATGCATAAATTGATTAGCCAAAAATACATTTGCTTAAGGACAAGTAAATTCCAAGTGTAGGGATATTTGATAAGGATTTAAAATATATTTTTTAGGGGGTCATTTAAGCCCTAAATCGTTACATTTTATATTCGTTACTGCTTAAAATATTTCCTTTTCACATTTTAGGTTTTTTGGAAGCAAATTGCTAGAATCAAGCATTTTTGGACGAAAAGGAGCGAAAACATGAAGAAAACGACAAAGTCAAGAATACAAGGCTGTTTCTCAAGCCTGATGACGTCCCAACTCTAAGGGTGACGCCATCGCTCACAAGGTCTTCTAAAAAGTCTCAAGCGACGGCTCAGAACTTATTTTGGTCTTAACACCTGACGGCGTCACGCCTAAACTCAGAAGGGCGCCACTCTTACTTTCTTCACCAGACGACCAAGATCCTTCCCAGACGACGTCGATAAGTTAGCCAAAAGGCGTCACTATTTCTCACCTGACGCCGTCCCAACGATGACTTGTCCAAAATGAAACCCTAATGACGATGATCAGACGACGTCACCATTAAAAGGCGATGCCATCTCGAGAGTAAATCTATATATAGACTTTGAATTTTCTGTATTTTGTGTGAATTATTTTCGAGAGCAAACCCTAGTTCGTTTAAGGTCCGAGTTTGGCAGTATTTTAGGGTTCCAAACCCTCTTGTACACTTAAAGATAAGTTTGTTCCAATGTATCACCATGTTTCATCTATGTTCAATTGTATTTTTGTGTTCTTGCTTATCTATCATGCATAGCTAAATTAATTAAGTGTTTGCTTAGATCCAATGAAACCTAGTTGTTGATTATTGTTAGGTTGTCTCTTGTTCTAATTGGTAGACGTTAAAGTAAGGAAAACAGGCTTCTTGTTTAATTGTTGTGAGCTAGAATGTCCTAAATAGCAAAAATCTTAAGAGTGCACTTAGGCCATTGATGTGTGGGTTCGGGGTCGAGAAAACCTCCTTTTCTACGAGCAAGCTTTTGAACCCTCTAGCAGTGAACCTAATCGTTGTAGTGTAGTATGGGGTAAGCCTCGGGGATTGATTTCGTTCTCTAGGGGAATAGGAATGCTAGGAAGAGATATATGACGAGAAGGTGGGGTTGAGGAAGATTTTTTTTAGTCTTGTTTACGGTTTCTTAGAAAGCAAAGGTAAATATCTCGGGGTATATGATTGGGGGTGGTACTTCTACCGGTTTTACTACTTAAGTATTTATCTAATTTAACTAATTAACTATTGGATAGGTTATGCTAATTGAGGTGTGCTCGTATGATGATTAAAGATGTGTTCACTTAAATGCTATTACTCCCTAGTTATCTTTTATTGGTAGGTTGAATTGTCACTTCCTTTATCTTAATTGGTGCGTTGTATTCCGGTTGGTTGTAGGGTGGTGCCTAATTCCCTAGTTCTATGAATTGCAACTCTCCTTTAGAATACCCGGGATCGGCAAGTGCAATAGCATCTCCCCCGAATACACTACTATCCTAAAGCTAAAATTCACACAATAAACACAACGAATGGCCTAATGTGCACTCAAAGGCATTTTTCTATTTAGGACGCTCAAACTCGCAACAATGAAAGAAGAAGCCAGTTTTCCTTAATCTAGCGTCTACCAATTAAGATAATAGACAACCTAACAACAATTAATAACTAGGTTTCATATATCTAAGCAAACACAAGAATAATTTAGCTAGACATGTTAAACAAGCAAGCATACACACAATCAATTGAACATGGGGTAGACATAATAATAAATTGGATAAACAAACTTATCTTGTGATGTAAAATAGGGTATGAGACATGTGGAAAACTAGAAGGGGGGGGGTTGAATAATTTTACTGATTAAAACTTCGTTTTAAAATATTTAGATTGACTTATGTCAATCTATTAAATGTGTGCGTTGGATGTTGATAGATAAGCATATAAATAAACAATGCAAAGATAAAGAGTAAGAAGTACAAAACCACGACACGAGTATTTATAGTGGTTCGGCTAAAAGGACACCTTCCATGCCCTACTGCACTCTTCGAGTCACCTACTCGAGAGTTCGTAATCACTACACAACACAAGCTCCTTGTGGCGGAGAAGCCTTCACAACGTCGCCTACTCTTTATCCGGTACAAGGCTAGACACCGGGTTCTTCCACGAGGTAGAACAAACCTGTCACAACGTCTCCTACACTTTATCCGGTACAAGGCTAGATACTGAGTTTCATTACAAAGGAGGAACTACTACCCAACACTACACAACACCTATCCTAAAAGAGACACACTCCTTATTACAACATCATCAAGGATATCAATATCCTTAGACACAACCTATCTATGTTTGTACATCGATGCACCATATCGATTGTACACCCTTGGCACCTTTCACTAATGCCCTTGACACGATCTTTTGACATCTTTCACTAATGCTTTCACCATGGACCTTTGGCACCTTCACTAATGTCTTGACCACGGACCTTGACACCTTTCACTAATGCCTTGACTTGACCCTTGGCATCTTTCACTAATGCCTTCAACTCAACACTTCTAGAGAGGAAGAAGAACTATCAACAAGAGAACTTGATAGTCTTGATGATGGCAAGCAACAACTCATGGACTTGAGCTTGCTCCACTTCAAGAGGTCTTGATCTCGCCTTTAAGAGAAACCTAGAGAATCACACAAACACAAACACAAAACTACATAGAAATATCCTTTGGATATGATATTAGAGAGTTTACAATACTAAGAGAAAGTATGTGTGAAAGTGGCAACTTACAATGAAGAAATGGCTCACTATTTGTAGGCAAAAACTACTACTGTCCCCCGGATCCCCCGGATCCCTTGCTTGAGGGATCCGTCTAGTGTATTCCTGGGGATCCGTAGGATGCTCCTCCTAAATGGGTTATGGGTCATGGGTTATGGACTTTGGATCATGGGTATCCAAATAGATACAATTTATCTAGAAGATGCAATACATCAAGTCAATGGGTCATGGGTTAGCTCCATGGGTTATGGATAATGCCCAAAATGACTTCATGCATGATATCATGCAATGGGTCATGGGTTATAGATCATGCTCCATGGGTATGGGTCATGGACTTTGGGTTTTACCTAACTACATTCAATGTATCTAGTTAATGGGTCAAGTTCTTAGATTCTTACCCATTACATTACTTATTACAATATATACTAAGTATGTATATATACCCATTATGTAAACACTAGTTGTTATATATATATGCATTTCTATAAAATGTAAACACTATTACTTGTTTAGCATTTTGTATGAAAATGTAAGTGTTTTAGTAAACTATTGGCTCAAACCATTTACGTATTTTATTTGTTTCCTTAAAATAATTTTACGTTTGTTATCGACAAAACATTAGAAGATCGTAAAATATAAATAAACGTTTTTACGGCTTATTTATATTAACAATCTCCCTCTTTTGTTGATGACAAAACATAAGATTATTTAAGGAAAAACTAAAATTGTAAAAGTTTAATTGAGTTTTACTCTCTTCTCCCCTTTTGTCGAAACAAAAGAGCGTCAAAATAAACTAACACATTGTTTGAAGAAAAACATGTGAAAAGTAAAAATATGAAAAATAGAGAGTAAGATATGAGAAGGATTCTCGTCTTAGCTCCCCGACGCGTGCTTCCTTTGTTGAGGGTGTCAAGTAATTAGGAAGGCTAAGCGAATGTTTTACAATATCGTTTGCAAATGGTTTCGTCTTTTGAGGCGAACATGCTCCCCACACGAGTGCTCCTTTGTGAGGAGGGCGTCAAGTAGTAATGTACTCTATATGAAAGTATTGCAAGCGTTTTGCAATGTTTTGCTTTGACAAGAAACTCCCTTATTGAGGGTGTCAAAGTCTTCAAGTGTATATTGCAAATCTACAAAACAAAGGTTAGAAAACAAGTATATGATGCATAATTTCTTGCAAATAAGACTCAAATTAGTAAGAAAAATTGTTCCTGTTGCATGGATCCCACGGTTCCTCCCTGGGAGGGATCCGTCTAGGCTAAAGTGAGGGATCCGTCGGCCTGCATACTTAGGACAACAATGGTGATGTAAAATGTGATGTTAACATCAAAATGAGTTATGTATTAAGGTACCAAACATATTTTCAAGACAATAAGGCATATAACATGTAATTTCATTCAATAAAAAAAAACACGAGAAATGATCTACATATCTCTAAAACTAAAAGAATGACTAAAACATGTAATACAAATTCTAATATTTTTAAGAAGTGGCGGAAACTTAAAGAGCATCAATGTGCTTGAAATCTAAGGATGGGTAGACTTGTTGATTTGGTCCAATCGTTCAAGAGGATGATTAAACATGAAATGCAACTCATTTCGTACTTCTTGAACAAGTCCTTGGGTGAGTTGACAATTAGAGCAATTATTGTCATTACTAGGAAACGGAGGAGGTAGAATGTTTTGAGGAGGCTCCACAAAGGATGGTGGAATTTGTGAAGGTGACTTGAGCGACGTAAGGTGTGGTTCCACTAGGAATGAGGGTGATGAAGCACGAGTTAGTGGTGGAGATGGGAAGTCCTCTATATGGTTGGTTCTTTGGTGATCTCTTGTCTCCAAAGATGGACTATTTGATGGTGAAGGTGGTTCCCTATTTAACTAGAAGGTTGGTGAATGGGAAGTCCTTGGTGGTGCGTCTTCTAACGAGTAGAGATTTGGATGGGAAAGAGGTTCGGTAAAGGAATGTAGTCTAGGTTCTAGAAATGAAGGCTTGGGTATTTTATTAGAGCTAGGTGTGTTTGGTTTAGTGCTTGATGAAGCCCTTTCCAACTTAAAAGGTCGAATGCTAATCCTAGCGGTTTTTCTAGCTTTGGTTGATTGAGTTTGTTGAGGAGGGATTCTAGCATTTGGACTTCTTATGGGAGATGACTCGGTAGAGGATATCTCATGAAGCATATGAGCATTCTTTTAGATGAACCTTTGGTTGAAGAGTTCTTGCTAGATGCTTTGGTCATAGTGAAAGAGAGGATGTACTAGATATCTTAGCTATTGATTTTTGGATTGTGGTTTGAATGGTGGTTTAAACTTGTAAGAATACTTGGTTTATAAAGGATGAAGTTGAGTTAATGAATTAAATTCTTGACCACTAAGAACTTTGGCATGCACTAAGGTCAACTATAGTGTTGTTCTATTCTAAGGAGTCATTTAATGTCAAATAAAAGTGTTTAGGCTACCAAAGAGAGTTTGCATTTGAAGAGAAAGCTTGATCATAAGCTGTTCTGGAGACCCGGATCCCACGGTTACCTATCTTTAGGGATCCGTCTAGTTATAAACTAGGGATCCGTCTATCAGACAACAAAATGGTGGAGTGATTATGTTCTTTTAAGGTCTAGTACCTATAAGTCTTGAGTGTTTGGGTTCCCTAAGATGTCTTAAGTGGTATGGGACTTAAATGTCCAACCATAAGGAGTGAGGATACCTAATGATGGTTTTTGGTAAGAAAGTGGACTTTTTGAGAGTGCAACTAAATATTTAAGGATGATACTAATGATTTGAGTATGAAAAATAAAGAAAATTGATCCTAGAGATCAGATGGTGGCTTAAAAAAAATTTGGAAAATTCCTAAAAAATAAAAAGAAATGAAAAACTAGTTTTAAGCCTATTTTGAGGTAAAGATGCCTAAAATCAATTTGTCAAAATTAAGTGAAATAGCAAACTAAGTGCTTTGAGATGTGAGGAACAATGTGTAAGTATTGGAGCAGAAATATGGTGAGTTTTGGTGAAGTGATAAATCAAAAAATACCTTGAATGTGATCCTATGTTAGCTATGAGTGAGTATGAACCCTACTGATCTTGAAGAAGACTAAATAGATCCTAAAGTATTATGTTTAGCTAGTATGATAAGGTCTAGAGGATTGGATTGAGGTGATAGTGTATAAATCCTAAGTTTGTTTACCCGGATCCCATGGTTCCTCATCGAGGATCCGACTAGTTATAGCTCAGGATCCCGCCATCACGACCAGAGCTTCTCAAAGAAATATGCGAATTTGCACTATTTAGCAAATACTCATCCTAATCATTTCTACATTCAATAATCAAATATGCAAGCAACAAATATTACGCATAGTAAGTAAGGGCGACTAGAAGGTAAGCAAAATGAGCGGGACCGACTTCTTGATTGTGATCAAACCGTCGTAAATTTCTCATTTTTGGGTTCCTAGGTTAGAATGTTTTAGTTTATGCCATACCATCTACTTAGAGCTACGTCTTAAACAACAAAAATATTGTTTAAGTTGTTTTACAGACCATTGTTCACAAATTAAGGTCCACGACCTTACCTTTCCTCCCATTCAAACTCCTACTCCATTGCCTCTACTCTTCACTCTTCACCACTTCACCCCTACTTCTTCTTATTCATGAGGAAGTTAGCAAAACATTTGAATGTCCCCTTTGTTTGTTGAAATTCTTGTGAAGGGCTCGGGATGTCTGGCAATTGGTCAATGTATGCTAGGGGGTCAAGTTGAACATTGCCAATGGGGTTGCTTCCTTCTCCCTCTCTTTCATCTGATGAGTCCGTTGGTGGGTGAGGTCTCTTGCCTTCAACCATAATCCTTGTAGTCTTCTCATCTAACAAGGGCACCATGACCTTGTTGCAAAGGTGTGGTCATCGGAGTAGGGAGATGGATCTAGAGCAAAGACGAAATTGGCTAGGCGAGTCAAGAGCATGGCATAGGGGAGCACCATCTTGTCCGTCCTTTTCACACTTTCCATTCGTTTCACCATGTAATAGGCAAGGTTGAAGTGAGTCCCGGTTACAAGGCAATAAATCATGTAGCTTAGGCAAGCGTTGGGATGATCCTTATTTCCCACCAAACAAAGGACGTTTTCCCTTAGCACTAGTTCCCATTTCTTGTATAATAGGAACATTTCCGAAAGCTCCATTTGAAAAGGATCTCTATAGATGACCTTGGACTTCCTAGTGACTCTTGACGGAGAGGCTCTTTCCATGAAGATGGTATCTCTTACCGTAGCCGATTCCGGGAGGGGTGTGGAGTATACCTCGTGATGATCCACCATGTCATGAAGATCGGCCAATGACCATTCATTTGAGTACATGCATACTCCTTGACAAGGAATACGAAGTATCCTAGCAAACTCTTCAAGAGTGAAGGTGAATTCGTGCTCATTGATGGTAAAATCTATCTAAATGGTTCCATCTTCATTTCAAATGATCCTCATGCTTTTGTAAAACTCTAGGGCAAACACCGGAAAAATTTATTCATTGATGCTCAAGAGGCATTGGAAGTTGATTCCCGCAAAGACTTGGGGAATGTCGGTGTTGTTGATGAATGAGGGATCAACTACTCGTCCTTTGTGGAATAGTCTCTTTTCCAACAACTTGAAAGCTTTTCGGTCATCCGGGTTCAAGCCATGCTTTCTATGATACATGGGAATGTAATGTGCCGTGTTTTGGTAATCTTGTTATCTATTGCTAGGCATGATTGGTCCTAAACATCAAAACCAAAATGTGGTGTTAATTGTGTGAATAGTATCCTAATGGGGTTCATCACAGTTTTGCTCAATACATCTTCATTGAATTCAAAAAATGAGTTTAATTTGTATTAACAATGTTGATTCTTTGATTTAGTTTATCTTAGAAAACAATGTGATACCAAATTGTGATAAACCCATTTGAACCCAATTTCTCAAGATGAAATTGTACTTCTAGGAATTAAAGAATGGAAATAACAATGTAGTGAAGATTATACTTACACAAGTGATTATTTCCTTTGAGAAGATGATGAATGAACTCTTGTGAACAGTAAATTAGGTTTTATGTTCATGAGTTTGAGAGACTAAAGTGAAGAATAGAACTCCACAGTGATCATCTTTTACTTAAACTGTCTTCAGATGTGCCCATTCCCATGGATCCCTTGAATGAGGGATCGGGCTAGTTTAAACTTAGGGATCCGACATATCAGTAGTTAGCAGTTTAAGTGATCTTTGATAATTTTGATTTGAGAGTTCTAATTCTTGGCTAAGTTGATGTTTATGCTCTATAACTTATGGTTTGGGGTTTTGACGTGTTTTACTAGTCCTATTTGACGGGGTTCCCTTTTTATGAATAAATCATAATTTTTGGGAAGTTTAAGGATTATGATAAAATACTATTTTATAATGATATGAGGAGTTTCACATGGATACTTATTGACATAGATGAAATGTCGACAACCTTATGTGAGCAGTGATGAATATGGCTCTCGAATAACCAAGATATCATTATCACTAGTTTGTAGTTTTGTCTATAGAGATCAACAAAGAATACTATTCTTGATGATGAGTTCAATATAGATAACAACTTTAGTGATTTTTAAATAAACGTAATGAGTCTACTAATCTTAACATGTTCATACAAAATGATATTATTAATTAATCTAGAAAATATGCAATAATAATTTATTTATAAGTAATTTATTAAAGAGCATACCTTTGCTATATATATTCTTTTAAGAGAAGAAATATTGAAGCGAGATTCTTTATGGTCTTGTTAGGATGCCCAAATCCTAGTATGGAGAATTCTCAACAAGGAAAATGTTAGAAAGATCTATCATTATCCAATATTATAAAATATGATGATTTTAAAACGGGACCTTTTGTTTTTAAGAAATTTCCTTCTTTGTAGTTTTCAATCATACACGGATCGTATCAAGTTTTAAAAGTACAATATACTCTTAAGAAACTTGGTAATGAAGCTCTGGTACCAATTGTGGAAAACTAGAAGGGGGGTTGAATAGTTTTACTAATTAAAACTTCGTTTTAAAATATTTAGATCGACTTATATCAATCTATTAAATGTGTGTGTTGGATGTTGATAGATAAGCACGACACGAGTATTTATAGTGGTTCGGCTACAAGGACACCTTCCTTGCCCTACTCCACTCCCCGAGTCACCTACTCGAGAGTTCGTAATCACTACACAACACAAGCTCCTTGTGGCGGAGAAGCCTTCACAACGTCGCCTACTCTTTATCTGATACAAGGCTAGAAACCGGGTTCTTCCACGAGGTAGGACCAAACCTATCACAACGTCACCTACACTTTATCCGGTACAAGGCTAGATACCGAGTTCCATTACAAAGGAAGAACTACTACCCAACACTACACAACACCAATCCCAAAGGAGACACACTCCTTATTACAACATCATCAAGGATATCAATATCCTTAGACACAACCTATCTATGTTTGTACATCGATGTACCGTATCGATTGTACACCCTTGGTACCTTTCACTAATGCCCTTGACACGATATTTTGACATCTTTCACTAATGCCTTCACCATGGACCTTTGGCACCTTTCACTAATGTCTTAGACACGGACCTTCGACACCTTTCACTAATGCCTTCGACTTGACCCTTTTGGCATCTTTCACTAATGCCTTCAACTCAACAATCCTAGAGAGGAAGAAAGAACTATTAACAAGAGAACTTCAGTAGTCTTGATGATAACGAAGCTTGGCAACTCATGGACTTGAGCTTGCTCGACTTCAAGAGGTGGTGATTTCGCCTTTAAGAGGAACCTAGAGAATTACACAAACACAAACACAAAACTACATAGAAAGATCCTTTGTATATGAGGTTAGAGAGTTTACAATACTAAGAGAAAGTATGTATGAAAGTGGCAACTTACAATGAAAAAATGGCTCACTATTTATAGGCAAAAACTACTACTGTCCCCCAGATCCCACAGATCCCTTTCTTGAGGGATTCGTCCAGTGTATTCCGGGGGATCCGTAGGACGCTCCTCCTAAATGGGTTATGGGTCATGGATCATGGGTCATGGGTTATGGACTTTGGATCATGGGTATCCAAATAGATACAATGTATCTAGAAGATGCAATGCATCTAGTCAATGGGTCATTGGTTAGCTCCATGGGTTATGGATAATGCCCAATATGACTTCATGCATGATGTCATGCAATGGGTCATGGGTTATGGGTCATGCTCCATGGGTATAGGTCATGGACTTTGGGTTTTACCCGACTACATTCAATGTATCTAGTTAATGGGTTAAGTACTTAGAGTCTTACCCATTACATTATCCATTACAATATATACTAAGTATGTATATATACCCATTATGTAAACACTAGTTGTTATATATATGCATTGTATAAAATGCAAACACTATTACTTGTTTAGCATTTTGTATGAAAACGTAAGTGTGCTAGTAAACTATTGGCTCAAACCATTTATGTATTTTATTTGTTTCCTTAAAATGATTTTACGTTTGTTATCGACAAAACATTAGAAGATCGTAAAATATAAATAAACCTTTTTATGGATTATTTGTATTAACAGGACCCTAGAATACTGTCCAAGCCGGATTACAACTGAGTTAGGGTTTGCTCTCCAAAATTCTACCTCCTTAAATACAGAAAAATCGAATTCTATATATAGATTTACAATCGCAACGGCGTCACCTTTTGCTAGTGACGCCGTCAAGTTACCGTCATTAGGGTTTCGTTTGGGCTAAGTCATCGTTGGACGGCGTCCGTTGAGATGTGTGACACCGTCAAGATTCAAGAGACATCGTCTCGAATCTTGGATCTTGGGCGTCCGGTATGAAAGTTGTGAGCGACGCCCATAGTTTAGGTGTGGCGCCAGCTTTAGGACCGAAATTCCGCTAAGCCGTCGTGCACTTTTGATCAAGTCTTCTATAGAGGGACGACGTCGCCCTTTGATTGGGACGCCGGCAGGTGTGCTGGAGTGCCTTTGATCTTGACTATGCCATTTTCTTCATGTTTTCGCTCCTTTTCATCCAAATATGCTTCATTCTAGAATTTTGCTTCCAAAAGACCTAAAATGTGAAAAGGAACGATTTTAAACAGTAACGGATATAAAATGTGTCGATTTAGGGCTTAAATGACCCCCTAAAATGTACGTTTTAAATCCTTATCAGCCATCGTTGTGTTTATTGCGTGAGTTGTAGCTTAAGGATAATAGGGTATTCGGGGGAGATACTTCGGTACTTGGTGATCCCGGATGTTCTAGAGGAGAGTTACGATTCATAGAATTAGTGAATTAGGCACCCCCTATGACTAACACGAAATACAACGCACCAATTAGAATGAGGATGTGACAATTCAACCGACCAATAAAAGATAATAGGGAGTAAGAAAATCTAAGTGAACACGTTTTTTTAATTATCATAAGAAACACACTCATACAATCCAGAAATTTTTACCTTTCATTAGTTTAATTAGTTTTTAATTTAAATTGTTTAGTAGTTAAATTGGTAGAATTACCAACCCCCACTCTTCAAACCCCGAGATTTTAATCTTTTTCCTAAAAAACATAAAAAGATAAAGAAGAATCACCCTCAACCTTACCTTTTCGTCATACATCTGTACTAGCATCTTTATTCCCCTAGAGAACGATCAACCCCTGTGCTAGCCAATACTACACTACAACTATTAGGTACACTGCCCAGTGGGTTGTAAAGCTTGCTTGTTGAAAAGAAAGTCTCTTGACCCCGAACCACGCATCAATTAGTTAATAAGCAATGTAAAACCCATTAAAAATATAAAGTAGTAAACATTGGTCCCTAATATTCTGGTTTCATCCAACGATTCACAAGATGTTGAAACTTTTCTGGGTTCACCCTATTGTCGGTTTATCTTTCCATGATTTCTTCAACATTAAGAGTCGTATCTAGTTTCTTGATTTTACTAAGTTTTTCCAAGTGTTCAACTTTTTTCCCATGCTAGAAATAATCTTATTTTGGTGCATATTCCATAACTCGTTCTGTTGAGTAGGACCTTGAACCTTATTTGATGGACCTTTAATATAAAATATATTTCATTAATCAATGGACGAGATAAATTCTAAACTATACCAACTTCACCTCAACTAAAAAGAAATAGTTTTAGTTTACCCACTGAAAAATGCCTCTCAAAATTGCTCACAAATCACTCACTCCACTCCTACCTAAAAATGCTCTAAGAAACACCAATGGGTCATAAACTCACAACTAAAGTACTATATTGATAAAAAGTTTACTGAACCGACCAATTAAACACAAGAATTATTTGAGCCCTTTCAGTTTTTCCTTGATGATTTTCCTTATTCACAGAGAGGGTCCATGTTTTTCTAGGAACTGATACTATTTTTCAGCAATCAAAACTCATTTAACTTACAAGCAGATACTTAAATAGATAACTAGATCCTGTGCACATTCAATTTTTAACTAAGTAGGTTATCAGTTGCAAGTTCAAGCGCTCAAGTGAGCAAGTACTCTCGTTAACATGTGTTTATAAGTATCTCTTTTTTACGATCATAAAGAAAATTATGACCACACACATCATGTGCGAGATCTGGTTTATATGTGACCCAATATCTATCATTGTATATCACTACTTATATCAGATAACACTCGCACCCTAGCATTTTAGCATGTACAATTAGACATTGGTCAGAAGTGGACACAAAGCAGTTCTTTTCATATTAACAATCATCCACATAAGATACTATAGTTGCATCAACAATGACATCAATGGTTCAAAAAATTTGGGGTGTAGTTAATGATCCTGGTTTAACAGATAACTAGAAACAATCATAGCCAACCAACATCTATTAAACAATCTCCGGCAACAAAAAGTTTCCTCAAGGCTAACATCTATCTATGCACCAAAAAGGTACAAAGAAAAATTCACAAATGAATGAAATATCAATTAATATAACAGATGAAAGTACTATGTAGAACTTGGTGTCATATCTGATCTTTGGCTCACATTAGCTCATTATGTCCAAACTAATAACAAGTTAACACCAATATGTGATATATTAAATCATTTGGTTTACTTATTTGATAAAGTCAGCATGAAACAAATTTGTAATGGCAATTGGAAAGTTCTCAACAAGTAAAAAAGTACAGTAGGCTTAGAAGAAAACATTAACATAAGTACTTAACACGTTACTTGACTCGAGAAACAAGTGAAGTAAGCAAAAAAAAGTGCAGTGTGGTAAAAAAAAGTGCAATAAGCATAAACTAAAAAGAAAGAGTAGTAGGCTTTATAAGAAGTGAAAAAAGTTTGTTTTAATTCATATGAGTAAAACTAATAACATGATGCAATAGGCATTTGACATTTAAACAAAGAAAGTTCGGCAGTAGCTAGCCAAGTCAAATCCAAATACAAAAGTAACCAATTCAATTCCAAATCCAAACAAACACATATAAGTTGTTAATCCAAACAAGCACTACAATCTTATACCATGTTTGTCAATGACAGAATGTTATAGAAATAGTATGTTATGTGCTAATCAGCAAGTAATAGATATTTAAAAAAAATGAAATAGTATGTTATAGATAAGGTTGGATAAACAAGTATATTAAAATTTTCACAACAAAACATAGAAGAAACATAATAAATTAGCAAGATTCAAGTGTTGAAGAGACATATACCCCCTAATTCATTCTGATTATTAGAGTGTTCATTAGTTGTCGTGTCCATTTGAGATGAATTTGCATCATTTGTTTAAATAGTTGAGTGCCCATTCAACTGACCTTGTGCTTCATCATGTTGTTTCATTTTTAGCTTCAGTAGAGATCATACACAGTCTCTTGCGCCTAGCCATGCTAGAGTATACAAGAAATTAAAAAATTGTGAACTCAATAACACACCATATCATAATATGAATATATTCGTTACTGGAAGACATCAACTCCTATGTGACGGATATGTTTACATGATGTGAACACGGACATAATATATTCCCTTCACTATTTGACGCCCTCTCAAACGCAAAATCTATAAATTTTTCTACACTACTCACAAAAGATCTACTTGACCTTTGTGTGTTTTGCATCCACGTTTGTCAATTACCAAATTACCTAATGTAAACTAAAACAAACAAATTATTGAATTGATATCAGCTTATATGTTTTAATGGAAACAAACCCAACTAAGAATGTTCAATTTTACATATTTTGGGTGTTTAAATTACATTATTGTGACTCATATATAATAAGTTTATGCAAATTACACTTGAATGCAAAAACACAACATGACCCAACAACCAAAAACATAAGAAAGCAAATGATAATAATCGACAGAAACTACTCAACGGCAAACATAGATTTGTTCAAAACCCATTTTCGTTTGTTGTACAATTTTAATGCAAAATTACAAAACACAATAGTAATAATCAAAGAATATAATTATTAATAATCAAATTGAGTCATGATCTAGTTATATTAAACAAAAGGTAGATAAAAAAAATTCATTCAGTTACCTGACCAAAATGATGAAAATAGTGATTGAACAAAAATATGTTTTATTGAGATAACTATGAGCGATAGAGAGATGGGGGTAGAAGATTAGGAACACCGATTGAGATCTCAATTTAATTTAGGGATATATACTTGGAGGAAACTAATGAAAAAAAAGGCACTCGATTTAATTTATTTTTGAGTGCAAAGATCGGGTAATTTATAGTATTAGTGGCGGATATCAAAACTAAATAATGGTAACTTATAATTTTAATGGCATAATATCAGGGTCTATCACAAATTACACGGACTTTTAGTAACATGCATATTTTTGTGCCACAAATATCATGTACAATGGTGGCACAAACCGTAAAGTGCCCCTAAAGCTATAAAAAAAATTAGTGGCACATAAAATATGTCACTTTAACCGTAATATAGTGACACGTGAAAATCTGTCATTAAAAACATGTGCCACTAAATGGCCTTTTTTTTAAGTGAGTTTGTGGTGTTTGTGGCAATGTTGGACACAACAAGAAAACATATCTTGGGCAAGGAGGTGTAACTGGAAGTAAATGCAGTAGATGTCAGTCTCAACAAACAGGTTAATGTTTACAGCCAATTGTTGCATCAAAGAAGAAGACACTGGTTAAAAGTAAGAAGGTTAAAGCAAATAAACAAGCTCAAGGTCAAATTGATGCTCAATCTCAGAGACATGTGCAAGCAACTGATGGTGAATCTGAAAGTCATGTTCAAGAAACTGGTGGCTAATATGAAATCCATGTTCAAGCAAATTTGGTTCCATCTTTGCAGTTCAAGAAAATGTGGTTCAGTATCAATTTGGAAGTCAAGTGGATGGTGGTTCTGGTTTAGGTGTGACTTCAAAACCAATGTGGACTAAGAAGAAGATTTTAGTAGCAAGAATGTGTTGGGTCTGACAAACCGATCCAATTGTATCTGACATGTATTTAAACATAAAATAGCCTAATTCACCTTCTAAAGGTCAGTGAGCATCAAGTCTCTGATAACGGTCAGAGAGTATGTCACTTCATAACTATCAAAGTGGACCTGATAGTTATCAGAAGTGATATACTCCCTGAGAGTTATCAGAGAACATGTGTGTTGGATTATTATTCAGAAGATGACTCACTGATAAAGAAATCAATGAGTGTTGTATAAAGCTCAAAATGCCTAAATGGCTTCAGGGAAGTCGAAGACCAGCTGAAGAAAACATCTCACAAACCGATGCGGTATCAGGGAGTGATTTAAAAATAGTTAAAAGCAGCACCAGTGTCAGTGAGATCTGACAAGTGTCTCACTGATTCTGAAGACTTGATTCTAGATTACAACTATAAACTCATAATATATGGGGGAGAACTTTTTTTAGAAGATATGATCAAGTACTTATCGATATACGTGAAACAGGCATTGGAACTATAAGTTGTCAAATCGGGAAAGCCAAAAGTACGCTTCAGACTAACTACTAGGCACGTGCCTATCTATAGCAATTGGACAACTTACTATCCAACCAAAATGCAACAACTATTTCCCCTCCTATATAAACACTCGGTTGTAACCAAGTTAAGTAGAGATTCCTACAAAGAAAATAATACAAAGTATTATGGTTAGAATCCTCCTCTCCTAGAAACAACAAAGCAGCCAACAATATTTTGTTGTTTGACATTAGAGAGTTTTATTTGTCAACTCAGGGGTAGTTTTCTGTTAGGTTGTTCCTTGTAAATCTTTGATTCATTGATAATAAGATTTAGAAAATTTGAAAAATCCAAATGGTGTTATTAGCAAGTCTGTGTCGTTCTCAAGCAAACCCAACCTCACCTTGTTGATGTTCATCAGTTTTCCTCACTTGTTAAAACTATTGTTCATGTCACTCATGGTTTGCGTAGCGAGACCCAACAAATGGTATCAAAGCGGGTGGGTTTTTCTTAATCTAGAGTCGTTCTTGATTGACCGCTAATAACACCAAACGGGTTTGAATATTGACATATGCTATTCAAACCCAATCCTCAACGTCCCACACAAATACTCCTCTTCCATAACATCCTCGAGTGTCTTGACGTACAAGAATATAAATCAAAACATTCTTGTATAAAAGACAACTATATCTGCCTATCCTTTTACCTTTCATCCGTCTCACTCTTAGCACCACTATCCTTCAAAAGTATCAAGTACCTTTGACCAAAAAGTATACGCTTACTCAGAAAACTTCATTTTGAGTAAGTATATTAATTTTTCAAAGGTCGTTTATATGGCTATAGATTAATGTGAACTCAATCTCTCAAAAGCCATTGGAGTGGTAATGCTTGAAGAAGGCTACATGGTTGATCCCAGTAACAATCATTATTGGATGAAAAAGAGGATCATCAGAGGCTATAGAAGGGGGGAGTCATATAAGGTGTTAATACAAATATCGTCATTAAACGTTATTTATATTTTTGATCTTTACCTAAGTTTTGTTAATGACAAAAGTAAATTTAATTTGTATAAAGCTTAAAGCTTGTCAAGTTTAATAGATATTAAAACAAGTTTTTTCAAACAATATCTTCATCATTCAAGCATTTACATTGTGAATAATCATATCTTAATATGAGTCTAAGCATAATATATGATAGTAGTTTTTAGAATGTTTTAGTTTCTTAAAAACTAAACATTACTTATGTATTTACATATTTCTAAAAATAGAAAAACAACACATGACATCACGTGATGCATCATGGAAATCATTGGAAGATTTCATTAGATATTTTGTGGATTTGTACTCTTCATATCTTACACAATCTTACATAGATATGGTTGACTTTGGCAAGATTTTGATATCTTGTCACGACTGGCGGCACTAAAATCCAACAACGGAACCCTTTAAGGGTCTCATGGTCCGTGATGTCAAGGTTTTGCTATAAATAGCAAAGCCAAACCAAGTAGTTTTAATCTCTTCTATCATACTCTTACATATCTTTTCTCTAACCTTTCTAACACAGCTTCATATCATATTAGTGATCTCTTTGTAGCAAAGAAGATCAAGTCACATTGAAGCTTCAAACGAGAAGTTGGAAGTCTTGTTTGTTTAGTGTTGTATGATCTTGTGTTGATTCATACTTCATTGTTGTATTAAACCATCATAATCTTGTGAGTGTGAGTGGTTAGTATTTTAGTCCTCAAAATACATTGTGTGTGGGAGTTGGTTGTACCCTTGGAAAGAACTCGACATCTAGCTTAGTGTCGAAAATAGTGTAGCCGAAGTGTAAAGGTTTTCTCCACGGTGAAAGGAGCTTGTTGACTAGTGAAGTTAAACTCTCGAGTGTGAGACCTCGGGAGTGGAGTAGGCAAGGAAAAATAGTCCTTGTAGATCGAACCACTATAAACAACTTGTTGTGGTTTGATCATTTCTTTCCTTATTTACTCTTTACATATTGCTTGCATATTTCATTAATATATCTAAGATCAATATCAATTGATCTTTCAATAGGTTTCAAAACAAAGTTTTAATTGGTAAACTATTCAACCCCCTTCTAGTTTTCTACAATTGGTACCAGAGCCTCGTTGCTCAAGAATTTCTAAAATAATTTGTATTTTATAAACTTGAAACGATCCATGGATTCTCAAAACTTTAAAGAAGGGCAATCATGCAAAGACCACCACTCTTTGAAACCAATGGATTTATCTATTGAAAAACCGTTTTGAAACATATGTAAAATCAAAAGATATCGATCTTTGGTTTGTTATTGTTAAAGGGATTTTAGTTCTATTAACAAAGGATATTTCGTTGATGAACAAAAGAAATTAGTTGCTAAAAATAATGAAGCTAAAATGATGCTTTATAATGCTTTACCTAGAAAAGAATATGAAAGAATTTTTATGTGTGAAACCGCCAAAGATATTTGGGAATATTTGATTGTTACACATCAAGGTAATTCACAAGTCAAGGATAACAAAGTTGATCTTCTTGTTCAACAATATGAAGAATTTGTTATCCTTAAAGATGAAACCATTGATTGTGGCTTTGCTCGCTTTAATACTATTATTACATCACTTAAAGCACTTGATGAATCTTTTCGTAGTAAGAACTTTGTCAGGAAATTTCTTAGAGTACTCCATCCCAAATGGAGAGCTAAAGTGACCGCTATTGAAGAATCAAAAGATCTCTCAAAATGTCACTAGACGAGCTAATCGGTAACCTCAAAGTACACGAATGGTGATGGAGAAAGATTCAAGATCATCAAGGAAGAAGGAGAAGATCAAACTGCTGTTTCTAAAAGCAAAGGCGGAATCAAGTGATGATGACGAATCTTGCTCCTAGTAGTGAAGATGAGGAGTATGCCATGGTCGTTAGAGATTTTAAGAAGTTCTTTAGAAGAAGAGGAAAGTTCGTAAGGCAACCTCGAGAAGAAAAGAAGCCATTCCGAAAAGATCGGGATGACAAAAGGGTAAAGGTGAAAGAAAGTGTTTTAGATGCGGTGATGCAAGTCATCTCATAGAGAATGTCCCAAGCCACCTAAAAGCAAAACTCAACGAGCTTTTGTAAGTGGTGCTTGGAGTGATAGTGAAGAAGATGAAGAATCAAGCAAGGAAGAGATCGCCTAATGGCACATGAGTCAAACGAGGCACTTTCCTACTCTTCTTATTCTTCTATCGATGATGACACTTTGCAAAAACAATATAATCAATTGTGTGAGCTAAGTCTAAAAATCATAACTAAAAATAAATTTTAAAAACCAAAAGGAATTTTGGAAAATGAAGTTTATGAGTTAAAAGAAAAAGCAAACGACTTGAAAAGAAAAGAAAATGACGATGGTTGTAAATCATGTCAAGAGCTTAATCTTGAAATAGAAAAACTAAAGCTCGCACAAGATGTTTTAATCGAACAAAATTTAAATTTAAAAGGTTTAACAAAACATCGCACTTGCCGATGAAATAGTTAAAATACATAAAACACCGTGAGATATGAATAGGCTAGGATTTAATGAGGTATTAATTCCAAAGAGTCAAAACAAAACGGCCGAAAGGACTAACAAACCGTCAAAACCATCTGAAGACAACACGGACCGACGAACCCAAAATAAGGGTTTCGACGTTGAACCAAATGGTGTTGTGGGTACTTCAAGATGATGTAATGTTTGCAATACGGACCGTAGTGAATTTGTCAAAGTAACAAAGAAAACCAAGGATAGTGTTAAACTAAAACCACCGTTACATCGTGAGTAAGACTTGCAAAAATGAATTTAGATAAAAAAACTACTCAACAACGACATAAAACACCTTTGCCAAACGCCTTTCCTAAAAGCAACCACAACGTACATCCCAACTACCAACACAACGGTTGGAATCAAAACTTTCCTAGACCATATCAAACTCCGTTACATGTCATGGAACTCTTACCCATCATTTCCATACATGAATCAAATAAATGGTATGTTTAACCCAAACGGACCCATAAGATATCGGGGACCAAATGCTTGAGTTATTTGCTTCTTAGGTATGCTTGAAAGTTGGATTGGAACCCGATGAATGGATAAAGGATAGTGGATGCTCATGACACATGACGGCAACAAAAGTCTCTTCTCATCATACCAAGAGTATGACGGAGGTAATGTCACTTTTGGTAGCAATCTCAAAAGCAAAATCATTGGCAAAGGTACGATCGCTCATAACTCCCTAACTATTGAAAATGTTGCTCATGTAGATAGGTTAGGATTTAATCTACTTAGTATTAGTCAATTATGTGATAAAAAGTATAAAGTACTATTTGATGAAAATGGTAGTAAAATACTAAAAGATGGTATCACCATAGCTAAAGGAGTTAGGAAAATAACATATACGCCATGAAAATAGATAAAACATCTAATGACAAACTTTGCCTAACAACGTTAGATGATAGCTCATCTCTTTGGCATAGACGCCGTAGGTCACGCTAATATGTGACTTATACAAAACCTATCTTCAAAAGAGCTAGTTAGGAATTTACCAAAACTAAAATATGACCAACACTTTTGCGACGCATGAAAAATTGGTAAACAAACCCATAGTAGTCATAAATCTAAAAATATGGTGTCCACATCTAAATGTCTAGAATGATTGCATATGGACTTGTTTGGTCCATCCGCTATAAGAAGCTATGGAGGCAACTTATACACTTTGGTCGTAGTAGATGATTACTCAAGATTCTCTTGGACGTTGTTTTGAAAACTAAAATGAAGCTTTTGATAAATTTGAAATTTTAGCAAGAAAATTCAAAATCAACTAGGTGTTAAATTGTGTCGATCCGAACGGATCATGGTCGTGAATTTGACAACGAAATTCAATTTGGAAACTTTTGTGATACAAATGGTATAACACATAACTTTTCGGCTCCACGAACACCTCAATCAAATGGAGTGGTAGAATGTAAAAATAGAACAATTCAAGAAATGAGTAGAACAATGCTCAATGAACAAAACATTCTCAAAAGTTTTGTGTAACGCGTCGACACTTCTACATATATTTTAAATAGAGTCTTAATTCGTCCTTTCCTAAACAAAACACCATATGAGCTTTATAAAAGTAAAAAGCCAACTTTAGGATATTTTAGAGTCTTTGGTTGTAAATGCTTTATTCTTAATACTAAAGATTATGTCACCAAGTTTGACCCAAAGTCTTATGAAGGTGTATTTCTTGGTTATTCTCAAACTAGTAAAGCTTACATTGTCCTAAACAAAGAAACAATGATAGTCGAGGAATCATTGAACATAACATTCGATGAAAGTCCACCTCCCTCTAAGACATCACCTTTGGTAGATGATGACTTAGTTGAAAGTCAAATGATAGAAAGTCAAGAAATAATTAATAATAACAAAGAAGATGAACCATTAAATAAAGAGATTGTAAACATCAAAGAATCTAAAAGTCATCCCTTAGACAAGGTCATAGGACAACTTAATCAAAGAACCTTAAGGTCACAAGCCCAAAATCAAAGTAATTATTTTGTTTTGTATCCACCATTGAACCGAAAACATAAATGAAGCAATGAAAGATGAATCATGGGTAATTGCCATGCAAGAAGAGTTAAACCAATTGCTAGAAAGGATGTTTGGAAATTAGTTCCAAAACCTAAAGATCAAACTATAATTGGAACGAAATGGGTCTTTCAAATAAAATGGATGAAAATGGTGTAGTATCTAGAAACAAAGCTAGGCTTGTTGCACAAGGTTATAATCAACAAGCAGGGATCGACTATGATGAAACTTATGCACCAAGAGCTAGACTTGAATCTATTAGAATATTACTTGCTTATGCATGTGCTTATGACTTTAAATTATTTCAAATGGATGTTAAAAGTGCTTTTCTTAATGGGGTTATTAGCGAAAAAGTGTTTGTTTCTCAACCTCCCGGTTTTACCGATTTTGAGAAACCACATCATGTCTTCAAACTCAAGAAAGCATTATACGGTCTTAAGCAAGCACCAAAAGCTTGGTACGACCGATTTACTTTACTTTTTCTTATTGATAACAAATACATTATGGGATTAGTAGATAATACTCTTTTACCAAGAAAAGGAATCACATATTATCATTGTTCAAATATACGCTGATGACATTATATTCGGATCAACTTGTCAAGAGCTATGTGATGATTTCTCTAAAATCATGCACGACGAGTTTGAAATGAGTATGATGGGTGAATTAAATTTCTTTCTAGGACTTCAAATAAAACAACTAGAAGATGGCATATTTTTAATCAATCTAAATATATAAAAAGACATGCTTAAGAAATTTGGTCTCAAGATTCCAAACCAACTAAAACACCCATGTCCTCTGACACTAAACTCACCAAGGACTAAGAAGGTGAATCCAGTAGATAACACTAAATATAGAGGAATGATTGGTAGCCTACTCTATCTTAGGGCTAGTTGACCCGACATTATGTTTAGTGTTTGTCTATGTGCTCGCTTTCAAGAAAACCCAAAGGCATCACACTTAGAAGCCTTAAAAGGATTTTAGATACATTAAGAGAACAACGTGTTTAGGATTATGGTATCCCAAAGGAACGGGTGTAGAAACCATAGTGTATGCCGACTCGATCATGCCGGTGATTATGTCGATAGAAAAGTACAAGTGGTATTTGCACTTTTGTTGGACATTGTCTCACCTCATGGTTTGCAAAGAAGCAAACGGCTTTTAGCTATCTCAACCATCGGCCGAGTACGCCTCACCGGAAAAGCATGTCAACAAGCTCTTGGATGAAGCAAGCTCGTAGATTACGAAATTCATCTCAAAGACATTGTGATACTTTATGACAACAAAGGAGCCATCGATCTCAAAGAAGAATCCCATTTAACATGCTCGTATAAAGTATATTGAAATTATCATCACTTTCTTCGCGACAATGTTCAAAATGGAAACATCTCAATCGAGAAAGTATCCTCCAAGACAACATTGCCGACATCTTAACTAAGCCTCTTAAACGAGAACCTTTAATCTTCTTAGACTTGGTTTAGGGTTAATGGAACCAAACATGTAGGATAAACATAGCCCAAAACATTAGAATAGTCGAATAAAACAATTTTGTTTTGTATCTCGCCATCAGAAATACGACACCAAACGACAACACGGACGGAACCAAAATTTGGTACCGCCTCGTCCGCGGTGTCTATGTACAAAACGCTACCTACAAAACATCTTCTTCCTCAAAACCCACTTTACCAAAACGTAAACATTAAACCAAGCTCATTATTGACACCTTCTCACTCACTAATCATCAAGATAACATCATTGTAAGTATCCTAACTACATTTTATCTCTTAATTTCGAGTCTAGGATTCTTATTTATGCACAAAACCATTACAAATCATTACATGGGTTTTATGTATGCTTATACTAAATATGAATTCAATTGGCAAATTGCATAACTAGTCATTGAAATTAGGTACTACATTATCATATTGCATAAACAAATCATGCTTCTCACTAATCAATAGATAATGACTATAAGGCCTTATTCAAATAACCAAACACCCCATTTTGAAAAGCTTCTCACTTGTAGGAAAACAATTTTTTCATTGTTAATACAAATAGAAACGTTAGACTTTCATCACTTGCATGCTCTTGAATACTAAAGGTATTGCATAACTAATATGCATTCTCGGGTATATTCAAATGAAGCCACATTGAATTAGGAGCATTTGGGTTATCTCATTGTATTTGCCAAACACCCCACTAAAACCATTTTTGTGCATAAATGAGTCGAGATAACCGCAACTCCAAATCGCTTTCACATAGGCACACACTAGAACCAAAACGCTTAAGTTTATTCTCATTTTTAACATATTAATTCTTGCTCTTAGGAATAACCATGGTAGCCGCAAGATTCTATGATCACAAGGACACCCTTGGCTATATTCCCAAACATCACAAAACCAAAGGACTTTCCAAGGAACAAATAGAAATATTTAAGAGTCTAGAATCAAGGTATTTCCATGAGGGTAGAACCATTCACCCATCTTTCATTTAAAATACCAATCTCTGTGAAGAATTAGCCGCCATTCATTTCGATTGTCTTCGACATCGATGAACCAATTTGTCCTAGGTTTGTGTTAGAGTTCTATGTCAAAGACCGGCTTTAGTGATGAAGATGATGATGAGTTTTGTCCTAGGTTTAAAATCAATCAAAACGACTACACCATCACCTTAGCCAACTTTTCTCAATTGCTAGGAATTCCCAACCGAGGACTTGTGTCTACTCTGATAAGTTGATCACCACCGATCTTGATGCAATCAATGACCGTGACTTCTCCCTACCAAACCCGTTTGGCCGATAAGGATGTTATCCGTGAACACCTATTTAACCCAAGGGGTGATACAACCCGAGTTACCCGAAAGGGAAAGGAGGTAAACCGAGATCCATATGGAATGGAGCTAAATGAATTTAAACCCGAATTTAAGAAATGGGAGGAGCTACTTAGAGCCAACGTCATTAGCACCAAAGGAAATAAGGATCACATCAACGCTTGCCTTTATCACATGCTCTACAACTTGTCCACCCGTCAACCATTCAATTTAGCTTACTACATCGCTAGAGAATGATTGATATTCCAACTCAAGGATCGTTGCTCTTCCATACGGATGCTTCTCACCCGTCTCTATAGAAACTTTGCACCAATTCCACCAAGCCCAAAAGGGATGCACCTTCACTATGAGCTCATCCCTCACATCTTTGTACCTTTGAGTGATGCACGAGTTGCTAAGACAAAAGGCAAAAGAGCAAAACCTCCAACTCCATCATCATCATCATCAAATAGCTCCGAGGATGGTCTTCCAAGCTCTCATCTTCCACCTCATGAGTATTATGCGTCTCTTCCCGAGATCGAGAATGAATCAGCGGAATTCAAGCAAACTAAGGGAATGTTCAAGTGCCTTGGTAGGATGATGAACAAGATCTACAAGAAGTTGGACAAATGAGGGTCCATTAAGGAGTGTTTGGAACAATACATTGTCGTTAATGTTTGATACAATTTAGTTGTTTTTATGTGTAGGATGATAATATAACTTAAAACAATGTTGTATGCTAACAATCTTATGCGAGGGGATAGCACAAGTATGCTATCAATTTTACCCATTTTCACTATAATGTGAAAATCACTAGGCCTTGCTCAAAATCTATGCTCCACTATGTTTCAGACAGTGTTATTTACTTTTCCTAACTAGAAATGTTTAGTGTCACATGTTTTGAGAAAATTTCGTGTTTTGGAAAAGTCCCCACACCTAAAATATACTCAGAAAGTTTTCAGATCAAGACGGATCGACGGCACCAACGCTTTGGTACCGTCTCACATGTGAAATGGCACCACTGCATGCAGCGACCGTGACAATGCACCCTTTTAGGATCCGTCTGTAAACTTTGGTATGGATCCTCTAGGTAACTTTCTCAATTTTGATTCTTTCATGATTCCAAATTACCATCCATTGCTTCTAGGTCAATCTTAACTAGTTTATACCCTTATTAGAACTAGTATAATTCACTTAGGCATATAAGAAATCCATTTCCACCAAAATTCAAAAATTTAAAAATTCACCCAAGGAGCCCTTTATATAAAGGAAGGAACCAAATTTTGGTACCTTCAAATTCGGGTAATCTGATTGTTAGAAATTCCACCAATAGAACACATTTATTGCATATCTTTGCTTCTTCACCCATCTCTCAGTATGGCTTTTGACTGGGTGATATGACTATTATGGCCTTTATGTTTGTTATTAGCCTTAAGCTTATGTAGAAGGCCCATGAGCTTAGGCCCAAGCCCATAAAGGAAAGGAAGGAACTAGAGTGTCCCTTAGCTTCCTCCTATAAATACTTTGTTAACCTTCATTTGAAGGTTGGTTGTTCAAGTTATTCCTTCATTCATACTCTACGCAGAATCGCCTTACTATATCGTGTGTGTGTTTGGTTTATTGTTCAATCGCTTTTATCTCCTTCTAGTAAGCTTGTGTTTTAAATCTAGTGACCTATCGCGGTATCAATCGCCAAATAGTCGAGTGAACGATTGTTTGAAGCGAGTTTTGGTCTCACGCTTAACTTATGCTCCATAACTTTGGCTTGATCAAAACGATTTTTTACACTTTTAATCTAAGATTCTTGTCTTTTCAACGTTATAAGGTGTTAAACTTATCGCTTTTGGCAAAAGTTTCGAACTTTGTGTTAGATCATCGCTTTTCATCTATTTTTTCAGTGTAAGGTTCTATCCTACGCCAGAATCGCTTTTAAGAGTTTTGGTTCATCAAGTTTCACACTTTTGTGTCTTTTGGTGTTATTGAAGCTATTTCATCACACAAAACCGGTTTAGAAACAACTTTGAGCATAATCATATTTACGATTAATCCCACGCGTAGCTAAACCCTAAAACTACGCCAGAAGGTTATCCTTGGCTCGATCTTCGTTGCGGTTTACTCCGTGTTTTCTTGCTTGATAAGCCCGAAAATACGTCGACTTTAGATATCTTTTGCACTATGAAGTGTAAAAGATCACTTGGGATAAAACCCTAATCTTACGCATAAGATAAAGCTTACGCCAGAAATCCCACGATAAGATTCATCTTACGCCTGCCTAGTCTTACGATAAGATAATCCCACGCCTAACTTTCACGCCTAACTTTGTGTCTACGCCTAACTTTAGAGTCTTTTCCTACTTACGTAAGCTAATTCTAAGCGTAACTCTCGATTGTTACGCCGAACTTGGTGTTTTTACGACAAGTGATACTTGGATAATTGTGATTTCTACGCCTAAGGACACTTCATCAACAAAGGTTCATTCGACTACAAAGATCCATTTTTACCAACACAAGTTTTCAACATGTCACAACCACCATACTCTAACTATTTCCCTCACACTTATCCTCAACGACAACAACAACTAAGTCCACGACATCAACAATGGAATCAACAACAAGCAATTTATAAACAACAATTTAATCAACAACATACTCCACAACTTGGAGCAATTCCTCCACCACAAATGGTTCAAACACCGCCAAGTCTTCAAGTTCAACCCTACACAAATGACTTCAATCAACATCCATCAAGGAACACTATGAAGGAACCCACTTGGTTTGCAAAGATGTGAAGCTTTAAGCAACCAACAATCAATTCATGAGGTCGATCACTGATAGACCTCCAATGCTCACTCCAGAAACTACGATCAATGGGTGATAAGGTTCTTTAGGTTTTGTGATCCAAGAAGCCACATGGAAAGTTCTTAAAGAAGGTTATCTTGAAGGTCCATTCGAGATGCCTAATGTCATTGTACCCGAGATCCTAATGCCATTCCACCAAGAGATGAACAAACAAACATTGCTATCAAGCAGATTTAAATCAAATGTAACTTCTACACTATGAAGCTAATGAGCTTGCAATGCAATATATCCTTTTAGGATTACCTAACCCAATTCTTCAAGTGTTGATGCTCAAAAGATCGCAAAGGAAATGCTGGACCAAATTCATCTTCTTATGGAAGGATCTCAGACTAATCGAGGATTTGGAATCCAAAATTTACATGGCTTATGAACACTTCATGATTGAACCTGAGAGACACTAGAGTCTTATCATCATTGATTTTTAGACATCATCAATGATTTGATAAACACAACATCATCATGCCAAGAATTGCAAAATATTAAGTTCCCGAGTAGTCTTGGTCCCGAATGGGAGAAGTATGTCATTTTCTCCGCTGCTTAAGAATATGCATCATTCTACATATGGATTGTTGTACGATTACTTGAAGCCTCATGAAAAGGAAGTTGATCGAAAGGATTCTCCGTGCTCAAATTGCTCCACCCACACATCCTAAAATCAACAACTTGCTTATATGCTCAACAAAGTTATCCTCCTCAACAAGCAATTCAACCAACTGCCACCAAAACAATCATTCACAAAGAATAATCTCAACAAAATCAATCGGTTCCATACAAAGAACAACAATGCTCAACCAATTGTCGCAAGCTAATGAGGACATCGATCCGCTCGATGCATTGCAACAAGGATTTGTTATGATTGCTAATGCTTGTGGTCATATACCAACAAATCCAACAATCGATTCGCTCCTCATCTAACACACGAAATCAGCCGCTGTAAACAATGGACGAGTTGAAGTTCGTAATTGCGGATATGGTCGCCGATGGGCTGTGGTCAAGGGTTTAATGTCGGGTCGAATAACAACAGAGCTCCAGCAGGGAACAGGAAATGCTCAAATGGGTTGAATGGTCTTCGATTCTACAACCGCAATGAGAAGGGACACTGGCTAATGCATGCCCAAAGCCGAGGACTAGGGGCGGCTTATTTCAAAGAGGCTCTTCTTTGGCTCTAAGGATGAAGTCGTGGATCTCTCATGCATAAAGAATGTAGTTTTATGGCAAATGCACTGTATGATGATACGGAGGACTTGCAGCCAATGCAAGCAGCTATGTTGATGGCTAATATGCATGAGCTACACATGAGTGACACAGCCCAAGTATGACACCGATGGCTTGTCTCGTGCACCAACAAACCATATTTATCTCTCGATCTAATATCTCCGCCAACATCCGAATCCGCAAGGCTCGAATGTTCAAATGAGTCATTTACATCTCATTCGACGATTTTCAAATAGACCTCAGAGTTACATTTGACGATCAAGATGACCTTATGGTTTTTTGATAATCAAATTGACTCCATGGTTATACTCGAGGATCTAAATAATGATCATGTTGTGACTCACGCTAAACAAGTCGAACTTTGCCTCATCCGATCTTGCTCATACTTACTGCATCAAAGAATCCCAAATTGAAGAATGTTGCATTAAATAAAACCTTAAAAGTAAAATGCATCGTTAACCAAGGATTTTGAATGCTTATAAAGCAACTCAACTTTTCAAAACTCAAGAAAACTTGAAAAGGTTTTGAAGCGCCTTTACTAAATCTCATCAAAACGAAAAATATTTAGAGAGACAGATGCGTGATCTAGCCGCTCAAGAATGCTTTATTGTCTCGAGATAGAACAATCAAACATGAACATAAAAGCAAATTAACGCCTCACCTAGGAAAATCAAAAAGCTAAGGTCGAAGTTGTTAACTTGTCAAAAAGCTTCTCTGCATACAAAAGCATTCCACGAACCTAATAGATAATCATCTTGAAGAAATTATCGCTTGCAACGCAAACTTAAAGAGTTTAAAATCGTTGTTTATAAACATGGTGAGTAAGTAATCGCTATTGAAAAGTTTACATTAAAACCCGATCCAAAAGGATATGGACCAAATCTTGCCGACATAAACCAAAGCTTTCAACCAAAACATTCAAACCAAATCCTAAAGTTTCCAAAGCGTAATATAAAATTGATAATTCACATGAGTGTTGTTGAATATCATCGCCAAGAGGAATTAGATGCGTAAGACGCAGAGTCGATCAAAATTAAAACCGATGTTTACAACAAAACTTTTAATTATTCAAACCGTCACTTTCGCCACACCAACGGATTCTTCTAACACACCAAGGGTTATCATCAAAACACCGAGTCTTCGAATGTTAATCCCCAACCAGATTATGCACAAATTTATGGTCCTTTACCTTCCATCGAAGTAAACTCAAAACCCAAATCGCAAAATTTTAGATATTTTGATATTTTCATGGTCGACTCAAAACTTTAGAACATGAGATAGAATATCATTCTAAATCAAAGTTCAACACTTTCAATCGCCTCGCGCGAGAACAAAGAAACATTTTTCAAAAAATCTTTACCAAATGTTAAAATTTTGAAAAGTTATGCATTGTCTTGGGAACGGACTTTCATATGAACTTGAGTCATGAAGGTCGCTGAAAAATCAAACATCTATTTCTAATACTAAACGTAAAAGAATTGAAAAAAGATGTTGATCGACTCTTGAAAGATGTTATCTGCTCGATATCCATAATGTTGTGTTATTCTATTCTTTGCCACATGCATCCGATTATATCTCTCACGATCATGTTGACTCAGGGTAACCGCTGAGAATACCGATAATGTGCTTCAGATCGAGTCTTTAAAAGTCGAAAATAAACGATTACTTAACGAACTTTACAATGCAAAACGTCGTTTTAATTGGTGTGAAAAGATATTCACAATCAACAACTGGTTTCAAAAGAAAATCGCCGCTGCATGAAAATCTTCTCGATCCTAAATTTACGCAACTGGATGATCAAAACGTATCTTTGAAAGGTCAAATCTTAAAATATGAACAAGAACTTGTAAAAGTTAAACAAGAATATGGTTTCATATTTGATTTACTCAATAAGACTCGTCATGAAGCATCAAACGAACTTGATCACTATCTTGCTCACACTAGAGAAGTCATGAATTTTGTTGGTAATATTTGTTCTGAAAATCAAGATTTGATTCACACTATCTCTAAGTTAAGAGAAATGTTAGGAAAGTATGAACAACTCCCGCCAACCATCATTAAGAGATTAGCACTGTAACACTTAGTAATCGCAAGACCTAGAATCCCTACCGCCAAATCACAAGTTGCTAACGCGCTTCCTCTCTACCGAAACAGAATAGTTGCGTTTTTCCAAATGTCCGCACTTCACGCCTCAGAGCACTCAATCAAGAATAGGAAGTTGCGACCCAAGAAAAGATCAATAAGGAATGCTAAAATAGAAGAACACCCTAGGACTATGAATAAGACTCACGCTGCTTCCACTATAGATATTGGTCCGGCAAATGTAATAGAAATAGTGATGTAACTAATGCTAAACCATTAAGTACTTTTGATATTCACCGATGCACCTTGTGTTATTTGTCGAAAAGTATAAATTCGATTGTCATGACAAATGTGTTGCTAAAGCTATAATCTCTCGCTTATTTAATCCTAAGAATCGGAATACCTCTAGGCCCACTAATCATTCTAAGTCCGTGCTGGTAGACCGCCTTCTTTAGATTCTACGCCATGCGTTGTTGTCCCTATAGCTCCAGCCACCTCCTAAGAATGTAGTACCACCTAGTGCATTCACAAAGACTAAAGCAAACAAGAGTTATAGATGGCGAAATGGATATATAACACATTAGGATTTAAATGGATGCCTAAAGTTATTAATGCGTGTATGTCTACTATCATCGCTCGAACCTCTAACATTTCGGTTCCACATCTACTTCTATTCCATCCGTGTCGCCTGTGTAATGCAGTGATACAGATCATTCTCTGGATTGTTGATAGCAGATGTTCCCGACACACGACAACAACCTTAAACCGTTATCAAACTTTATTGCAAAGTTCATTGGCACCGCCGTGTTCGGAATGATCACTGCACTATCATAGGCTACGGAGATTATGTCAATGGGAACATCGAAATCGCAGGTTTACTATGTGAAGGCCCCACAACTGCTTTCAGAGGTCGGCTTTGTGATGGAGATTGGAGGTTGCTTTCCGGGAGAAAACTTGTTTCATTCGTGATCTACAAGGAAATGACCTTATGTCCGCTCAAGTAATTCTAGTCTCTACACTATCTCTATGCAAGACATGGTTGCTTCATCTCCATCCGCTACTTTCAAAGGCAACATCAACAAAATCCGCTATGGCAACGCTGCCTCTCACATCTAAACTTTCAAACCATCACCAACCTTGCTCGACACAAACTAGTCAAGGTCTCCCACGATTCCTGTGATTCAAAAGATCACCTTTGCTCACCAGAACAAGGAAAACACTCGTGCTCATTTTACTTCAAAGTTAGAACACAACCTCAAAGATGTGCTTCATCTTCTTCACATGGATTTGTGTGGCCCAATGCGCTGCAAACGATCAATGGCAAACGCTACATCTTAGTAATTGTTGATGACTACTCATGATGGACTTGGGTCTACTTTCTTCAAGCAAAGACCAAGCTCCACAATGATCATCACCTTCTCACGAAAATTCAAGTTCACCGAACACCGTCCGCCAAATAAGAATGTATAAAGGAACCGAATTTGTTAACCAAACCCTTTGTGAATTTTATGAGAAAGTGGAATTCAAAGATCAAACATCTATTGCATGTACACCGTAACAAAACGGAGTTGTTGAAAGACGAAACCAACGTTAGTGGAAGTCGCAAGAACAATGTTAATCAATGCTAAACTTCCAGACATTTGTGGGCGTGTCAGATTCATCGTGATGCTATACTCAAACAGATCTATGATCACAAACGCCACAACAAAACACCTTTCGAGCTTGTCCACAACCATAAACCGAATCTCAAACACTTTCATGTATTTGGATCTTTTGCTATCCGAATAATGATCGCGATGATTTTGGAAAGCTCAAAGCCAAAGCCAACATTGAGTCTTTATCGATATTGTGAGAATTTAAAGGTTACCGGATCCGAATTGTCATACAAAACAGTGATGGAAACGATTCATGCTCATTTTGATGAACTCACTGAAATGGCTTCCGAGTATAATACCAGAACCCGCCTCAACCGCTTAAACTTCCTCAACCCCATCATCACCGAACAAAGCCCCCACCACTCATCAACAAATGGAAAGGTTATTTGTTCACTGCTCGCGGATTTATATTGATGAACGTGTTCTGTGTATCCACTGCTTCACCGCCAACCCGATAATACTTTATACCGATACACCCGCTACAACAACTATCGCAGAAGCACCACCAGCTGACTCCACCACAACAGCTTGAACAAACCGCTCCAACAATGATGAACCGCCGATGATATTCAATGATGTACCCCACTGCGCATTTTGATCCAAATGCTCTTTAATCCGCTTACTAATGACATCACCGCACCGATGTTGCGGAATTATCAACAAACCATTTGAATCCACGTAATCGCACAATGTATACCAACATCAACCTCTACACATCGATGGACAAAATACCATTCTCCGCAATATTATTGGCAACCCGAATCAACCAACCGTTACGAGACAACGCCTTCACACGATGGTGAACATTGCATTTATGCACTCACCGTCCGCTAACTGAGCCTAAAAACATTAAAGACGCAATGACAAAAGACAATCGGATTGAATCCATGCAAGAAGAACTCAACCAATTCAAACGCCTTGAAGTATGGAACTCGTTGAAAGACCAACAGGGTCTACGCCATTGGTCTCAAATGGATTTGGAAAACAAATTGATGTCAAGGAACGAATCAAACAAGTCAAGTCTAGTTGCTAAGGGTTATCGCCGTGAAGAGGAATAGACTTTGAAGAATCTTTTGCCTGCTGTTTGTCTTGAGGTCGTCGATATTTCTCGCATTCGCTGCTCATATGAATACGACGGTCTTTCGATGGATGTCAAAACTGCTTTCAACCGACAACCGAAAGAAACGGTTTATGTCACCAACCCAAGGATTCGTTGATCCCGAGTTCCCGAATCATGTCTACAAAATGAAAAAGCTCTTTATGGTCTCAAACAAGCCCCTGCATGGTAATGATAAGCTATCATCTTTCCTCATTGCTAATAATTTCACCAAAGGTTCGGTTGACCCAACTCTTTTATTCAATATCACGGGCACATATCTTAATTGTTCAAATTTACGGATGACATAATTTTGGGTCTACACATAAAAGTTTTCAATCGCTTTGCAAAACTAATGAAGAAAATTTTGAAATGTCCATGATGGGTGAACTTACGCTCTTTCTAGGATTACAAGTTCATCAATCACCCCGCTATTTTCGAGTCACCCAAATATGCCCTTGAATTGTTAAACAAATTTGAAATGAAAACTCAGGATACTTATGCCACACCAATGACTCATACCAAGAAGCTAGACCGATTTACATGGGAAATTAGTCGACCCTACCAAATACCAAGTATTATCGGGTCTCTCATGTATCTCACACTAAGCAGTTCGATATTGTCTTTGCCATTTATCTATGCTCCCGCTATCGTCAAGCGACCAACTCGAAACCCACCTCTCTGAGGCTAAAAGAATCCTCCGATACATCAAGGAACCATTAACTGGGGATCCGTATCCGGCGATTCTCGTTTGAACTAATCGCTTTTCGACACGACCACACAGTGATGCTTAGACTCAAGGAAAAGTACTTCAGAGCACTACAATTTCTTGGTGATAAACCGTGTCTTGGCAATCAAAGAAGGTGATTGTACATCGTCATCAACCGGGTAATATGTAGCTATGTCCGCGTTTGTGCTCAAGTCATATGGATGAGAACACAACTCAAAGACTATGGTTACGTGATTTGACATAATCCCGATATCATGACAATCGGCAAGATTGCGATCTCGCAACCCGCCAAAGACTCAAATCAAAGCACATCGATCCACACTATCATTTCATCAAGGACCACGCGAATGTGGTACCGCTGAATTATACTTTATGGCTGTAATACCAATGGCCGATCTTCTCACCAAAGCCTCGCCTCCCGCTAGGTTTAATGAGTTGGTCCACCGGATTGGTATGAGGTGTTTGACTCAAGAGGAATTGATGACCTCCTAAAATGCCTTTAAAAACCTCACAAACACCAAAATCTCTTTGTAAATAATTTTTCAAAATGTAAATACAAAAATATAAAACCCGATAAAACAACAAAATATTCTTCTAATCTAATTTTTTTCAACATGGCAAGTATTTTTTCCATCAACACTTTAATCTTTTAAAATTCAGTATTTTTCCGATCAAGTGTTGAGGGGAGAATATTATCACTTAACTGCTTCAAAACATCTGTACTTGCATGTTATCTTATCCCGCTTGTACCTTTTATCAATGGTGGTAAAATTTTCTGTTAAACCGACACCCTGACTAAAATTTATAACCTTCATCATTTATTAAGTCGAGGGGAGTGTCACAAAGTTTCTTTCTTAAAATCTTCATTTGGTAACCAAATGGAAGTTAAATGGCTTTGTATGAAAAAGGAAAAGCGGAGGGACCAAACCGCAAAAGATGAAAGTCATTTTCAATAAAACTCTTCCACCTAACTTCCACTTCATATTTATTACTCTTACCTAACAATATCCTACGATACAAATCGCTCAAGAAATCTGTTTTGATCATCATTTTGTAAGTTGTTTCATAATCTTAACATGTTTTTAAACATTGGTTTTGATTTTACATGAATCCAACGGTCAAACGTCAGATAATCTTGTTTTTGTGTTCTACGCGATGCATATGAACACATGATCAAGATTGTGTGTTTCTCGTTAAAAGGACGTTGTCAAAACATTTCTAATACATAAATGATACCATTTAATCATCAAAACTCACCCGTAATCACGAATTGAATTATTTGTGAAATTAGGTTTATGCGTAGTTTTGGGTGTTTTCAAATGTGAAGGTTTTGGTCATAATGATAGTTGTGTGATGTTGTTATAATGATGTATTGATGATATCTAGGCTTTAGATCTACCCGTAAACACTAATTGTTCGAGAATTAGAGATTAGGGTTTAATGTTCTTGAGAATTGGGTATTTTTGATTCACCACTAATCGATGTTAAAACTTGGATTATAGACTCACAACACCCAAGACCTACCAAAACGCTTGCGCAAATCCTATGGTTAGAAATCATATGCGTAATTCATGAACCTTAGGGTTTTGACTTTCACGCAGATGACTTTCACGCCAGAACCGTGTAATATGTGTCATGCCATAACTGCTTCAACATGACTATACATGTTAAGATTGATGATATGATGGTTTTATTTCGTGCTTGCTACCGTAAAATTCGTAATCAAGGTCCATTGTTACTTCACGCGATAAGATCACCTTACGCTGCAGGCGCTATGCGAAGAGAAATCCCACGCGTAACTACTACGCATAAGGTTCTACAATGGGACTACGCGATCCCGTGAAGGACATGCGTAACAAATGACCTCTACGATAAGGTCTACTCACGAGTGAGCTTTACGCCAGAAGGTCTTTATACGCCCACGCCAGAAGCCCCACGATAAGGTCCCTTTCCCACGCTGAACATTTCACGCCGTAAGTTAGATCCCACGATAAGCTTTCGCTCACGCCAGATATCACTACTGCTTACGCGTAACTTTGCCAAATCTACGCCTAAGCCTTGATAGACCTTCATTATGAATTGTTACGCACAAACTTGTTAATAAACAAATCATATCGTCACGAAACCAATAATGTCACTAATAAACTTAATCGCTTAATATGTTGTGTTAAATATGTGATAACATAAACTTTAAAACTTAAAGTTAACTAACTCACAAAACTTATCACGATTTACATTGGACTATTGAACAAACAAGTGACTTTGGACTCAGAATAATCTTTAACATCGTACATTCAATAATTAGACAATAAAACCTTCATTGACTAACATTATGTCTTTCGATATGTTGGTTCTTTGGCTAATGTTATTTCGCATCACGACATGGTCGCTCAAATGAATGTGGATGCACCGTGTTCTCACAATTGTCGACATCTTTCCCAATGGCTATCTTAGAAAGATTGGAAAGAACAACCTTAGGGTTGACTTTGAAACCCTCACCGCCGTAATCTTCTTGTCTCATTCTTGTGGATATTCTAAGGAATCATCCCTACCGTAACATGCTCTCACACTGCCATCAGATCGAAATCTACATTCAAAGAATTCGAATTCTATGCAGGGATCACAGTCAAAGTGTAGTGACAAAGACACTTAATCACAAACAAGTCACCATCACTCATGCAGACTTACGGCCGTTTCTTCTCATTCCCAAATCGAACCAACCGACTTCTTTGCCACACCCACCGAGGAGACAGCTTCTACAATTCTTGCTTGATATTGGCTATGATGAAGCTTCAGAGTTATCTCTAAGCATTCTCATGTGAGCTTAAGAACATTCCACAACCGTGGAGAACCTCTACATCATCATCACCAAATCGGTCTCTGGTCGTGATAGTGGATATGAGCATCCCAAGCTCATGGAACTACAAATTTTCTAGTCATTAATCAACAAAAGGACATCAAATTGAAGCATCATATGGGAAGACATGATGTCATTTCACAAGAAACTTGGCTCAAAGATTCCTATGTCGATACACAAAATTGTTGATCCAGAGCACTTGACTTCATCCCGATATTCCACAAAGGCTCAATGATCCGCATAATCACAATATGTTGACCGAGCCTACCCTATCGCCGTAATCAAGGAATCGCCTACAAAGAAACAGTGTGTCAGACACCGATCACCTTCATCTAAAGAAATCAAAAGCTCGAGACATACAAAAGGTATCTAGTTGCGGTAAAAGAAGGCAAAGTTGGTCATCTCGATGACAAGTCTTCGAACACCTATAAGGAGAACCGTAAGAGGCAAGGTGAAGTGTCGCAAGCACTCGAAAGTCATAGGAAGTTTCCCAAGAGGAATCCTCCTCGTAAAAGGATTGTTCCTTCTAAGGAAGTCGCTCCCATTCCCTTACCTAAACCTCGAACCGCAGAAAGCTAATTGACGAGGACTCGAGAAGGTACCGAATCGTAGAAGAGATTACGACTCAAAAGCTGCTAAAGATGAAACCACAACGGTATCTAAACCTCCCGCCCTCCAAATGACCTAGGAAAAGGAAAGACTCTATACTTGTGCCATATGAAGAAAGCTCGAAAGTGATGAAGAGCAACCGGATAAATCCTACAGAAGAAGTTTAAATTGCTAGACACCTTCAAAAGGTCAAGAATTTGCAAAGTCCAAATGGGTGGCCCCGAGGATCAAGTGGTGTCTTGCCACTCTTCACCGCATCCCGATGCGGTTAATCGACCCGATAAGGGATCCGTGCCACCACTTTGTGCAACAACAAACGCTTGTGGAGGAGTCTACTGATTTTAACATTGAGGAACCAGAAAAGGATAAGACTGAGAAAGAGAAAACTGATGAAGAAGCTAAGGCTTAGACGGAAGAAAAGGCTAAATCTGGACAAGATGACGAAGAGAATTATGACAAAGAGAAGAAAAGGATAGTTCAAGGAGGATACTTCTGCACCTCCTAAGGACCCCGAGCCTCCTCATGTCTCCTCATCATCAGATTCATCATCTCATTCCTCACCTCCACCATCTAAAAGATCAACCAAATCAACATCCAAATCAGTGAATAATCCAACTCGATCTTGGATATCTCATGCTCATAAACGAATTGGGAATGTCACAAACAAGTCGAAGAAAGACATCCTCCAAAGGAAGATGAATTTCTATGCCGATCGACACAAGATATTCATGATGATCTCGACAAGATGCAAGAGGAAAGGAGTATGTCCGTAAGCTCATGAAAGATGATCTTCAAGGAAAATGGATGAAATGATCAAAGGATACACTCAACAGCCCTTATGGAGGTCGTTCGAACTGACAAAGCGTATGTATACCGACAACCAGATCCAAATATGTTGCATCTAGCCAAACAAGCCATGAAATCAACTCCGATGAACTTAAGCATCAATCCAGTTGAATCTACAATCTTCTCGATGATGAATTGTGAACCGCTAGTAGCGTAAATGTCGAAACGCCCGCAACGTTTGCCTCACACGAAGCTAAACTGCTTTGAAGCTCTCACCGAATACCAACTCGTGTCCTCATTCCGGAAGAAGTCATAGGCCCAAACGCTCAAGAGATGATGAAGACAAAGATCGATAAGGATAAGGAGCCCAACGCTCAAAGAAGTCTCGATGTATCATCCTCTATTCAAGACTTGATGCAACCTCCACCACAACGGACTCCTACTCAACAAAGATCTTCCTCCATCTTCATCGATAAACCTCAGATTCATCCGAGTTACCGAGACTCAAAAACCGGTGATCACTTTGAGTATACGGTGGTGACGATGAGGAAGTCCGTGAGCCCCTACAACAACCCACCTCTCCCAAACAAGTTAAGAAACCAATCCTCATCTAGGCCAAAACAAAAGAAAAGAAGGCGCCAATGATCGACGTCAGATCATGGCTAGATGAAGATACAACACAGAGTTTGAATGGTTTTCACACTTGTCAATTCCACTCCCTACCTCAAGAAAGTCAAGATCCGTAGACGATAATACTTTGAGCATGCTAAGTGTTGACGATGGTCCGGACCGCCAGATGGGTCAGCCCGCATCATCGCCCACTTACACCTAAACCCTAATCCATGCCTTATAAATACATGGTCGGATCTCCTCATACACTGTACACAATCTTCAACCCTAACATCTTTTGCTATGCCACAACAAGATACTAACTTGACTGTCGGAGGGACCCCGGCTACGCCTCGGGTCCACTCCTAACGGGTTCTCTTTGTTGACAGTCTACTAGGGCTCGAGAAGACGACTAACGGCCAAGGAGAGTCGTGAATCTCGCCCGCGCCAGATTATGAATCAACAAGTTACGCCATCCGTGGGACCACGAATAAACTATGTTTCGTGTTCTCCGATTACCAAAAGCGAGATAAATTCCTAAAATCGGTAACCCTAAACCTTTGATTCTCGCCATGAAACCGCTTTACCATCATCGCTTTATTAAATTGGACGTTCTATTATTAAATTAGATGCATAATTTAATATTACTCTAGATGCGTAAAAATTTATTAACTTGACGACAAGTTCGTAAGGCATTATTTTTATAATATTATACTTATGTTGTTTACTTCACGACAAGTTTATGGTATACATTATTATTAAATATTCGAATCGTGATTCGCAATTAATTTAAAATATCATTCGCAATAAATATTTGCACCTTTTTACATGCATGCTTTAAAGTAATAATAAGATGCAAGAATATATTTCTAATATAGATAATATCCGTACATGCATTATATTTTACATTCTCATGATCATACAAGTATAATAATCATGATATTTCTTTTACATATAAAGAAAGAGTCCGCACGATCGGACCTATTTTAAAAATATATCCGCACGCCGGACCTATTTTTCTCTTGCCTACGTGGCGTGCATGCACTACAATAAACCCACGATGGTAAAAGGATAAGTTAACCTACTAAACAACTTGTTGAGTAAGAGGGTTGCAAACCCATCAACACCGGATCACGATCCTTGTTAAACACCTTGTTCTAGACGTTGAATAAGTTTCATGCGATCCCACGACGGGTGCGCAACATCGCATATGGTGCACGTTAACAATTTAGGAACCAAGACACTTGATTCCTTGATATGATATTTACAAGACGCGCATATCATAACATACACGACTATGATATAAAAAAAAAACACACAATTTATTATTTCGCTTGCAGACGCATCCCACGACGGTGCAAGACCGCTAATTTTCTTATATGCTATGTGCTATATATTTTTATGCTATGTGCTATATATTGCTTAATTTTATTAGGTTTTATATGTCATGATTCGCTGCATATACTTTTAATCTTTGCATTCAGTGTTTTTCGCAGATTAAATAAGTTTAATGCTCCTACACGAGTCGCACCATCAAACTTGGGGCTACTGTATACGCTACCACCTGCTTTGACGCAGTGTATTTGGAAGCAAATCAAGACTAATTTAAATATTCGCACCAACTTGTCGTAGGGAGACGCCCTCCGCGGGTTGTAAAGACGGATGTAATGCGCGCAGAAGCAACGCCTTATGTCGCACCTCTTTGTTGCGCACAACGCACACTTATGTGCGTACACGCCTTCGTCGCATCTCTTTGTCGCAAGACAACACACTTATGCTACTGTACATCGCCTTCGTCGCACCATGTTGCGTCACATCGGTACAAAAGGTACGCCTACCCGTGATGCAAGATACGGTTCCACTTTCACCCACGCTGCCATCAGAACTTAAGTCTAGCACAACATAGCCATGCGCTATCTCATACTAGACTTGGGGCTTGTTGACGATGGTCCGGACCGGGCCAGAATGGGTCAGCCCAGATCGCCCACTCTACACCTAAACCCTAATCCATGCCTTATAAATACATGGTCGGATCTCCTCATACACGTACACAATCTTCAACCCTAACATCTTTTGCTATGCCACAAGATACTAACTGGATTGTCGAAGGTGGACCCCGGCTACGGCCTCGGGTCCACTCCTAACGGGTTCTCTTTGTTGACAGTCTACTAGGGCTCGAGAAGACGACTAACGCCAAGGAGAGTCGTTGAATCCTCCCGCACGCATTATGAATCAACACTAAGATTATGCAAGAAAAGTTCCATGTGAAGAAGATGACGAAATCCGAGTTGAGGCGAATCAAGAATGAAGCTTTTCAACCGTGGAAAGATAGCTCGAGAAAGTGCCATCGAGGTCTAATATCACCTTGAAAACATTGCTCGAGCTATGTCTAACAACATGGATCGCTCAACCCGTAGCAAACATCGACTTCACCAAATGGGACAACCCTCCATATTACAATCGATCGGTCTAAACCACTACCAACGATCGCCAACCAGATGAACCTAGGATTCCATTCGGATATTTCTTCAACAAAGACTTGGAATTTCTTCTACACGTGGCGATGGATCAAGGAAATACGCTACATCTTTGACACTTCCATTCCCAAGAGCCCATATACTCAAACCGCATAGCTATCGAGGAAAGAGCTAATCACTTGTTCTCCAACAACGTGGAAGTATACGACCGAGATGCAATGTACGGATTCATCATTGGCCGGAACGCCAAGAATCTACTACCGTCGCTGTGTTCGAAGTATCAACATGCAATGTTCTCAGATTATGATATCGCTGCCATCAAACACGTTGATCATCAACCAAATGGGACTACACTTTTCTCAAGAAGATTGTGGTCAAAAGGCAAGATGAACGGGATTATGCATTCTTTGAAGCTAACTTTGAGAATTTGTCTCTCAACGACATTGAAGACATGTACCTTGCCAAAGTATGTGGTCGCATGAGGCAATTTTCAATCAAGTACAACGTGAATTCATCAAGTCACCGCTCATCTTCATCGAAGCATAGTCATCAAAGAACGTAGAAGATCTCCAATCGGTCGTTGAATCATATCAAACCCGTGTTAACTTCACTCCACCTCGCCTGATCTTCCGACATCAACCAGCTCACAATATATACTCATCAAGAAACCATTCGGCGTTGTTTACCGACCGAACTTTGACGAAATTGCTTAATGGCGTGTCGCGATCTTCACAAATTTGGGGATCACACTTTGAAGATGGTTAGGACGGATTGGCTTATAGGTTGAAGGATATACGCCAAATGATCGGGTCTCCTAACCGATGGAATTCTCGTGATCAAGGGATGTGAGGAGAATCATCAAAATGATTGATGAAAGGTTGTATAGAAGGATCGCCTGTAAGATTGAAAGCTATGTTGGTGGTCGACCCAGGATTAACATAACCGGCTTTCAACGCCCGATTCACACTCCGCGACATCTCTCGACTTCCGGTACCCTTTGAATTGCTTCCTTCATTATAAATTTAGATGTGATTATATATGTATGTGGCTTGTGCACACATAATAGTGTACAACCCGTTATTGTCAAGAAAGGACCCGTGGTACGCTTCATGCCACAATCCTTATAAAAGGAGCGAAGTTTACTTTTGAGTAAAACCTATCAAAACTTTCATTTTCAAGGTTTTGCTCAAAAGGACAAGTACTTCCGTATCATTTTCAAAACCTCAACCGCTTTTATCACTTGTTGAGGGGAGTACTTGAGTTTAAACTTTGTTCACAAATTGTTCATAGTGGTCATCTTCCCGCAACACTCGAAATGGTCATATTTATTCTCAACTTTTCAAAATAACATTTTATATGTGATAAGGTTTTAAAAGGTACCATTCGAGGGTCGTTTAAGTTCTTATTTGATCACTTTGTATCCGTTATTGCTTAATATCGCCTTTTCACCTTTTAGGTCTCTTAAAGGCAAAATGCTGGAATGGCACTTATTTGGATGAAAAGGCGCGATATATGAAGAAAATGGCCAAAGTCGAATCGAGACACTCAAAGTCACGAAATGTAGGCGACGGCGTCAGTGTTAATTGCGATTGCCGGAGGATTTTATGACGATACAAGAGCCAAAACCCTATTTTCAAGTGACGACGCTTGCTTTAAAAGAGTAGGCCGTTGCTACTCGCACGGCCTAGATGCACCCGACACTACGCCGGTCAAGAGGACGGCACACAGACATATAGGTGACGCCGTCGCAAGGTTAACGCGCCAAGACGAAACCCTAATGACGACGACACGACGGCCACAAAACATAAGGTGACGCCGTCGCATATGTAATATTATATATAGAATCCGAATTTTTCGCTTTTAGAAGAGTCTTTTGTGGAGTAAAAACCTAAAACCGAACCAAGGGTATATTGTACAGTATTTTAGGGTTTCAAACCCTATCTTACATCAAGATAAGTATTTACTTCATCAATTCAATTATGTCTTTGATTATTTGTGTGTATGCTTGCATGTTCTCCATGTCCGGCTAATTTATTTGTGTGTTTGTTTAGGGAGTATGAAACTTAATTATTGAATATTGATTGGTTGTTTCTTATCTTAGTTGATTAATGATCTAGTAATGCGATAGGTCATTCGTTGTGTACTTAATGCTTGATTCATCTTTGTGAACCTTAGAATATAATTACCTGAGTAGTTATAAGCTAAACCATCCAAAGAGTGCCTTAGAATAAGAGTTTATTATCCCTAGTGGGTTTTGTAGACGAGACCCTTTGGTAAGTTCAAAGAGTTAGGGAGAAACGCATACCCTACAACTTTAGACACAAATCACAACTAAGAATAAGACATGACAACTCAACCATCAATAGGAGATAATTAAGGAGTAGTAAAACCTAAGTAAACACATCTTTAAACTATCATACGAGCACACATTAATTAGACATATACTACCACCACCTTAGTTTAGATAATTAGATGATAGTAGAGTAATCGGTAGAAATAACAACCCCCCCCCCAAATCCAATACCCGAGATTTGTACCTTTCAATTTCCTAAAAAAACATAAAAAGATAAAAATAATCTTCCTCAACCTTAACCTTAGCGTAGTAACTTCTCACTAGCATTCCTATTCCCCAGAGAACGATATCAATACCGTGGCTTACCCTAATACTACACTACAACGATTAGGTTCATCGCTTAGGTGTTGAAAAACTTGCTCGACGAAAAGGAAGTTCCTTTGACCCCAACGCAGCGTGTAAGCGTATCAAGTTTTTGGCGCCACCGCCGGAATAGAATAGCTAGTTAGATTCCACCTCGCTTAGGTTTCCTTGTTTGATTCTATCAAGTAAGCTTTTTCTCATTTTTAGCTTCCTCGTAGTCTATCCCCTTCTTTGTGTTTGTGTTCAGAAACCCTTTTCATTTGTCGCTATGGCAAGTGAAGTTGCATTTGAATCATTAACAAATGAGGAACAATTGAATTTCGCAGATTGGATTGCTTTTATTGTTCTAATGAATTTGTGAGTGATCTTAGAGATATCCAAAAGGAGACGGGTGTAAGGTTGGATGGATTTGATAAATTTTGTGCTTGTGTGGCTTCTATTCAACGATCATTGTTAGAATCAACTCCTTTAGTGAGACCTCCGAAATTTTTGAGAAAAGCCTCTTAAGCATAAACCATCACCGTCACAACTTAAGGAAATGGATAAGGAGGATTTATCCAACCTTAGGCATCATGATCGAAAAGACCTAGTTTTTAAGAACATGGAACCTAAACCCGAACAACATTGTGAGATGGTTATAGTTGAATTGCCTAGTTGCATGCGTGGGATAGATTTCACCAAAACATATGACACGCGTGAGGAATCCTTTAGGCAAATAGAACATAGTGATCAAATTTTTGAGAATGATTCTTATGAATCGGACCAAGAATTTGAAATGGCTAAAGAAGGATTTGAGATACTTAGGAGTGTATTTGGGATAGATCATACTAAAACACATGATGAACTTTTAGAGATCTAGATATAATGGAGAATGAGGTGGAAACCCAAGCCCACAAGCCCTACCATCACTTGAGGAACACACATCGCCTATAACTTACCCTAAGAAGTAGAAGAGACTATAGGAACCCGATTGATATAGAACCTTTGGACCAAACGCCACTAGAGAATGTAGGTTTAGATGCTTGTTATCATGACCTCTCTTAGTCCTAGGGAAGTTCCTAATTTTGATGAACCGAGCCTCAACCAAAAACCTTACCCAATTTTCCGCCTTTAGATGTGAATATTGAATTGAATTAGGCCCCAATCCACCCATCAAAATAAATAATCCGGTAGTTGCTTGATAAAGGTGGTAGACTCTAGGCCATGTAGAGTGGAAGCTAATATAGGAGTAACCCATGACCTTACACACTTATATCACCCATTCATGGTTGATAACAAGAAACATTATGGGTTTAAACCGGGTTTATTAGGTCAAGATGGATCCTTAACTAAGAATCTTTTGAAGTTGATAAGATGATCCATTTTAGGAGAGAGATTTGATTCACCCGCTACACCAATAGACTTAGGTAAGGTTATAATGAATGGAGCACACCCTTTGAGCATATAAATCACCCATCACCTCTCCTCACGTAGCAAATTTCCACCCTAAGGGTGTGTATCGCTACTATCACCCGCACTTAAGCTTAAGTGTAGGGAAAACCTCCCTTTATCCGTTGAATAAGGGTAGAGTCAAGCTCGTGACTCGAACAAAACAAGCGCTTCTTGGGAGGCAACCCATGTGTATTTGTTTTCATTTTTATTAGTGTGTCGATATCTTTTATTGATTGTTTATTCTCATGTTTAAATTTGTAAAATGCTTTATTTTGTCTTTAACCTCGCCTTAATTACATATAAAGGATTTTACATAAGGGATAAGTGTAGGAGGATTACACACGTTTTCAAAAGAAACGTGAACATGAGAATAACAATTAAATAAAAGATATATATGTTTGTTTGTTCGAGTCAAATGCTTGTATCGAGTCATAATGGATGTTTTTGAAATTTTTCCGATTCTAAAGATGTAAATTTTCCGTAATTTTTTGAAAATCGCAGCAGCTTTTTGTCGATAACTGATGGCGTCAGATTGCAACTGACGGCGTCGGAAGGAGTAAAACATCGATCACTTTTTCTCGTTTTCGAGCTACTTATAAACTTTTGGAATTTTCCGGATCTTAGTTTTCTTAGAAATTCATAAACATCCATTCCACAAGCATTATATCCTAGTTTAAATCGAGTCTTATATATATTATTACCGATTTTACGCGAAGGTTTCATTTGTTTTGTTCAAGTGTGCGGTTTAGTTTGTCAAGAAGAAGTTACACAAGATTGGAGGAGCTTTTCACGCAATAATTCTTCTTGGAAAGGATTTAACCACTACTTCACACACGGATCCTACCGAGCTAATCAAGGGAGTATTAGTTTCTTTCATTTTTGATTACCTTCTTTTATCATAACTTTGATACTTTCGGGGAACATTGGGGACAATGTTCAGTTTAAGTGTAGGAGGGAAAATAAAACGGAACTTTGAAACTATGCTTATCCTTGATTATTTGCTTTGTCCAATTGCACTTTTGTAATAAACCATGAGAAAATGTCGGTTAGGGTAATTTTGGCACCAAATTTAAAATTTTCATAATATATAGGAGTGGGCCATTAGTCTTAACAAAAGCGTCTCACGGATAGGAAGTTATATGACTAGCACAAAACCCTTTACCACCCAAATTCCACCCAAAATGTGAGGATCGCCTTAGATTAGTAGGAATTAAAAGCATTCATCTTTAATGCTTAGAGTGTGAACCGTAGTATATTAGATTCTAGAACTTGTTTTGTGATGCATTCCGAGATCGCAAGTGAGACTACACTTGTGTAGTTAGGAATAACTAAATGATAAGAGGCATTAGGATAACCCTTGTTTGATACCCGTAATATAATTACTTCTTCCACATCGGTTGAGTAATTCCCCACACCCTTTGCGTTGTACTCATATTTAGTACACGATACCCCTAGTTAACCCCTCGAGCCTATCATTTTCACGGTTCTCGTGATGTTTCGTTTTTCCGAATATCAATGAAGAGCATTGTTTACACCCCACCCTCAAATATACACCCAAATCGCCTTAGCCTACCCCTTATGCACTCACTTTTAGTGCAAATTTTTGTTATCACCCTAAACCCTTAGTTCAATTATCCGTTGCTTGCATGAGTTGCTAAGTCGAGTCATATCCTTTGTATACGCTTTTGGGACGATTGGGATTCATGGAAAAGTTAAAGTTTATGAAATGACGGAAGGGAACGTTAAATTCAAATTCCCTTTGTTTGCATAATAATGTACCCCAAGTGTTTTGATCTTTTCAATTCGGGTCAAATTAGTGTTAGAGTAATAAAACTCAAGTGTAGGGATGTGCCTATAAATCCCTATCATTTTGATGTTACCGTAGAGGATGGTGGAGTAAAGTGTATCATAAAAATTAAAAAAAAAAAAAAAAAAAAGCATACGGGCTACCATCCTACATCCATTCTTTAAATTTATGTTTGTTTGTTTCAGTTAGCTAGAGTCTAGAATGTCGAGTCTTGCCTTAGCAACGCCATTATTCGTATGCATTTAACATAGAGATTTTTGACTTGCCACCACTAAATAGCCTATCCCACCAAACCCTTGTTTCCCTACCGTAAGCCTAACATTACAACCCTTTAAAAGACCTCTTTGATAGTCTTTCCTAGGTGCTTACGCCAAAGCGATGGAGGTTTGATCTATTCTCAAGCCTATGGTAATCTATGTACTAGGACCGGTTAATGAATGTTTATCTTCCATTTCCTATTTGTTATATTTCATATATACACCGAGAGATGTGAGTATCCAAACACCCCATGTGAGGTGCTAGTATGTAATTTCCGTGCTTGTTATGACTTTTGCGGGGCTTATATGTGTTATGGACTGTTTTAAACCAATGCTTCATGACCCCTAACTTATAAATTAATTGGCTAAAAGCACATTTGTTTGAGGACAAGCAAATAACAAGTGTAGGGATATTTGATAAGGTTTTAAAAGGTACCATTTGGAGGGGTCGTTTAAGCCCTTATTTGATCACTTTTGTATCCGTTATTGCTTAATATCGCTCCTTTTCACTTTTAGGTCTCTTGACAAAAATGCCGGAATGGCACTTATTTGGACGAAAAGGCGGATATATGAAGAAAATGGCCAAAGTCGAATCGAGACACTCAAAGTCATTGAAATGTAGACGCGGCGCCGGTGTTAATTGTGACGCCGTCGGAGGATTTTTGTGACGATACAAGAGCCAAAAACCCTATTTTCAAGTGACGACGCCGGCTTTAAAAGAGTAGGCCGTTGCTACTCGGGCGGCCTAGATGCGACCCGCACGACGCCGGTCAAGAGGATGGCGTCACGGACATAAGGTGACGCCGCAAGGTTAACGTGGCCAAGACGAAACCCTAATGACGGCGACACGACGGCGTCACAAAACATAAGGTGACGCCGTCGCATATGTAATGTTATATATAGAATCCGAATTTTTCGCTTTTAGAAGAGTCTTTTGTGGAGTAAAACCTAAAACCGAACCAAGGGTGTCTTGTACAGATTTTAGGTTTCAAACCCTATCTTACATCAAGATAAGTATTTACTTCATCAATTCAATTATGTCTTTGATTATTTGTGTGTATGCTTGCATGTTCTCCATGTCCGGCTAATTTATTTGTGTGTTTGCTTAGGGAGTATGAAACTTAATTATTGAATATTGATTGTTTGTTTCTTATCTTAGTTGATTAATGATCTAGTAATGCGATAGGTCATTCGTTGTGTACTTAATGCTTGATTCATCTTTGTGAACCTTAGAATATAATTACCTGAGTAGTTGTAAGCTAAACCATCCAAAGAGTGCCTTAGAGTAAGAGTTTATTATCCCTAGTGGGTTTTGTAGACTTGACCCTTTGGTAAGTTCAAAGAGTTAGGGAGAAACGCATACCTTACAACTTTAGACACACAACGCAACTAAGAATAAGACGTGACAACTCAACCATCAATAGGAGATAATTAAGGAGTAGTAAAACCTAAGTAAACACATCTTTAAACTATCATACGAGCACACATTAATTAGACATAGACTACCACCACCTTAGTTTAGATAATTAGATAATAGTAGAGTAATCGGTAGAAATACCAACCCCCCCCAAATCCAATACCCGAGATTCGTACCTTTCAATTTCCTAAAAACATAAAAAGATAAAAATAATCTTCCTCAACCTTAACCTTAGCGTAGTAACTTCTCACTAGCATTCCTATTCCCCAGAGAACGATATCAATACCCGGCTTACCCTAATACTACACTACAACGATTAGGTTCAACGCCTAGGGTGTTGAAAAACTTGCTTCGACGAAAAGGAAGTTCCTTTGACCCGAACGCTACTGTGTAAGCGTATCAATATGCCATTTTGAGGGGAGAAAATTATGTGATAAGAAATATGTTGTGTAAATGCAAATGAATCTTTGTGTAATAGACTTAACCAACGAATTGACGATACTAAACTGTTAGTAACTCGAAAAGACTTGTCCTGGACGGGTAATAATTTCAAGCTAGTTCGCTAGTAATGTAAACGTGTCTCGCAAAGGACTTGTCCGAGTAGAAAGTACCATTCGAGAAACTCTTGGTAGACATGAACTCTGACGAGTATGACAACCTTTCGAGGTTTGTCTACACCTTCAAGGTAGTTATTAGAGCTAGTTGTCTCCTAAAAGGCGACAATGTAACTCTTTAACTATGCAACGAACCGTGTCTCGCGGGGATTGTCTATCTTGAGTTGATCAATTCAAAAGTGTCGTTGTTCCACACAGTCAGATTTCCGTCAAAACTCTAAAGCACATGTGGAAGGGGAGTATTTACGCTAAAGACAAAACTCTCACGTGGTTCAAACATGTCCTTCATTTACAAACCCTTTGAGAGATTTTCTTGAAAATTGGTTTTATGGCAACATAGGTTAGTCATGGAGTGATAAGGTGACTAAGGTTAGAATAACTGTCCTATGATCCGCCAGAGTCGGAGGGATCTACCCAAGGACATCACAAATAGTTAGTACTTAGAAGTCCTTAGGTATGATTATAAAAAGGAGAAAATGAGAATCGAGAAAGGAGGAGTTGAAGAATTAAAAGAAATGCAAAGAAAGGGTGAAAAGAAATAGCCTCCAAATTATTCAACTTAGGCGCATAACGGTTCAATTCATATGCTCTCGGTTGTCACTTAGTGACGACGGTATTGAAGATTAAAAGTCGTCATGGACCCAAATGACGCATGCACTAAACCTTCTTAGCCACTCAAGTTTCTCTCTCGTGCTTGTTTCATTCTCACATGGAACCCTACGTAAACTATTGGCTTTCTCTAGAGATCGTGGTATTGAAGAAGGAGACCCTCTCCTAGTCTTCGCTCAGAAAACCAAACGCACTATTGAGTCTAGAGCCACGAGATTCATCAAAAGATCTCTTAGAACACTTGACATTTCATCACTTGTTGATCACCAAATAAGATCATCGCTGGTTCATATCGAGTCCTTCATGATCTTAGCAACTGTCGAGAACATTTATGAGAGGTTCACAACCGTGATCCTCGGTGATTGAATGGAAACTCCGCCAGGTCAACATCAAACATTTCGACAGCAGTCACTGGTAACTCCCGTGGATTACGCTTAGTGTGTCTCAAATGGTCTACGATCAGAGGTGATGCTTGATTGTACCTCAATGACTCATCTAAACCAGATGTACTTCTGCACATCGCTATCTCACTTATGGGACTCCGTTCAGAACGGCCTTTGTAAGAATTAGAGTTGTGTTTTCACACTATGTCATTAACACTCTCGTTCAAACTTGTAAGTGCTTAACCGCTTATTACTAACCGCTTGAAATGTTTTCTTATGGAAGCTCCGGAGCGGGATGATCGTCTTGATTCTTCTCATGCTCACGCCAACATCATCACTAATGGAAGTTCTATCCAAAAGCAACACAATGATGTAATGATTCTTCATCAAATCAAAGAATCTACAAAGTTAAAAGACTTAAAGAACTTCATCAAGATCAATTCCAACGCCAAAGAGCGTGTGAGCATGTTGAAGAATGACGTGGAGACCTCAGAAATGGGTCGACATGAGGCGCACTTGATGCGCATAACAACATACTATCACTTTCATCACAAAGAAAAATGATCAAAGAACAAAGTTAAAGATGATGTCAAAGCATAACCGCTCAAAGAAGACAATTTCTCTACACCGGGAGATTGTTCAAATCAAGGAAATTCTTCTCACAAGAAAGAAGAATGTCGAGTCGTCGAGCTACTATTACATCAACGCTTCACTGCTCATCACTAACACTGAGGGGAGATTGTTGGAATCACTCCTAAACTATAATTCAAGTGTTAGTTATTCTTATGTAATAGGTAGCTTATTATGGCCTTTATGTTTGTTATTAGCCTTAAGCTTATGTAGAAGACCCATGAGCTTAGGCCCAAGCCCATAAAGGAAAGGAAGGGAACTAGGAGTGTTGCCTAGCTTCCTCCTATAAATATTTTGTTAACCTTCATTTGAAGGTTGGTTGTTCAAGTTATTCCTTTCATTCATACTCTACGCCAGAATCGCCTTACTATATCGTGTGTGTGTGTTTGGTTTATTGTTCAATCGCCTTTATCTCCTTCTAGTAAGCTTGTGTTGTAAATCTAGTGACCTATCAGGAGTTATTTTTAACACCACCCACTTCTCCAAATCCTTACTTGGAGGACTTGCCTCCTAGGCCAAATCATCCACCACCATTGCCATCCTTTGGCACAATTGAGCGGATTGCTCATGAGTCACCTAGGTCATCTTTTGACCCAAATGCCCCATTAGGGCCAAAACCTCTTCTCTTCCACCCCATCCACAAAGACATCCATGGTCCTTTGTGTGGCGATCAATCACTCCCCACATCAATGTCCCCTCATTTAGAGGACATTGAGGAGTGCATGTGGGATGCTAATCCTACAAGAGAGGAGATTCAAGCGGAACTCCACAACCTCCACCAATTCAAAGGCATGGTGGATTCTCACCGTAGTGAGACTATGCAAATGCAAAATGCTTTGCTAGCCTCCATCATGACCACCCTAAACATCCCCACCAACACCAACACATCTACCATTCCACCACCACAACCTCCCCAAACATACTACACCCTAGGCATGGTTGCTCAACTTGTGAGCAAACGGCCCAAACCATTGATAGGACCCGGGTTATGATCCATGACTTCCAAGAGGAAATGAGGTTCATCCTCAATCACATCCTTGAGCGCCTCAACGCTCTTTCTCATCCACCATCTCATTAGGATGATCATAGATTAGCATCTCTAAGTTTTTCTCTTCTTAGGATTATTTTCTTTTCCTTGTACTTAAAACACATCATTGTGTTCTCTTTTCATGATTTTTATTCATGAAAAATTTTAGCTAATGAATGGTGTTTTCTATATTGTTGGTGCTTTTACATAGTGTTTGGAAATGCTTGTGAATGATCATTATTACTAACATTTTTGTAGCTTTATTTTCACAATCCATGTATCTTCCCATTAAGCACCCAATTTAAGGGAGCTTTGATCAAGGGGAGATAATGGCTCGCTCATTACATTCCGCATCGCCTCTTCTTTTGTTGAGACAAAAGGGGAGAAAATATAGAACTTGTTTATATTTGACTTTTCCAAAAGTCAATCGCATACATTGACTTTCCGAAAAAGTCAAACATGATACTTCATTGGTAATACTTGACTTTTCTAAAAGTCAATCTGCATACTTTGACTTTCCTCAAAAGTCAACATCATGCATCAACTAGTGAATACTTTGACTTTCCGAAAAGTCAAACATCATACACTTACATTATCATTTCCTTTTCAAGTTCTAAAACTAATATTTTTATAACTCTTGCACAACTTTGTATCCTTTATAAAAATAAATTTATATTTTGTCCTCAACAAAAGGGGAGATTGTTAATACAAATATCGCCATTAAACGTTATTTATATTTTTGATCTTTACCTAAGTTTTGTTAACGACAAAAGTAAATTTAATTTGTATAAAGCTTAAAGCTTGTCAAGTTTAATAGATATTAAAACAAGTTTTTCAAACAATATCTTCATCATTCAAGCATTTACATTGTGACTAATCATATCTTAATATGAGTCTAAGCATAATGTATGATAGTAGTTTTAGAATGTTTTAGTTTCTTAAAAACTAAACATTACTTATGTATTTACATATTTCTAAAATAGAAAACAACACATGACATCATGTGATGCATCATGGAAATCATTGAAGATTTCATTAGATATTTTGTGTGAATTTGTACACTTCATATCTTACACAATCTTACATAGATATGGTTGACTTTGGCAAGATCTTGATATCTTGTCGTCGACTGGCGCACCAAAATCCACAATGGGCGGAACCCTTTAAGGGGTCCGCGGTCCGTGGATGTCAAAGGTTTTGGCTATAAATAGCAAAGCCAAACCAAGTAGTTTTTCATCCCTTTCTATCATACTCTCTTACATATCTTCTCTAACCTTTCTAACTCGGTTTCATATCATATTAGTGATCTCTTTGTAGCAAAGAAGATCAAGTTACATTCAAGCTTCAAACGAAGTTGGAAGTCTTGTTTGTTTAGTGTTGTATGATCTTATGTTGATTCATACTTCATTGTTGTATTAAACCATCATAATCTTGTGAGTGTGAGTGGTTAGTATTTTAGTCCTCAAAATACATTGTGTGTGGGAGTGTTTGTACCCTTGGAAAGAACTCGACATCTAGCTTAGTGTCGTAAATAGTGTAAGCAAAGTGTAAAGGTTTTCTCCGCGGTGAAAGGAGCTTGTTGACTAGTGAAGTTAAACTCTCGAGTGTGAGACTCGGGAGTGGAGTAGGCAAGGAAAAAGAGTCCTTGTAGACCGAACCACTATAAACAACTTGTTGTGGTTTGATCATTTCTTTCCTTATTTACTCTTTACATATTGCTTGCATATTTCATTAACATATCTAAGATCAATATCAATTGATCTTTCAATAGGTTTCAAAACAAAGTTTTTAATTGGTAAACTATTCAACCCCCCTTCTAGTTTTCTACATAAGGGAAAGAGGATGCGTCTAAAGGGATAAGTACACTGTGTACCATTAGGGGTTGTTTATTGAAGAGACTAACCTCTGTTCCTCAACCACCTAAGAGGCCAAGATACAAAGGATGAAAATCAAAGCTTATTTATAAAACCTTTGTTGAAATTCAACTTGTAAGCAAGATACTGGAAAGCCTGCTTACAACCGAGTAGAAATCAGGTTGTTCTGTGCTCAAACAATGAAAACTGGGAAATACCTCCCAAATGTGTCTACCTATTATTTAGAACAGTCTGAAAGTCCCTGAACCAACACTCTTTGACTTAAATCAGAGAGTGAATCAGCTTGTTCAGTTCAGGGACTAGAAAGTATAGAGGAGATAGTAACAAGTACTACCTCATCCAGTGAAGTCTCTAACTAGAGTGGTTGCTGAAAATGTCAGAGAACTAACCCGGACAACCAAAGTCAGGTAACAATATGACAGTTGCTCATACCTAGACTTCGAAAACTAAAAAGGTTGCGAAACTTACTAGAAGAAAAGTCCAGAGTCTATTCTGTAGTCAGCTAATCAGAAATATCAAATAATTTGTAATATCTTTTATATTTTTCTGATGTAAAATTAGTACGTAAGAAGAAGCCGTTATGCTCACTTACTATTGATAATTAGTCTATTTGTATATTTAAATACAGGGAGATTGTTGGGTCTGAAAAACTGATCCAATTGTCTCTGACATGTATTTAAACATAAAATAGCCTAATTCACCTTCTAAAGGTCAGTGAGCATCAAGGCTCTGATAACGGTCAGAGAGTATGCCACTTCATAACTATCAAAGTGAACCTAATAGTTATCAGAAGTGATATGCTCCCTGAGAGTTATTAGAGAATATGTCTCTCTGATTATTATTTCAGAAGATGACTCATTGATAAATAAATCAGTGAGTGTTGTATAAAGCTCAAAACACCTGAATGGCTTCAGGGAAGGCAAAGACCTAATGAAGAAAAATCTCACAAATGATGAGGTGTCAGGGAGTAATTTAAAAGGAGCTAAAAGCAACAGTAGTGTCACGGAGATCTGACAAATATGTTAGTGACTCTGAAGACTTGATTCTGGATTACAACCACAAACTCATAATGTATGAGGGGAGAAACTTCTTTCAGAAGATTAGATCAAGTACTTATCAATATATGTGAAACATACATTGGAACTATAAGTTGTCAAATCAGGAAAGCCAAAAGTATGCTTCAAACAAGCTACTAGACACGTGCCTATCTATAGCAAGTGAACAACTTACTATGCAATCCAAATGCAACAAATGTTTCCCCTCTTATATAAACACTCAGTTGTAACTAAGTTAAGTAGAGATTCCTACAAAGAAAATAATACAAAGTATTATGGTTAGAATCCTCTTCTCCAGGAAACAACAAAGCAACCATCAATCTTTTGTTGTTTGACATTGAAGAGTTTTATTTGTCAACTTGGGGGTAGTTTTTTGTAGGATATTCCTTGTAAATCTTTGATTCATTGATCATAAGATTTAGAAACGTTAAAAAAGTCCAAATGGTGTTATTAGCATGTCTGTGTCATTCTCAAGAAAACCCAACCTCATCCTTGTTGATGTTCATCAGTTTTCCTCACTTGCTAAAACTATTGTTATATCACTCATGGTTTGCGTAGCGGGACCCAACAAAATGGCCTTACGATAGGTCATATGTGTGAAGTATTTCAAAGATAATATTTCTCATCTAATATGTATTTCCTAGACAATATTTATACTGTTTAAACAATGTGTGTTTGTGTACTTTGTAGACTAACAAATTTTATGCATTTGAAATTAAATCCATTTGCATTATGTATGAAATCATCTCATGTTAGTCTATTTACGAATCCACTTGCATTTTCTATGTGTATTACTTGGATATTTGTTTTGACTTGGATCATATTAGTCTATTTATGGATGTATGTAACACATTTTTTGTACAAGGACCAAACTTAAAAAGGAATAGATAATAGTACAACTCTACAAGGACCAAACAAAAAAAGGAGTACAATAGTTAATAGTCAACCAAGGAGGTGTAACTAGTTAACATCTTCCCACACAAGCCTTACAATAAGTAGATAGATAAGTAAGTACCATTTTCATTCAAAGGGAAACGAAATACATTAACTTTCCCTACGCCATCCTACAAAACACAAAACCCAACGAATCAACACCAAACTACCTTAGATCAAGAAAACCAATAAAGTTATTGCAACCAGCCAAGAGATGACACATAAGGTTTTCTATTTCCACACATTCCCATCTTGAGCAATAATGTGTGTTTGTCATGATTGAAGTGCAACTTTATGTTCATTTTTGGACCTTAATAGGTCTCTCTGGCATGACCGCATGACTACTAGGCTGCTTCGAGTTGTAGCTTCAATCATGACAAACACACATTATTGGTTCATCGTTGTATTTATTGCGTGAGTTGTAGCTTTAGGATAATAGAGTATTCTGGGGATATACTACGGTACTTGGCGATCCCGGATAGTCTAGAGGAGAGTTACAATTCATAGAACTAGGGAATTAGGCACCCCTATGACTAACACGGAAAATGACGCACCTATTAGAATGAGGATGTGACAATTTAATCAACCAATAAGAGATAATTAGAGAGTAAGAAAATCTAAGTAAATACGTTTTTAATTATTATAAGAACACAAACAATCAATCCATAACTTTTCTTCTTTTCAATAGTATAATTAGTTTTTAGTTTTAATTGTTAAGTAGTTATAATTGGTAGAAGTACCACCCCCCCACTCCTTAACCCCGAGATTTTTACTTGTTTTTCTAAAAAATATAAAAATCTAGAAAGAATCACCCTCAGCCTCACCTTTTCATCATACATCTCTATTAGCATCTCTATTCCCCTAAAGAACGATCAACCCCCTAGGCTTACCCATACTACACTGCAACGATTAGGTATACTGCCTAGTAGGTTGTAAAGCTTGCTCGCGAAAAAGGAAGCCTTTCGACCCCAAACCTGCACATCAGTAGCTTTAGTAACTTTACCTTTTACACCCTTTTGCTTTGCCTCATTGTTGGTCTTAGTTGTACGTCGATGACAACATCACTCTGAAACTTCTATCAAGTTTTGAAATAAATTCAACAACTGCTTCGATGGCTCTCCTTTTGTGATATTTTTATTTTTGTGTGTGTTATTTTTCTGAAGAGTATATATACGCAAAAGACGTATTTGATATGTTATTCGTTCAGTTGATGGTTGGAAAATCATAAAATACAAAAGATTTCAAAAAGCACCCATAAAAACATAACATATTGGCGTGGGTTTTGAAAACACACAAAAATATATCATGTTGTAAATCACACTTTTGTCTACTTAGTTAGATTTTTTTTAAAATTAATTATATTTATATGAAACAGATTTGCGCAACTTGTCTTATAGGAATGCATTTTCTGATGATCTTTTTATTTGAACTGCAATTGTGATGATCCGTTAATGTAGCCAGATGTTGTATTTCTTATAGTGTTGTTGTTAAAGACAAAGTAAAATATTGATTCTATGTGTATGATCTGAAAACCAAATACAATATAAACACACTAATACATTTCTCGGTATGTAAAATATTTACTTCTAAATTTTATCAGATAGGTATATAAAAAAGTTTACATTTAAATCGACGATTTTAGTTGGATCACAAAGTAAAAAACAAAAAAGGTATTAACCAACTTCATAATCCAACAATAAAAAAATATGACATATTAAAAGTGTAATGTTACGTCACATTGACTATATAAGATGTCTAATAGCAGTAAACGCTTAATTTTACGAACATTAGAAATACTTAATTGACAACATGAATGTATTGGATATGTGAAAAGAAGCTACAAAACTATAAAAGCATGTGATTTAGGTAAAAGTAAGTGAATTTGGTCTAAGTGCGTCAGCTAAGAATGAGAATGCAACTCCTTCCCTTGAAGTAGGACGTATCTGCATGAAATGCACAAGTTATTAAGTAATGGCAGGCTGCCACATGATTTGCAAGCTAGCATTTACCCGTTAACAGAAAATTACTTTTTAAGGCACGTATTAATTAGTTAACAGAATTTCATAATGGGGAAGGGTTCAATAACTTGTGAAAGCAAACTCTATGAGAGTGGCTACAGAGTTAGGACCAAATAAGAAGAAAAATAAAATGAGAAGTGTGAGAAGAAACGATGACCACACATTTCAGGTGTATCTTCAAAAATAGATGCATCTACCCATAAAATTCTCCCTCTTAATTATTTGAAATGTGTGAGTTTAAACTGCATCTTGAAGTCGCCATTTAGTTGTAACCATAAGTGCTTGTTGTCAAACTGCTTCTCAAGAGCCCTCAAGTGTGCTGCTTGTATGCGAGTTTAAATTGGCTTGAACCTCAATGTTGTGAATTCATCATATTTTGAGATCCCGTACATGCCCGTAGAAACAACATTAAGACCCCAAGTCTTACACACACTTGTACTCAACACGTATGTCCCCAGTTTTGGGTCTGCTCTAACAAAACCCGTTTTGCTGAAATTTTATTGTAGGACCAGCTTTCTTCCTTCGAGTGAAAGCGTGTCATTATGCAGGTCAAGTTTGGAAGTCAAGTCTTTGATGGAAATATCTTCAAGTACATGGAATTATGGTCCATCATGTAGCTTGATATATATTCACAGCCAATAATCATCTCTCCCATCAGGATAAACAAGACTATTACAACCACTTTCCACTAGGCTATCTTGTTCTTGGTTTGCATCTGTATCAAATGTTATATAACAACAAGATATTAGGTTTTGAAACTCGAGAAACAAGACATTTTCAAATTGAACTAAAAAAAGATTATCATATTTTTAATTCAAGGTTTTCTGATATGCAGATATCTAAAGTTTTGGAGAATGTTTTTATGTATTCGAATATCCAAAAATTAGGTATCCATATATTTTAAATTTTTTAAACACTTATATATGATTTCTAAAGTGACAATTCATATATCCTAATTTTCAAATCAATTCTAATCATTTTTTTGGATATCCGAATATGGATTTTTTTGAACACTCATTGTAGTATTTTCCTTTTATTTTATGTAGATCAAGTCTTGCATTTTTATTTTATTCATATTAGCAAGTATTTACGAGTTATATCTTATACTTCAAGAAATCTTAGAAGGTCGGAGATAAAATAGGAAGCATAAAACTCGAGATACATATAGGAGTTCAAAATCTGGAGGCCTTAAAAACTCAGAGGCCTAAAGCGGTAGTTTATTAGCTTTACCTTTGAGACCCCTTTGCTCCGCCTCATTTTTGGTCTTAACTGTAGGTCGATTACAACATCACTCTAAAACTTCTTACAAGATTTGAACAAAATTCAACAACTGCATCGATGGCTCTCCTTTGTGATATTTTTCTTTTTGTGTGTATGTGTGTGTGTTATTTTTCCAAATAATATATATATGCAAAAGACGTATCTGATATGTAATTCGTTCAGTTGTCGGTGGGAAAATCATAAAATACAGAAGATTTCAAAAAGCATCCATAAAAATAGAGCATATTGGCGTTGCTTTAGAAAACACTAAAAATATATCATGGAGTAAATCACACTTTTTTTCTACTTATTTAGATTTTTTAAAAATAATCGTACTTATATGAGACATATTTGCGTAACTTGTCTGATAAGAATGCATTTTCTGATGATCCTTTTTTTGAACTGCAATTGTGATGATCCTTTAATGTAGCCAAATGTTGTATTTCTTATAGTGTTGTTGTAAAGACAAAGAAAAATGTTGACTCTATGTGTATTATCTGAAGACCAAAAATAATATAAACACACTAATCCGTTTTTCAGTATGTAAATTATTTACTTCTAAATCTTATCACATATTGCAATATTGGTACATAAAAAACGTTTACATTTAAATCGACAGTTTTAGTTGGATCACAAAGTAAAAAACAAAAAGGGTACTAACCAACTTCATAATCCAACAAATAAACAAATAGTACATATTAAAAATGTAATGTTGACTATATCAGATGTCTGATAGTAGTAAACACTTAATTTTATGAACATAAGGAACACTTAATTGATAACACGAATGTATTGGATATGTGAAAAGAAGCTAGAACACTATAAAAGCATGTGATTTAGGTGAAAGTAAGTGAATTTGGTCTAAGTGAGTCAGCTAAGAATGAGAATGCAACTCCTTCCCTTGAAGTAGGACGTATCTGCATGAAATGCACAAGTTATTAAGTAATGGCAGGCTGCCACATGATTTGCAAGCTAGCATTTAGTCGTTATCAGATTATTACTTTTTAAGGCACGTATTAATTAGTTAACATAATTTCATAATGGGAAAGGGTTCAATAACTTGTGAAAGCAAACTCTATGAGAGTGGCTACAGAGTTAGGACCAAATAAGAAGAAAAATTAAAATCAGAAGTGCGAGAAGAAACGACAACCACACATTTCAAGTGTATCTACAAAAATAGATGCATCTACCCATAAAATTCTCCCTCTTAATTATTTGAAATATGTGAGTTTAAACTGCATCTTGAAGTCGCCATTTAGTTGTAACCATAACTGCTTGTTGTCAAACTGCTTCTCAAGAGCCCTCAAGTGTGCTGCTTGTATGCGAGTTTAAACGGGCTTGAACCTCAATGCAGTGAGTTCATCATATTTTGAGATCTCGTACATGCCCGCAGAAACAACATTAAGATCCCAAGTCTTACACACACTTGTACTCAACACGTATGTCCCCAGTTTTGGGTATGATCTAACAAAACCCATTTTGCTGAAAGTATATTGTAGGATCAGCTTTCTTCCTTCGAGTGAAAGCGTGTCATTATGCAGGTCAAGGTTGGCAGTCAAGTCTTTGATGGAAATATCTTCAAGTACATGGATTATGGTCCATCATGTAGCTTGATATATATTGACAGCCAATAATCAGCTCTCCTATCAGGATAAACAAGACTATTACAACCACTTTCCACTAGGCTATCTTTTTCTTCGTTTGCATCTATATCAAATGTTATATAACAACAAGATATTAGGTTTTGAAACTCGAGAAATAGGTCATTTTCAAATTGAACTAAAAAAAGATTGTCATATTTTTAATTCAAGGTTTTCTGATATGCAGATATCTAAAGGTTTGGATAATGGTTTTATGTATCCGAATATCAAAAAATTAGGTATCCATATATTTTGAATTTTTAAAAAACTTATATATGATTTCCAAAGTGATAATTCATATATCCTAATTTTCGAATCAATTCTAATCATTTTTTTGGATATCCGAATATGGATTTTTTTGAACACTCCTAATTGTAGTATTTTCCTTTTATTTTATGTAGATCAAGTCTTGCATTTTTATTTTATTTATATAAGCAAGTATTTACGAGTTATATCTTATAGTTCATGAAATCTTAGAAGGTCGGAGATAAAATAGGAAGCATAAAACACGAGATATATATAGGAGTTCAGAATCTGGAGGCCCTAAAAACTCGGAGGCCTAAAGCGGTAGTTTATTAGCTTTACCTTTGAGACCCTTTTGCTCCGCCTCATTGTTGGTCTTAGCTGTAGGTCTATTACAGCATCACTCTGAAACTTCTTACAAGTTTTGAAATAAATTCAACAACTTCTTCGATGGCTCTCCTTTTGTGATATTTTTCTTTTTGTGTGTATGTGTGTGTGTTATTTTTATAAAGAGCATATATATATATAGAGAGAGGCGTTCTTGTAGTGACCAAACTTAAAATAAAAACAATAGGGACAGTTTTGGACCGTTGGATGTATCAATCTTAGATGAGATTTGATATTAATTGGAATTGAATAGGCAATGGCATTTATGTAAATAAATAGAAGATGAGGGCAATTTTGGTGATACATTTTTTGACTGTTTTGTAAATCACGAAATTTTTGGTACTCCATTAATATAAATTAAAACCCAACCTCTAAAAATTTCTTTTAGGATTCGTGATGCTCATTAATTATTTTTTAAACGTCTACTATTCTTTTGGAATATTTTGGAATTTGAAACTAATTCAAATAAACATTGATGCATAACTTACTAAACATACAAATATATTACAATAAGATACACACCAATTGATAAACAAAATAAATTATTGATACATTGGTCCGAGAAAACCCATGCACATTGGGGAACTTCTACGTAATCGAATCATAAAACAGCCACAAGTCTTCAATGATATAATGTCAATAAGTTAATATAATATCACTTGATATATTCTAGAAAATTGTCTTTAAAACTAATGACTAATTCAAAAGAGTGACCAACCAAAAACGAAATCATTTTCTCATGCAAGACTATATTTTTATAGTGACACACTAATTTGTGATACATATGTAGTGACACACTAATTTGATAAACCAAATTGATTTATCCTTTATTTATATACCAAATTAATTTATTTTTATAAATTTATCATGCCACACTAATTTTTTTATACTTTATCATGACACATTAAATTTATAGTAACACATCAATTTTTTATACTTATATACCACCAATTTTTTTGATACATATATATATAAATATATCATGATACACATATAGCGAGACACTAAAATTTTAGTATATTTATAATGACACTAAATTTTTGATACATTTAATAATGACACATTAAAATTTTAGCCACGCTTATAATGATACATTACCAAATTTTAGTATACTTTAGTGACACATTACCAAATTTTGTATATTTTAGCGACATATTACCAAATTTTAGTACATTTTTAGTAACACAATATGTTTAGCTCACACATTTTCTTAACACATTTAGATTCACCAGATAAAAAGTGACCACAATAAGTGACCACAAACTGATTGTCGATTCACACTCTTAATCAAATGATACAAACCACTCATCGTCAACTGACAAATAATTGCAATATACATAAACTAAGGAAAGACGAACCAAATAATTGATTGAAATATGCACCATAATCTAAATTTATACAAACACCACCAACCGAGGCCCCATCAGAACTGATACAAACAAATACACAACCTGAGGGCACATCGGAAACTGTGACCAACTCCGATAAGATTGAAAACAATGGTGGTCTCTAAAACAACTCATACACCCGCCGAGACCGAGACCGAGAGATCTTATAAGCGATATGTGGTCTTGAATTGTTCACAAGCCAAACAATGACTATCATTACAGATAATAAAATGATACATCGTAAAATTGAATAAAGAAGAAACGAGTATACATGCATAAAAAATAAAAGAATATTGTCCACAAATTACCATGAGATTCATCAATCAATTACAAATTAATATAACCTTAAAATATGAGAAAGAGGATCCACGTTGTTTCTTTTATAACAAAATGACGAGAAGAAGAAAAACCCGTATGTGTTAATATCATAAATCAAGAAATAGATCAAATGAAATAACCCAGAAGATTCGTAATAATCTCATATATGAGATTTATAGTGCTTAGCAACGGTTCGTGTGTCCGCATATATTACGACAAAGAATTGGGTTTTAAGCGGTTAGGCGGATCGGAGAGGGTGGGCGATCGGAGAGGAAGAGATGGAGAGAGGTTTTTAGATTTGATATGAGTAAAAGTGAGATGTGCTAGTATTAAATACGTGAGAGAAATGAAAAGTTAAATACCAAAATACCCTTCAAACTTATACACTAATATTATTTTTAGTTTTAAACGAAAATTACATTTGTCACATTTTATTGGTTCTTATCGCTTTTATTTTAAGCTTGGTCACCATAAGAACGAAATATATATATATATATATATATATATATATATATATATATATATATATATATATATATATATATACTAGTGTCAAAACCGTCCGATGGACGGGTATGACTTGTGATTTTTAATTTTAGGATTTAGTAGAACAAATATATACTAAAAAGTAATTAAAAGTTAAATAAAACGGTTAAGATCTATAATTGATGTTACCATAATCCATAAAACGGCTAAAAGGTGTAAGTATTTTGTTTTTAGTTTTTATTTTAGGGTTTAGTTGAACAGATATATACAAAAAGTTATTAAAATGTCAAATTAAACGTTAAGAACTATAATTGATGTTACCATAATCCATAAAACGGCTAAAAGGAGGTAACTACTTTCTAACATTTTGTTCTAAATAATATTAATAATGAATTTCGATTGGTTAGAATAGATATTGCTACAAAGTCCAAGTTTACAAAATTGCATGAAAGATATTACCCAAAACATCGTGAATGAGGCATATTTCACTTGATGGGTAGCGATTACGAACCAACTCAATTATAAATATATCAAATTTGCACAAGTGTGATTGCATTGATTAAAAAAATTACCTTTTCAGCGTCTTTTCATATAGGGACAAAATGGTCTAATGTTAGAAGTACAAAAGAAGTACCTCGACGATATCTTTAGGAAATTTATCGGATGTGAATGACCAAAGTAATCAACCTATGTCGTAATATGTTCCTGGATACAAAAGTAAGATATAACTTTCAGTTATATTTATAATAAGAATTTAGCTTGTATCAGGCAAGTAATAATATCAAATCAACGTATAAATTACGCACATGCTAAATGCGAAAAGGGGTGTGAAGGTTTGTTTCAAAGCTATCTTCATCAAAATCCAATACATGTTAAAGTCACTTTTTCACATATTCGATAATACCTTCTAATTTGTGAGCAATGAATGAACATGCTTTTATCTTGTTGGTGTTTTCTTGAGATTTTGTGTCATGGTATCACGACGTTTCAAGACCATCATACATAATACACAAGTAGAAAAAGAACACTCCATCCAAACTTAATATATATGATGAGTATCAATTATTATACCTTGCGTTGTTCGGGTCTTATGGAGGAGGCCAAAACAAAGGATTTAGAATTGTAAACCATCGATGGGCGGGCATGTGTTATAATTTTACTTGTGATTGTGTTGGTTAACGGAAAATTGTTACTCAAGTATGTTGTTTTTATTATTGTTTAAAATATATATTTATTTATGTTTAGTTGTATTTTTGTTTTGATTATGTTCTTTAGCGGTTTTTGGTTTCTAAAAATATGAGTTGTTTTTAATTTTCTAAAATGATTGACGTACATGAAAATTGTTTTGATGTTTTTGTTATTTTAAAGTTTTTGTAGACGCACCTTTGTCGCTCACCGCATTAGAGTTGTCGATGTGAAACCGAGTTTTTAAGGGCCGTGAAACATGGATATCGTCACCGGCCATGTAGCAGGAGTACATTGACTATCTAATTCTATTATAGTTGCCCTTTGTTGATCATTATTTGAGGTTCGTGAAACATGGATATCATCAGTCGGCCATGTAACATGAGTACCTTCGCCATCTACCTCTATTGGAGTTCCCCTTTGTGGATTATTATTTGAGAGTCATGAAACGTGGTTATTATCAGTCAGGAATGTTATAACTATATTTGAATGTTATAAAACAATGAAGCATATGAAAAAACCTAATCCAAACACAAACTAATCAAAAAATGTGTGCTAAATTCAAACAATAAAAAATAATAATCACCATGATTTCATTTTCTCTTGTTGCTAATTCGGCATAGCTTACTGAATAATGAAAAATACTAAACACATTTTTATCAAGTCTGAAATATATATCTTTTTTGTAATACGTTATCATCAAACTTATTTCTGATTACAATCTAGGATACTAAAATCTTTTACATGCCAAAAGGTTCAAACATAGTGTTCATGGATAACTACCTCAACAATGCACACTGAACCCGTGACCATTGTGACCACCATCTCTCGCCATTTGCTTAGTGTATCTACATCACCTTTATGATAAGGTGAATTCAAGCTCAAAATCACATAAAAGACATACTTTTAGGTTTTCTTGTGGTTACTTATAATTTGGAGAGGTACAGGCACATTAGAAATCAAGACACGTACATGAGAATATTAATGAAGCCATATAACGGCGGCTAAAGAATGACCAAATAGACAAAGATCAAGGTGCAGCACAAAAATTACCAGATAAGCTCTTGTATTCTCGAGTAAATTATATGGTTAAGCCACTAACAAACATGAGTGAAAACGCGAATTTAAAAGATTAAAACAGTTATAAAGATATTTATGTAATGTTGTGCGTTCATCCAGTCTTCGAAATCCATTGACTGACAAAATAAATCATGAATGACAAAGTCTAAAGAAATAAACCAAAATATAAAAAGTAGAAGTAACTCGATAAGGATCGGAAGGATTGACGAAGCAAGAAGAACTTGACCAGCACGAATGGTCAAAGCATAACCTGGTTTAGCCACACAACGAACCCTTATTGTCGGCTTACCATCTGTATACAACCTACCATTTTATTTCCATTAGAAATACTCTTAGTTGCCTCAAATTTAGCTTTTTTTAAGCGCCCAGATGGATAAACAGGGGTGTTGATAGCTTCTTTACTTTTCCCCGCGTCCATTGGGCTTCGATCATCAGAAATATTCTTGATTGCCTTGATGGTTTCACCACCAACTTTATCTTTTACTTTAGTACTTTGTCCCACGTCCATGTACAGTTATTAAAAAAAAATGTACAATTATGATATAAGCAACTTTAAAAGTGTATAATTGACGAACACTACATATTTTTAAACAAATTAAAATGGCGACCACTACATCTTTTAAAAATGTATAATTGTACTGTTCATCAACTTAATTTGTGTAAGAATATTTAAGTGGCATGCATAATTGTAGTCTACAGTAACACCACATTTTTGCTGCATGTGGACAAATGATACGTTAAAAATGAAGCTATCAACATAGCGGAATCAGTTAATCATGGATCATGATCAAAACTAACCTGGATGCATGGGAAGGACGGAAGGATGATCCGAGTGCGGAGGCATGGGTTGCATCCCACATTTCCACCCACTCATGAACACCAAGTGCCTAAATAGACTACCATGTATTAGTGTTTATGTTTGATTAGTATAAATTGATAAGAACCCTGCATAAAAATGTCATAATCTTAATCAATCTTTGAGGATAAATAAAGTTTTTTCCTTATTTGCTAAATTTTTTGGGTAAATTTTGTTTTAAATAACACATGTCATTTGTATTTGTATTGTATTGTTGATAGTTTTGGGTGTAGTTTGTAAATTGTTTTTAAGAAAGCTAAAGGTAATCATCATAGACATATGTAAAACAGATCTTACAATATCTCTCTCTACATCATACACATAAGTAAAATAGATCTCGAATTTAATCTTGGTTCATAGTTTGACATTGCATAGACTCAAATGTATTGTTGATGAAGGTGTTTCTTTATGATGGAGTTGTGATGCTTATAAAGGGTCGCAAAGGTTTTCCTTGCTAATTAAGGGTCGCTAAGGGTTCGTAGCTATTCATATTTGGTTTTTTATTGAAGGCCGAACTCATCATCGATTTTCCTTCCAAAATTGTAAGTGTTTGCACTTTCCTTATTATTATTGTTGACATAATTTACTATATCGTTTCAAAGCTTTTTCAATGATTAGAACTATCCAACATATATACTTCCTTAATTAGTTCAATGATTCATGAGGCATATATCATCCAAGAGATGCGCCTTAAATCAACGCACACAATGTGGAGCTCGAGTTATAGAACATGGACAAGATAATCATGGAAACATACAAAACAAAAAACTGTTATGCTCAAACGCAAACAAAAACGTTTCAAAATGTATCGTTAAATAAAATATAAACATACCAATTTTATATTGAATGCCTAAATAGAACAATTAAAATATACAAAGTATTTTGCACTTTCCTCAGAAGAAGAGTACAGAGAAGTTATACTTCTTTTTTTCAATAGAACGGGTCTTTTTTTTGGGTTGGGCTGTCAAAAAATGACGTCATGTGACGTGCAAGTGAATTTCACAGATTTTCAACATGTCATCTTAGTTTTTTTTCAATATAATGTTTAGTCAAAATACCTCTTGTGGCTTGAACCTCGTTACAAATGTATGCATCCTTTGGTCCCATTCTAATCGCCATACCAATGTAATAGAGATGACCAACCATACTTAGGAACATAGTATTTTGGGTATCAACGCCCACAAATCCTGCAACACAATATTCAATTTATCAGTCAAAATGCAGAGATCAATTCTTTTATCGTAAACATAGCAATGTCATTTATGAAAAGTTTTAGGTGTTTGTTTCATTCAAAGTGAATTATCGAAACACAGGAAGGTGTATGAAATGTTGGTGCCATATTATTATAAAGAGAATTCTAGCAGAGAATTCGGTTGATTGTTCAACAATAATCACCATTTCCCTTTCTAGTATCAGATTAATTTAAGCTATATCTGCAATAAAAACAACTACTTGTCATTTAGGGGGTGCTTGCCATTGCTTATTTTGCTTTTCGACATTTTTGCTTATAAGTTTATTCAACAGTGGAAACAGTTTGTTTGCATTAAAGAGTTTGTTTCCAATCTATGACATCAAAATCTATGTATATATTATTGTTCGCAATGTATGGCATAAAAAATGTAAAATAAGTATTAAACAGTTTGTTTGCAATATATGACAACAAAATAAGTTGGGCCAAACTGTTTCATGTGGCCTAATAGATAAACTATGGCAAGGTAACATAAAAGTCAAGTCATGTGTGGAGAACATCTATGACATCAAAATTGAAGCTACATCGTATATCTTCTAACCCAAAATAGTCCTTGAAATTTCAGCTATCTTTGGTGCCCTAGAACTTGAGCCAACCTCCTCAACATAAATTTCTTAATGTGTTATATATTACATTCTTTCACAATTAAGGGTTGCTTGTTTCACTGCTTTTTTTTTTTTTTTTCTCTCTCTATTTTGTTAGTTAACTTCAATAACATTATGTTTGGGTTTGGGTAAATTCTTACCTTATGGATTATTAAGGCTTGAAAGCTTTGTTTGCCGCTTATTATACAAAATCTAACCTAACCACTTAGCAAGAGTTTATAATCTTATCCATCATAAAGCTATAAGCTACTTACTAAAATCAAGTTCAAGTCGAAAAATAAGCCTAGATGACACCCTCATCTCTAAGCTACTTATGGTAAAAATAGTATGTTTAACACAATGGGCGGGCTAGACTTATGATTATCATAGAAAAATAAGTTAACAAAAATAAGATATAAACGCACCAAAATTTTTATTGAATGCATTAAGAACGAAAAGAAATAAAATGTTATCGAATATGAGAGAAAAAAAGTTCTAAAGTGGTACGCAAGAACAAAGTATCAAAGCATAGCCCTTTCGATAGGCGATCAAGCCTTACACATATTGTTAAAAATTTAAGTTATAAGGAAGGTGGGCATGACTTATAATTATCGTTGGAAGATATTAGTTATCGAAAAGTAATATATAAAGGAAATATCTAAAAATAAGTTAACGAAAAATAAGATATAAACATACCAAATTTTTATTGAATGCATTAAGAACGAAAAGAAATAAACAGCTTATTGAATATGAGAGAAAAAGTTTCAAAGTGGTACGCAAGAACAAAGTATCAAAGCATACCCGCTCGATGGGCGAGAAAGCCATATAAATATCGTTAAAAAACTTAAGTTAACAAAAGTAAGCTATAGGTATAACCAACACTCAAATGAGTCTTTCAATTCCGGATGTGCATATCCGCTATCGAATGCGAACCATTCCTCCCGGTACTTGTTGCGTCAGTATCCCTTGTTCTTCTAATTCAAGCTTTACCGTGATGTTTCTACTGTGTATTCACACACATTTGTTATTACTGAGTAATAAATTTAAAAAAAAGTAATTATAGGTCACAATATATATTTCAAGTAGATTGTAAATATTTATAGTGTTTGCATTATCTTAAAAAGCAATAATTACATCTATTTTATAGGTTGAATTACTTAAAACTTATTACACATTTAGATAAATTTGACCAAGTAGGTTTATATCAAGAGATCATGCCGACAATGTGGTTTTGAGTAACATATGTGTTGAACGGATCAATCGGACCAAAATTATGAGCAATTTCGGATATTCATTGATTTTTCCTGCTTACACCATCAAACACTTTCAAATGCGTAACTAACTAACTTGCCGACTTGCCTTTTAATATTATGAATCAAATAAATCCAATTTACCCCTAAGTTAGAAATAAAATATTAAATCTAGAAGAAAACATATCACAGATGCATTATAACTACGTAAAGCTAGTCATGAACTGTTTGAATGAGTTCGATACAACACATTCCACTCACTATTACTGATATGATATAAGCAGTTTATACAGGCAATCGCAAACATCCTAGAAACTACGTACTTGTCTCGTATCAAATTACAATAAGCAGATAAAGCAGTTCTAGAAAAGCAACACAAAATACCACTAATAAACTCGCTAAAAGGCTTGTGACTATCACTCTAAAAAAATTAACCACTTAAAGGTGGCCTAGTGACAAAAGGGCTTGTGACTATCACTCTAAAATGTCTGAGGTCTCAAGTTCAATTTCTTCTAGGTGTAAACAACTTTAAGTGGCCACGCCAACCTCCATAAAAGGGAGGGCTTACCTGGTTTGATTTTGTGTGGCAGTGGGTTCAAAACCCCGTGAATTAGTCGGCTAAAAGGTCGGAACTCATGGTTACCAAAAAAATAATAAAATAAAATAAAACTTGCAAAAATCTTTGGAAAAGTTGACCCATTAACAAAATTTTGAATACACTTGTTTAAGTCACGGTATCTTGTCATACCACCGGATAAACTTTTTAAGACCTCACCGCCAACCAAATCGCCATGAGAATACTTTACGAATAGAAAGATATGTATATACAATTTTGTATTTTGTAGTTTATTAATATGTTCTACAATGAAAATATATTTATAATAGAAAATGTTAGTTTTTATTTATGTTATTTTTTGTTGTTTTAAAAGAAAATTTACAACGCGTTAGTGTTATTAAGTTTTGGGACATCATGATAAAGTTAGCTAGGTACGAATATCGTTGTATAAAGACACGTTTGTGTTATATCTTTTTTTAAAGTCTGGATTGTATAATTTTTATGTTCATTTATATTAATACAATGTGTTAGTGTTATTAAGTTTTGTGACATAAAATTTTGAATACACTTGTTTAAGTCGCGGTGTATCTTACCGGATCAACTCTTCAAGACCTCATTTGCCAACCAAATCGGCCACGAGAATAACTCTTGGATTTCGAGATCGGGAGTGTTAAATTTATAAAATAAGCGATTCTCATTGCTCGCAACCCTTATAGACAAAACAAACATTATATAATTCAAAGGCTACAACTTCACCTCCATATTTAAGAGGAGTATACTTATATGTATATTTGAAAGTGTTACATAAGATATTACTATGTACTATTATAGTTTTTGTTATGATTCACCCATTGATAAGCACGCTTAGCGACTTCAACTGTATTGGAAAGTAGCATGGAGATAGTGACAGCCCAATACCACCAGTGCTGTGGGTGATTACGGATGCTTTAAGCATTGTTTCTTCATAGCAAACATCTCCGATGAATACAGAACCATGTTAACTATTGTTATCCTATGTATAATCGAGCATAAAGACATTGATGCATATAGAACATAAAAATTGCATATGACATAAATGAACCAAAAGAGAATGAGGCTAAACTTTTATATTATGCACGAATGCAGTGACCAATCAAAAGGCCCTAACATTGCGGTGACTCTATCGTATTAAAAAGAAGCTATTGAGTGGGTTACGTGTAAAACCGAGATAATGCTTTGGTGCGCTTTGCATCGAAACACTTTTGTTCAAGTTTCTTGAACTTTATAATTAGTGTGGCAAATGTGATATTCGAAACTTTCTACTCGTTTTCTAATGGCTATTTTTATTATATTTTACCCATTTTAACCGTTATAGATATAACATAACACTAACTTATCCATTCATAACTAAATGGGTCGAATTGCCATCATTGCCATAAGTCCTAACATGTGTGTGGCACTTTGTATGGACTCCCATTAGTTACTCAAGCTAAAGGTGAATTAGGAACTATAAGAAGAGACATATATATAACGATCGGTTTTCCCAATCAGTTCTCCTTCGTCTTCTTTTAATTATCGACCTAAGAAAAGGCATTCTAATACCAAGCAAGGGAAATTCTCCACCCAAAAGGGTAGAGCCTTGGTGACACATGTGTCGGACATGTTGATTAAAAAAGAAGAAATGTAGGAGATAAGTGAGACATAATAAGTAACATATAGATTCGGTGACAAATGCCGCTTGCTTTAGCAAATGCTTTACTAATGCCAAAAATTTCGATGATAGGAGTTTCATCGATTACGCTTATGGTGGCCACTATGATTTCAGATTTAAGATGAAAGCGTTCATCCCGAGTTGTCTTTAGTCGTTGATTCACAGAAACCGCTCAAGTTATCTCACGCATGAGCTAGCCACTCGTGAATGGCTAGTCAGAAGAAACTTAAAACAGTCAAGCACCAATGCAATGAAGTCCAGAGAGTATAGTGTTTCCCAGTGTCGTTAAGTCCCAACGAGCCGTGCGAGAATAGTCTAACGCTTAGTGATCGAGAAGATTTGAACAGACATGAGAGATTTGTTATGATTATAACTAAGGAAAAGCCAACAAATTAAAACGGCTTAAATGCAAATTAAAGGAAATTAAAAAGATAAAATCTATTAAATAAACGCTATCACTATAATTAAAATGATGTTTTTGTTTTATGATTTAATAAAACCGAAATTAAAATCTCGCGACGTCTGAAAATAAAAAGTGAAACTAAATCAATATTAACCCTAAAAATATGAAAATGATGTTTTACAAACCTAATGATAAAAGAAAATATTTAGAAAAAGAAATTTATTTTATGACTAATTATCTAATTATTATTAATTAAAAACTATTTTTAACTATTTAATAATTAACCAAAATACAAGAAATTAGAAACAAAGCTAGAAAAATAAAATTATGAAATGGAAAAGTCTAAAATATCAAACTAGAATTTTCAAAACTATTTTTGTATTTTTCTGATTAATTTTCTATTTTCTAGAATTTTAAACTATTAAAACTAATTAAATTACTAAAATTACCAAATAAACTATGAAAATCGGAAAATTACTTTTTACTTTTTATATTTATCTAAACCTAAGAAAATTGAAAACTTATTTTTTGAACTTTTCTTAATTTTTATATTAAAAGCTAATTAAAAATGCTTAAAACTAATTTAAATTAGGAAAATAGCAAAACAACTCGAAAAATCGAAAATTTCAGAAACGTCTAAATTAATACTAGGAATATAATAAAATGGAAAAACAAGCACTTATGTGGAGGAATTAAGAATCTATGGAAAGTGCTTATGAATAAGCACTTTGATAAGCTAAAAGCTCACCAAAAGGCACCAACTGTTAATGTAAGCTCTAAACTACTAAAATGACCAAATGCAACTTAAAACAACAGGTTATAACTTCAGATTAGCAAGCTAGTGCAGATTTGGCTTATTTGATTTTATAAACTAAAATGATTGGGTGCCAACTTTGAACACATGCACAAGCTTAAGAATAAGCTCGATCGAAACTACCAATTGCAACCTAAAGTAGACCGTTTGAGATCAAGTGTTCCAAAGATCGATTATAATAAGCTCTTATGAGCTCGTGTACCGTCAGAAGAACCGGAAAAACTCAAAGGTCAATCGAGTTTTAGTCCAGGCGATTTAGCCTAAAAGGAGAGCTTCTTTGGAGCTTTTATAAAATTTGTAAAAATCGATAAAATGATGACAAGAAAGAGCACCATTGAGCTTTTGAAATACCAAGTATCACCGAGATTAGTTAGAATTGAGCTCATGAAAATCCTTGTAACCGACCCAAAAGCAGACTTTAACTACTTGACTTTTGAAGTAATTGATAAACTTTGACTAAGTTGAACTTTGGATCCAATTTTGTGATCGAGATTGATGTTATGTGTTGTTATAAACCTAATGCAAGCAATATTATTGATTTCTAAACACAAATCAAGGATTTGGCAATCCTTGATCTCAACAGCTTAACATGTGAGACAAATTTGATTGATGTTTTGACTTTTGGGTGCTAGCACCCAAGCTCTTGATTGAAATGAACTCAAATGACCTTAACCAATATAAAACAACTAAAAGCTAACACCGATAGGCCTAAAAGATGAGATAGACCCATTGAGCCAAACACCCTTTTGAAACCTGATTGCCAATTAACTTGAACCAAACACCGAGCTACCATGTATAAATGATCAAACTAACTTACTAACCTAATTACTACTAATTGCACGATAAAACTTATTATAAACCACAAGAGCAGATTATGCTATGAAATTTAAATAACACTTACAATGGTCCTTAAGCCATGGGGTTTGCAATGTAAACTAATGAACCTCTAACCTATTTTAATCAACCCATTAACTAAGAACCAACCCATTTCCATCTCTCATCATCCTGTAACCATGTCCATGCTGCTTAACCAAATTCTTCTTCCCATTGACTTTCTTTGACCATACACCAAATGTGCCTAAAACTTAATTCCAAGCTTACAATAAGCTATGTTTAAACTAAACTTGTTCGAGTTTAATTGAGGCTTATTGAAGTTTTAAATTTAAGAGTTGGACATTGAACTTTGCATGATGAACTCAAATTTATGAAATGGAAATGTCACTGAGTCGATACTTGAAAATTGTTTATTTTGATAAAATAACTTGAAGTAAGTACATAAAACAGAGAATTACAACTTTAAGCTTAAATTAAGACATTACTAATGAAAACGACATACAAGAAAAATTGAAAACTAACTCCTCTGCCTTCTACTGTGTCTTTCTTCTTCTTTTATGCACCAATTGAGCTCCGCGTGCCTTCTAAGGTAATCCCACCTCTTTGTGGCCATTGGGAGAACTTTGAGTGAGTTAGCCATTTTTTCCATTTTAAGGAAGACTCAATTTGACTCAGAGGCTCGAAATAAGCAAGTAGGGGTGGCATTTATTGTAGAGGTCGAGTGATGATGGGGTGGTGGAAAAGATGAAAGGTGATGGGAGAGGGAGCTAGTTGTAGGCAAAGTGGATGAAGGAGACAGTATAAGTAGGGCGCCTTTTTTCTCGTTATTTGACTTATTTTGACCAAGGGTCAAAAGGAGGGTCAAGGGTTTTGATGAGGGCTCAAAAGGTTTATAGCGTGGGGTCAAAATTAATTTGACAAGGCTCGCTTTGTTTGACAAGGACTATAGTTGCAAATCGAAATCTTGAAGGACTAATCCTGAATTTTCCAAACTTTGTCACAAGGACTGAAATTGACAAACCCATTAGTACAAGGACCAAACTTGCCATTTTCTCATTTTCAAAGGACCAAACTTGACAATTTTCAAAGTTCGTGGACTAAAGTTGTAATTTTGTAATTTTAAGTTTCAAGGATCAATTTTGACAACTTAGAAATCCCTTGGGACTCAAAATGATATTTTCTTTATTTATATTTTACCGTGGATTGTTTTTGACAACTTTTGAAACTTGGGGACTAAAGCGCCAATTATGCAAACTTGATACGCTTTTCATCGATTTTGATATTTTGCATTTAAAACACATAAAACACTTATTTGTGATATTTTTATCATTTTGATGCATTTAAAGTGTTTTCAGATGTTTTGCAGCTTTAATTTAGATAAAACGATGAGTATTTACACACTCATCACCGTTCTTACTGACCCAAGTTTAAAGAAGAACTTATATATTTCCAAAGTTTACATACATTAATGGGGTGTTTGGGTGAGCTTATTTTTACTGCTTTTTGTGCATTTCAATCTCGCCATCCAAAGGATGACTAAAATGAAAATCAAAGGATTATAAATCGGTTTAACACTACTACAAAGTGTAAGTAATCTTTTAAAATATTCATATAATGATCGTTTGACCAACACTCGAGTCAATTGTGATAACACTAATCTCAAAGGGCGTAAATGGATCTAAATGCTACGCCTTGAAGCCCATCATGTTATCTTTCCCTACTAATTTCAACTACTCTATATATTATTTCAACCGCCTCGAGTGAGATGCCACCCATCGAAAAGAAGAAAACCTCTAAAGGAAAACTATCTAATTATACTTATTGGATTATCGAGAGTTACTTTGTAAAAGCACATCCAGACACCCCTATATCATGTAACGACACATTATATTAATGAATCATGAAATTATACCAAAGAACATTATCAAAGTTTGAAAGGAAACTCTAAGAAAATGCGCTCGTGATCCAATGGCCAAATAATCATGAGCTTTAGACTATGACAATGCTAATTTTATACTTTAGCAAATGTTACATTAAATTTGTATATGAAATTATGTTAAAGACACGCACTCCACCATTCTTATGCATAGATAGACTTGGACTATGGCGCGCCCTCGCCTCCAAACCACGCACCAACCTGCGTCCCTAGGCCTATCATCAATCATCAAACCCATCAAACAACAAAAGATTGCAGCTCCCATAAGACTATTGAATATCTATGGTCGCAAAGTTGTAACGCATACCTAAATTATATATGTCAAATTATGAAATATTAAGTGTCTCGGTCTTTAAATCATTATTGTAATTGTCACCCGACAATGTTACAACAACCACTATTGCAAAGAACAATACCAAAGAAGGTAATCGTCCCTTATTGCGCCGAGAGAAGCTCCAAGTGACCCATCATTCCACCTATATTATTGCAATTGAGCTCCATGCTGCCTTCTAGGTAATCCCACCCTTTTGTGCAATGGGAGAACTTTGAGTGAGTTAGCCATTTTTCCATTTTGGCGGAAGACTCAATTTGACTTGTAGGCCCGAAATAAGCAAGTAGGGGGTGGCATTTATTGTAGAGGTTGAGTGATGATGGGGTGGTGGAAAAAATGAAAGGTGATGGGAGAGGTGGAGCTAGTTGCAAAGGTGGATGAAGGAGACAAAGTGTACAGGGCGCCTTTTTCTCGTTATTTGACTTATTTTGACCAAGGGGTCAAAAAGGAGGGTCAAGGGTTTTTGACAGGGCTCAAAAGGTTTATAGCGGGGTCAAAATTAATTTGACAAGGCTTGGCTTTGTTTAGACAAGGACTATAGTTGCAAATCAAATCTTGAAGGACTAATCCTCGTAATTTTCCAAACTTTGTCACAAGGACCTAAAATTGACAAACCCATTAGTACAAGGACCAAACTTGCCATTTTCTCATTTTCAAAGGACCAAACTTGACAATTTTCAAAGTTCGGGGACTAAAGTTGTAATTTTGTAATTTTAAGTTTCAAGGATCAATTTTGACAACTTAGGAACCTCGGGACTCAAAATGATATTTTTCTTTATTTAGATTTTACCAGTGGACTGCTTTTTGACAACTTTTGAAACTTGGGGACTAAACCGCCAATTATGCAAACTTGATACGTTTTTCACCGATTTTGATATTTTTGCATTTAAAACACATAAAACACTTATTTGTGATATTTTATCATTTTGATGCATTTAGAGTGTTTTGATGTTTTGCGCTTAATTTGTACAAAAATGATGAGTATTTACACACCATCAATCCCCATTACTAAACTATTGCTAGTCCCTAGCAATCTTTGAGAAAACATAATGGATTTCATCTCTTTACCAAAAGCCATTACTTCGAGTAGCCAAATGTTTCAGCTCAAGTAAGAACCTTGGTACATCGATAACCAAATGATTTTGAGCAAATCATAAGTCAGAACGGATTTGATTTGTCTTTACCGTGTCGCACCTTTCCGGACTAGCCAACTCTTAGATAAATTATCAATATTATCTTTGGTGAGTGATTACCAATTATGGATTTTCCACCGCCTTTACCACAAGCCATAAACTTAAGGGCTAGCCAACTCTTCACTTTTTAGGATATGGTGAGTCAATACCATACAATTTTGGGCAAATTGCAAGTCGTCAACGGATTTGAGAAATCTTTACCAAGAGCCGCTTGCTCTCGGATTAGCCAATCCTCTTGTTTATTAGACAAGGCGGATCGATAACCAAATGAGTAAGTCAAACACTTACTCCAAAAAAATTTTGGCCAAAATGGGGAATTAGCGGTATAATTACATGATAAAATTGTGATAATTCCCCCACACTTAGAAATGAATATTGCCTCAATATTCAAAGTACCCATGGTTATGCCGAAACAAAGAACGTGAAAGGAAATACTACGGCCATTATTTAGCAAGGATTTTTTTTTTTTTTTTTTTTTTTTTTTTTTTTTTGAGATCTTATATACAACAGTGGGCAACTCCCACACTAGGTGGTACACACGGTGAAAACCCATGTTTAGCTATCTGTTTTTGATTACCGAGTCGCTAGCTTGACTCGACCCCAATTCATTTGTTCATGGGAAAGTAACGGAAAACCAATCTCGATCGGACTTTCGCTCACAATGTTAATAAACATATGAACATCGAAAGTTCCACACCGACGAGACACAACTGCTGGTATTGTTAATAGTAAAACTATTAAGAATGATACGGGTCAAAGATGGTGTCCTCATTCCGAAAGAGAAAAAGGAAAGAGCAACCACCATCCGTGAAGAATGGAACAAAGATATGCATGACAATGCAAGTCCATTCCTCATCGAAAGAAGCAAATCACCATTTTTGACACTTTTAAGCTTAAACTGAAGCTTATATGGTGATTGTCAAGAAGATGTCCGGGAGGTCCGGGAGGAGGGCGGAAATGGTTCTTCAATCAATGACTTTCCGGAAAAGGATGTCTCCTCCGGATCCAGTAAGTGTTATCAATTCGTAGGAATTGACTCATCACTAAGAAATGCATCGACTTCATTCCAAAGTTGTCATCTTCCTCATCGGGGTGAGAGAAGGAATGGAAGAGTCGGAATAAGACTAGAAGATGATGGATCATTTTGAGCAATTCATCAATGGGAAGGATGTCTCCCATTGGATCACAAATATCATCATCAATTCAGATGAAACAAGAGAATTTCGCTTCATCCACGAGTTAACAAACTCGATGCGACAAACCGATTCGGAGGTGGGACAAGTGGTGTGCTCTTCAGAGCTAGCAGCTTCACCACTTCCGATGAAGTCTCCGAATCTAGATCATCATCATCATCAAGAATACTCTTGACTTCCCGGTACAACTTTCAAACCATTTGTTTGAACCGTGGGTAATTTCAAAGCTTGAGCTCAAAGACGCTTTTGGTGACTCGTTTAACTGTGAAGTTTGAGAGTGTTGCATTGAATCTTCGGATCTTTGATCAATTGTTGCAACACTGCTTGTATGTCTGCAGGTTTGGAATTCGGTTGATATTCAACGCAGCTCTTCATTGTCAACCCGCATGGTCAACTCTTCAATGAACACATCAATCGAGCACGACTGCTGTCAAGAAAGCTCTCCCAAGATGAGGGAACTCTAGGATCGTGCATCAAGTCTACTACAACAAAGTCGGTAGGAAAGTGAAACTTTCCCACTTTCATCACAACATCCTCGCCATCCCAAGTGGACGAGTTATGGTACGGTCCGCTAGCTCGAGTGTCATACAAGTGGATGAAAGTTTAGGAAGAGATGTTTCTTCCATCTTGAGAGTGGCATGAGGTTAATGCTAGCGCCAAGATCGGCCAGGCGGAGCATTGAACCATCCCCAAGAAATCGCCGACGGATTAGAAATCGCCGGTCTTCAAGCTTTTGGGAAGCTTCTTGAGAAGGACCGAGCATTGCTCATTGAGGGGTTTTAGCCATCTCGCATACTTGTCTTTGTTGGTAAGTAAGCCTTTAAGTGTGGATGCAAATTTAGGCATTAGAACGAGAGCATCATCGAAGCTTATATCAAAGTGTAGCTCATTGAAGATTTGGAAAAAATCCATTTGCTCTTTGTTTTTGTCTTTTGCTTCTCATCATTCATTCTTGATGGGTAAGGAAGTCGACAAGACTTTTGAGCCGGATGGAAGTGTTTTCGCTCGAATGTGTCTTCGAACTTCGGTTCGGACTTAAAACTTGACTACCGAAGGTGGGACGTGTCTTGTACCGTGGGCTTGAATAATGCACCTTGTCCGTTGTCTCCTTGGTAACTTGACTCATTGCCACAGAGGAGGGGCATAGAGTCGAAGGTCCATTGTGCGTCTTACCACTACGAGTGGTGACGGCTTTCAACTCGGCATCGGGATTAGTAATTGTATTGCTTGGGAGTCCTCCGTAAGATGATGAAGCTTGGTTCGTATTCATGTTCATGAAACCGCTCATCATATTCTTCAACTCATTTGTTTGCCGAGACATTGTGGTATCAATTTCCTTCTTTAGCTCAACCCTCATGTTATTGATCCGAGTTTGCATAGAACGATGCTTGACTCGATAATTTTCATGAAGTCATTTGGTGGAGGAGCATGAGAAGGTTTTGATAACTTTGCCGATTTGGAGCTTGATATGGTGGGTTGTGATTGTTCTGCTTTGATTGAAATTTTGAGAGTTATTGAAATTTTGTCCTTGATTCGGAACAAAGCGATTTTGATTGCCATGGTTTTGCACGGAGGAAAACCGGTGGTGTCATACCGCTAGGTGCACGTGAGTGAGGATCACCGTGGTCGGTATTGATTGTGGTTTACCAAGCTACGGAGCTTGGTAAAAGGAAGCATCGGTTGCTGACAATCATAATCGCGCGCGGACCACTACAAGTTTCACACACCTTGTTTACGGCTTTGATCGGTTCCGTTTATGAATCTCGCTTTTGATTTCCTTAACATCCTTAATCATACAACGGATAGCATCCGTTAGAGCGACTATCGGAGTCGCTAACTCGTAAGAGTTATTGGATGAAGAAGCGAGTGTTCGGAGTATTGACTTTGTTGCGAAATAGGAACTTTCGATTTTGCTCGCAAATTTCAATCACATCTTTAGGCTTACGATTCAAGATATTGCCACCGCGGTGCATTCAAGGAATCTTGATCGTTACCATTCAACCCATTGTAAAGATATTGATTTGTCAAGCTCCGTGAATTCATGGTGAGGGCATTTCCGAGGAGATCTTTGAATCTCTCCATGCCTCTCCAAAGTTTTCATCGAAATTTTGACGAAATCCGAAATTTCATTTTAAGATTAGTCGCCTTTGATGGAGGAAAGAAATGATTGACAAACTTTTGAACAAGTTCCTCCCAAGTTTCGATGGATCGAGGGGTTCTTTTCCACCAAATCCGGCTGTCCCCTCAGTGAGAATGGAAATAGCATCAACTTGATGACTTTCGTGGCACATCCTTGTAATTGATAGTTGAAGTCAACTTGTTAAACCAACGGATGTGTGCATACGGTCTTCACGATCAAACCCGTGGAATTGATTTGTAGACACAAGTGTGATCAAATGTCTTCAATTCAAGTGATCGAGTTGATTCTTGGTAGAATGATGGCATCTCCATATCCCTCGGTGGGTGCACGGAGCATTTCCGCCATAGTACGCTCGTCTCGCCATTTTGTTTGAAATAGTACGAATCTCGGGTTCGACTATTTGGGCAAAGACGCCCACGAGCGTCGTCTAGGAATTTCTGCTAGATCATGAAAAGGACTCAATGATCTAGAAGAACGAGTGCGCATGCACTAGAGTTAACTCTAAGGGATCTCAGAGTTAAGAAAGGGAATTATGAAATTGGTGAAAATTGGAGTAAGAAGAATTTTTTTTAGGTTTTCTGGTTCTGACAAGTATATATAACAACAAATCCAATTAAAACAAGATCGAGGCAAAACAACAGTGAACTTAAACCAATAATCACAAGATGAGTGGCTTCTTTGAAAAAGGTACACCACTATCAAGGACACAAAGGCAAGTTTTAAATCTTTGGTCTGGGAACTTATTATGGTCGCACCCCGCTTAGGTAGTGCAATCGCCTTGGTTTGCGGTGGTAAGATTTTATGTTGTTATTTATTAAACTCGAAAACGACAAATCATTTTGTATTTTTATATTTGATACATATATAGAAACAAAAGGAAAATATTTTGTGTTTTATACGCTTTTAGTGCTTTTTGGGTTTTTGGATTTTTTTTATAGAAATATATATATATATATATATATATATATATAGATGGTATGAACAAGGAGTGATTATTCAAATCACTAATCACTTGAAAGTAAGACTATTAGCATCGCTCCCTGCAGTGCGCCTAAAATTTGATTCACAGAAACCGCTGAGTTATCTCGCATAAGCTAGCCACTTGTGAATGGCTAGTCGTAAGAAACTTAAACAGTCAAGCACCAATGCAATGAAGTCCGGAGAGTATAGTGTTTCCCAGTCGTTAAGTCCCAACGAGCCGTGCGAGAATAGTCTAACGCTTAGTGATCGAGAAGATTTGAATGAGACAGTAGATTTGTTATGATTATAACTAAGGAAAAGCCAACAAATTAAAACGGCTTAAATGCAAATTAAAGGAAATTAAAAAGATAAAATCTATTAAATAAACGCTATCACTATAATTAAAATGATGTTTTTGTTTTATGATTTAATAAACCGAAATTAAAATCTACGACGACGTACAAAATAAAAAGTGAAACTAAATCAATATTAACCCTAAAAATATGAAATGATGTTTTACAAACCTAATGATAAAAGAAAATATTTAGAAAAGAAAATTATTTTATGACTAATTATCTAATTATTATTAATTAAAAACTATTTTAACTATTTAATAATTAACCAAAATACAAGAAATTAGGAAACAAAGCTAGAAAAATAAAATTATGAAATGGAAAAGTCTAAAATATCAAACTAGAATTTTCAAAACTATTTTTTCAAAACTATTAAAAACTAATTAAATTACTAAAAATTACCAAATAAACTATGAAAAATCTGGAAAATTACTTTTTTTACTTTTTATATTTATCTAAACCTAAGAAAATTGAAAACTTATTTTTTTGAACTTTTTCTTAATTTTTTATATTAAAAGCTAATTAAAAATGCTTAAAAACTAATTTAAATTAGGAAAAATAGCAAAACAACTCAGAAAAATCTGAAAATTTTAGGAAACGTCTAAATTAATACTAGGAATATAAGAAAAATGGAAAAACAAGCACTTATGTGGAGGAATTAAGAACTGCTATGGAAAGTGCTTATGAATAAGCACTTTGATAAGCTAAAAGCTCACCAAAAGGCACCAACTGCTAATGTAAGCTCTAAACTACTAAAATGACCAAATGCAACTTAAAACAACAGGTTATAACTTCGATTAGCAAGCTAGTACAGATTTGGCTTATTTGATTTTATAAACTAAAAGCAGTTATTGTGCCAACTTTGAACACATGCACAAGCTTAAGAATAAGCTCGATCAAAAACTACCAATTGCAACCTAAAGTAGACCTGTTTGAGATCAAGTGTTCCAAAGATCAGATTATAATAAGCTCTTATGAGCTCTGTGTACTCCGCAAGAATCGGAAAACTCGGTGTCAATCGAGTTTTTAGTCTTGAAAGTTTGGAGCCCTAAAGGAGAGCTTCTTTGGAGCTTTTATAAAATTTGTAAAAATCAGATAAAATGATGACAAGAAAGAGCACCAGCTGAGCTTTTTGAAATACCAAGTATCACTGAGATTAGTTCAGAATTGAGCTCATGAAAAATCCTTGTAACTGACCCCAAAACAGACTTTAACTACTTTTGACTTTTGAAGTAATTGATAAACTTTGACTAAGTTGAACTTTGGATCCAATTTTGTGACTGAGATTGATGTTATGTGTTGTTATAAACCTAATGCAAGCAATATTATTGATTTCTAAACACAAATCAAGGATTTGGCAATCCTTGATCTCAACAGCTAACAATGAGACAAATTTGATTGATGTTTTGACTTTTGGTGCTAGCGACCCAAGCTCTTGATTGAAATGAACTCAAATGACCTTAACCAATATAAAACAACTAAAAGCTAACACCGTGCATAGGCCTAAAAGATGAGATAGACCCATTGAGCCAAACACCCCTTTTGAAACTGATTTGCCAATTAACTTGAACCAAACACTGAGCTACCATGTATAAATGATCAAACTAACTTCTACTAACCTAATTACTACTAATTGCACAGATAAAACTTATTATAAACCACAAGAGCAGATTATGCTATGAAATTTAAATAACACTTACAAATGGTCCTTAAGCCACGTTGGGCTTGCAATAAAACTAATGAACCTCTAACCTATTTTAATCAACCCATTAACTAAGAACCAACCCATTTCCATCTCTCGCATCATCCCGTAACCATGTCCATGCCTGCTTAACCAAATTCTTCTTCCCAGTTGACTTTCTTTGACCATACACCAAATGTGCCTAAAACTTAATTCCAAGCTTACAATAAGCTATGTTAAGTTTAACTAAACTTGTTTGAGTTTAATTGAGGCTTATTGAAGTTTTAAATTTAAGAGTTGGACATTGAACTTTGCACGTTGAACTCGAAATTTATGAAATGGAAATGTCACTGAGTTGATACTTGAAAATTGTTTATTTTGATAAAATAACTCAAGTAAGTACATAAAAACAGAATTACAACTTTAAGCTTAAATTAAGACATTACTAATGAAACGACATACAAGAAAATTGAAAACTAACTAACGCTTTCTACTCTCTTTCTTCTTCTTTATGCACCAATTGAGCTCATGCGCCTTCAAGGTAATCCCACCTCTTTTGTGGCCAATGGGAGAACTTTGAGTGAGTTAGCCATTTTTCCATTTTGGCGGGAAGACTCAATTTGACTTGTAGGCCTGAAATAAGCAAGTAGGGGGGGTGGCATTTATTGTAGAGGTTGAGTGATGATGGGGGTGGTGGAAAAGATGAAAGGTGATGGGAGAGGTGGAGCTAGTTGTAGGCAAAGGTGGATGAAGGAGACAGTGTACAAGTAGGGCGCCTTTTTTCGTTATTTGACTTATTTTGACCAAGGGGTCAAAAGGGAGGTCAAGGGTTTTGAGGGCTCAAAAGGTTTATAGGCGGGGGTCAAAATTAATTTGACAAGGCTTGCTTTGTTTGACAAGGACTATAGTTGCAACCGAAATCTTGAAGGACTAATCCTGTAATTTTCCAAACTTTGTCACAAGGACCTAAATTGACAAACTCCATTAGTACAAGGACCAAACTTGCCATTTTCTCATTTTCAAAGGACCAAACTTGACAATTTTCAAAGTTCGTGGACTAAAGTTGTAATTTTGTAATTTTAAGTTTCAAGGATCAATTTTGACAACTTAGAAATCCTTGGGACTCAAATGATATTTTTCTTTATTTATATATTACTGTGGACCTGTTTTTGACAACTTTTGAAACTCGGGGACTAAAGCGCCAATTATGCAAACTTGATACGTTTTCATCGATTTTGATATTTTGCATTTAAAACACATAAAACACTTATTTGTGATATTTTATCATTTTGATGCATTTCGAGTGTTTTCGGATGTTTTTGCGCTTAATTTGTATAAAATGATGAGTGTTTACACACTCATCACCGTTCTTACTGACCCAAGTTTAAAGAAGAACTTATATATTTCCAAAGTTTACATACATTAATGGGGTGTTTGGGTGAGCTTATTTTTACTGCTTTTTGTGCATTTCAATCCCGCCATCCAATGGATGTACTAAAATGAAAATCAAAGGATTATAAATCGGTTTAACACTACTACAAAGTGTAAGTAATCTTTAAAATATTCATATAATGATCGGTTTGACCAACACTGAGTCAATTGTGATAACACTAATCTCAAAGGGCGAAATGGATCTAAATGCTACGTCTTGAAGCCCATCATGTTATCTTTCCTACTAATTTCAACTACTCTATATATTATTTCAACCGCCTCCGGGTGAGATGCCACCCATTGAAAGAAGAAAACCTCTAAAGGAAAACTATCTAATTATACTTATTGGATTATCGAGAGTTACTTTGTAAAAGCACATCCGACACCCCTATATCATGTAACGACACATTATATTAATGAATCATGAAATTATCTTGAAAGAACATTATCAAAGTTTGAAAGGAAACTCTTAAGAAAATGTGCTCGTGATCCAATGGCCAAATAATCATGAGCTTTAGACTATGACAATGCTAATTTTATACTTTAGCAAATGTTACATTAAATTTGTATATGAAATTATGTTAAAGACACGCACTGCCCACCATTCTTATGCATAGATAGACTTGGACTATATGCGCCCCCCGCCTCCAAACCACGCACCAATCAAGGTCCCTAGGCCTATCATCAATCATCAAACCCATCAAACAACAAAAGATTGCGCTCCCATAAGACTATTGAATATCTATGGTTGCAAAGTTGTAACGCATCCTAAATTATATATGTCAAATTATGAAATATTAAGTGTACTTGGTCTTTAAATCATATTGTACTTGTCACCGACAATGTTACAACAACCACTATTGCAAAGAATAATACCAAAGAAGTAATCGTCCCTTATTGCGATCGAGAGAAGCTCCAAGTGACCCATCATTCCACCTATATTATTGCAATGGAGAAGCTCTAGTTTCCTAATACAATAATTGCAAGACGATCAATCACAAAGTTATAAAACTTACGATTTTTTCCAATGGTGTATATATTACCTTTTCCAATTGCTTTTGAATATTTTGTTAACTAATTTAAAATATTGCTTATTGCTAATACTTGTAATTACCCAATGTTAACAGACTTATAATTGTTTCCATGAGCGATGCGACTTGTTCCAACACACTGTGGCAAAGATACGCAACAAATAAATGAACAAATGTTAGTATACCACTATTTTCAAGAATCCAAGAAAACAAAAAACAAAGGTGAGAACGCATAAGCCCAAGTACATAGACAACGGTGATGGTGTGTACCTCGAGGACCTACCGAACACGATCATTGTTTGTTTGTGACCTCATGCTACTTGCCTCAAAGTTGCTACTAATACCTATGATAAATAATTCAGAAAGGCTACGTACACATGTCTCTAAAGAGTTGCATGCCTCAACAACAAATATGTATGTTGATGCAAACCATTTGGTTGGTTCTTCTCTCGATCGATTAAAATATTCTCGTTGATATCCCCGGACCTTCACCCCGCAACATGTTAGCCGGAATGTATTTCTGACTCATAATTAGCTAAAATTACCAAACTTTGGCTTTTTGCAATAAGATTTTTGCAACTAATGATCCGATGTTGAACATTCTTTTATACGGTGTTTGAGACCATTGAAATAAATCGATTAAATTTTAAAGTACCGTTAATCCGCTCAGAATGACCGATGATGAGATGGTATAAGCGACCATGGAAGCACTTCCCTAAGTTGTTATCTCAGATAAGTAATATCATTATCAAAGATGAATAAGTCTCACTTAGCCCTTCCTAGAGTCGATATCCAATCACAAAGATGCAACTTTAATCGCAAAAGCCATAAGTCACAGCAACAACTTTGTCGATTTGGGAACTTTTGTTCTCGACAACGCCATCCACGGAGTTTTCAAGAGGTGTTAAGAGATAATGGGTTAAGGATTGTCATATATTGGCAACTCAGACATATAATCCGCCTAACTAACAACCTTAATTTCATAACGTGTTAGTCATAATGGATGCACTGAAAACCCATATCCAAGTCTTGATTCATAGTGAAATTTCAAATTGCAACTTGTTAATCTCAATGTTGCACCTAGATTCTTAATTTCACCATAACCACGAGCATGAAACATAAGGACTCAAATCATTAATGCCGTTTGCTAGAAATCTTTTACATCTAATGGCGATTCACGTAAACACTTTACACACAATCATTAGTGATTTTGTACAAGATTCTTTATTGTAAGCGGGTAAACATTTGTGGTTAAGATACAACTTTGTAATTCATTTATACTAAATATAGTATATTATCGTATATCCTAGGCCTCATGGACAATAAGAACTTATGATAATGTACAATTAACCCTTGATTTAGTGTCTCCGCCACCACACAAGCCTCATGGACAATAAGAACTAAAATGTGTTACATTCATTTAACTTTATACTTGTATGAGTTAACTATATAATTTGAAAGCGTTGACATGCATAGATATGTGTGTGTTGCGCTTTGAACAATAGTCGGACACAATAATGGATTAATAAAATATCTCATTTCTAGATGTTTGATCAGTATCGATATTATAATTTATAAGAATTCTAAACAGAGGCAAATTCTTAGGAAGACAAATAATGCAAGTATATGGCATAAAGCAACGATCAACGAGGAACTCGGTTTATAGTCATTCATCAAGTTGTTCACTAAAATATAAAATAACAGATTATCATGAAAACATTCATCTACCTCCTCATTTTCCTTGATTAAATCTTCATACGCCAGCTTCAAGATCATCTCGAAAGAGGCTCTTCGCTATCTGTTGAAGATGATTCACATCACATAACTTCCTTAGATAACACTTTGACGCGGATTCTATGGCTTCCAAAACAATGCTTATTGGATTGCAATCGGTACACAAACTCTAAAGACCGAATTGTTGTTTGAATGACTAATCGCAACAAACCTTTCAATGGTCGAGGCTCAAAGTTGACGCTTAGAAGAACAGAGCCACGGTTTTTAGGGATGTTGATGGCACAATTGTGTGGGAGACCAACACAACGTCTACATATATAAGTAGAGCAATGTTGCTTATCTGAGTTATCTCTTATTAAAGAACCAAAATGATGATTTTGTTTGGCAAAGCTTTGATTATCCCATCGATACTCTTTTGCCTTCTTAGACACAAACAAAAGCAAAAGCTTGATTTGCTTCAGGAAATCTAGTTTTGAATCTGGATATTATGGTTTGATGTATAGTAGTATTAATGTTTTAAAGTATATGATGGCCCGAAATATCTAGTGTGTCTTGCCTAGTCCCGTTATAACGTTTGGGCTTTTGGACGAACCTCTTATAATAGTAGCGTAATCGCATCTTTTACTTGATTTAGGTGTGTTTAATTCGAGTGATCGGTGGTATTTTGTGCTATGGATATGGGTTATGGAATAAAAGAAGACTAACCTTAGACTATGATGGTAATCTCGCATTTTATAGCTTGAACGATTCAAGTGGATTATGGTCGGTTTCATGGCAAGCTATTGCACAACCATGTAATATTCATGGACATTGTGTAAGGAGCGAAATATGTGTTAATGGAGAAAACCTTGAATGTGTATGCCCACCGGTTATGAGTTTGAATGATCTTCTTGATTTAAGTCGGGTTGTAAACCTTATTTCAACCAAACATGTGTAGACTCAACAAAATTTGAATTTGTGGAAATACTAAATACATATTACTATGGTTTTGATCTAAACTTCACGTCACCAGTTCCTTTCAAAGCTTGTTGGGACATTTGCTTAGGAGATTGCGATGTGAGGCATTTATTTCTAGACTAACAGTGAAGGTCTTTGTGTTCACTAAAAGTGCCCTTTTAATGGGTACCGATATCCTAATTTCCTGTGAACCACCTATTTGAAAGTACATATAGATGCGAAACACCAAACTCAAGCACTACCACTTCTTTAGCTACATGTAGAGATACGACCATTATGGTGGGTTCTCCATCTAAGTATGAATCATCTAGGAAGAAGGTGAAATGGGTTTATCTCTACTCTTTCACGATAGCTATTGGTGTGGGTGAAGGTTTTATTTTCTTATTGGGATGGTGGCTTTTCTATGGAAGAAATGTGTTCCTAACCAACCTAGAGGAGGCATACCAAATTATATCAAGTCGGTTTAGAGGATTTTCTTATCAAAACCGGTAAAGGCCACACAAAATTTTAAGGTAGGAATCGAGCGGGAGGCTTGGGGTTGTGTATAAAGGATTCTTGAAGATGAAAGGGTCGTGGGCGTGAAAAGACCGGAGATGTGAGTCACGGGGAGAGTTTTGGGTGGAAGTGAGTATGATAGGTAAAATCAATCACTTGAATTTAGTGCGAATGGGAATGTTGTTCATAGAAACAACATTGACTATGAACCAAGGCGAGTACAACACAAACCAAACTGAAAACCAACAAAATGTTTGAAAGAGCAGTTGAATAAAATTTATAACACGAAAACACAAAGACTTACATCATTGACCCAAAAGTGTGGGTTACCAAAGACACCGGACTCCGCATAACCGCAACATTTATCATGCCCGTGTTAACATATAACATATGCTTTTAAACTGTCTATTATACTAAAAATGATGGCATGTTCGATATACAAACCTCGTAGCATTCTTAGCTCAACTTTTGTTATTTCACATCCATTTATAAAAGCACTTGTGTTTCCATTGCTAGCATCGGGTAAAATCGGCGCCCAACGTTTAGATGAGGACTAATAATATTTGAAGGCTTCTCACCCTCCATTTACAAAAATAAAATATTATCATTAACTTAATGCAACACAATAGAGACAAATATAAAAATCGATCGAATTAATACCTTTCCCAAAGACCGCTTACACTATCATACCAATAGCTCTTTGAAACATACCTCATCGCAAGCTCATACGACCAACGGATTACCAATAGCTCTATGGAGACATACCCACCGCAAGCTCGGCATTAGGATTATGGAGTTATATGACTTTCCAAGATAGCATCATTTATGGCTCTATGGAAACATACCTCCGCAAGCTCAACCCTAACCAACAGATCATCATCCGATACAACATTCAAAGACTTTTAACAATACTTATCTCAGCCCCAAATGTTTCATCATCATCATATTCGTCTCCAACATCTATGGATGAATCAAATCCAACATTCTCTAAAGTACTAAACGCAAAAAGCAGTGAGCTCTAACCCGAAAAGAAGTGTTCCCAAGTTAATGAAAAGAAATAATACATCGAATAAAAATATTATTTTCGATATGAAAAGAAGTATATCCAAGAAGAATAATGAACCTCCGGTTGGGGCTCGGATAGTAGAAGAGAAAATATAATTGGAGCCTACTCCTGCAGCCTATTATTTGTGCTTCCGGACAATCTTCCCACAACTTTCCGTGACGTAGACATAACCATTGTAAAAGCAGTGGCTCGGTTTGTGTGTCATTAAGAAAGAATATAGCCAAAATCTATTTCTATTTATTATCGAATATTATCGACAATGGAAAAACAAAGGTGTGACATGGGAAAGAACATAGAAAGAATAATTAATAATCACGAATGTGACCTTAGATATTTCTTAAATTTCCCTTCATATTGTGGTAGTGGCACACCAATTGACTGAGAAGTCCCGACAGTTCATCGTACGCTTCTTGCGAGTTCTTGAGACCGATTTTCATGTGCAACATCAACTATAGTCATACCTACATTAGTATCTTGATTTGCCACACCGTGATTCTAAACTTCCAATAGAAACATTAGTTGTGCTCACGTGTTCATCAAAAGGTCGATCTGTTACACCTTTTGAGTCTAAACTTTCAATAACTTCATTAGCTTTGCCCACACCATCATCAGAAATTCAGAATGTTGATCTATCATATAGAAGAAAAAACAACCACCATATATCGGTGGGCTTCAAACAGCTTTAGCAATATAAACTTAATTTAACGAAAGAACATACCTTTAGTTCTCTTTTTCCGACCCTCATCCCGCAACACTAATCTTCCGCCAACTCACATCCTGCAAATGGTCATTCCTAGAATCAATCGAAACACGAATTCCTCAAAAGTAGTTACCGCAAATGAAATTCAATCAAAAACATATTTTACATGAAGTCAAGCATATTAACAATAAAATCATCAAATCGACATGAGTCAACTTTACTATCTAAGACTACTTGCTTATCCAATTTATCTATTAACTAACCTATTATCGAAAGAATAAATAAATAAATAAAATATTTTGATTTTCTGTTAATATTTATACTTTGATAAACGCATACCTTAACATACATACGATTCTTGTAGAGCTCGATCATGTCGATAGCTCATCAATAAAGCTATATATAGATAAGCAATCACAAATAGCCCTATACCCATAATCAAAAGCAAAAAAAAAAGCGATAAATTGAAGCCCTAAAAACTCAAAGTCAAGAATTAACTTACATAATTGAATTGATTTAGGTAAAACTTGTTGAATGCAATTTTGCTCCCATCCTCAAACCGAAAATTAGGTACACACAAAAAAAAAAAAAAAAAAAAAAAACATAGAAAAATTTGCACAAACACAGTAAACATATAAAAATAGGAAAAGTAAACATTGAAACCGCAAAAATCAATAATTGTGTTATGAATGATTTTATGATTGTACTATCAGATTGAAGATGAATAACACATTAGGGTTTAGCATGGAGGTAGAATAAATATCGCATTCGGTTTAACATGTAGAAAGGCGGCTTTTATTTGATAAGTTTTACAATTCCCTTTTGAAAGGTTTCGGTTTATGTGTTTTGAAAGGTTTATAGGCTTTTGTTTGTAAACTATAAACAAAAACAAGGTTGATCAAGTGGTTGGCATACTTGTTATATTAAGCAATGTTCCAAGTTCGAATCCAAGAATATGTCTTTTACACAAATTAAAAAATGCGAATTTTATAATTTGATTATATAAGATATCCGAATTTTATAATTAAAAAAACATAAAATTCAAAACATATATTAAAAAATGACACATGTATTAAAAAAAAAAATGCCACCTAAATACAATGATGACATGGAAATATGACATGGCATTATGAGATGCCAAGTGGCATTTTATGTGGCATGCCTCCTCTTATATATAATGTATAGATATATATATAAATATATATATATATATATATATATATATATATATATATATATATATATATATATATATATATATATATATATATATATGCAAAAGACGATCCGATATGTAATTCGCTCATAAAATACGTAAGATTTCAAAAGTATCCATAAAAATAGAGCATATTGGCGTGGTTTAGAAAACAATCAAAGATATATCATGGAGTAAATCACACTTTTTTCTACTTATTTAGATTCTTTTAAAAGTAATCGTACTTATATGAAACAAATTTGCGTAACTTGTCTGATAAGAATGCATTTTCTGATGATCCTTTATTTTGAACTGCAATTGCGATGATCCTTTAATGTAGCCAAATGTTGTATTTCTTATAGTGTTGTTGTAAAGACAAAGCAAAATGTTGATTCTATGTGTATTATCTGAAGATCAAAAACAATATAAAAACACTAATCCATTTCTCAGTATGTAAATTATTTACTTCTAAATGTTATCACATATTGCAATATTGGTACATAAAAAATGTTTACATTTAAATCAATGGTTTTAGTTGGATCACAAAGTAAAAAACAAAAAAGGTATTAACGAACTTCATAATCCAACAAACAAACAAATAGTACATATTAAAAGTGTAATGTTAAGTCACATTGACTATATCAGATGTCTGATAGTAGTAAACACTTAATTTTATGAACATAAGGAACACTTAATTGACAACATGAATGTATTGGATATGTGAAAAGAAGCTAGAAAACTATATAAGCATGTGATTTAGGTGAAAGTAAGTGAATCTGGTCTAAGTGCATCAGCTAATAATGAGAATGCAACTCCTTCCCTTGAAGTAGGACGTATCTGCATGAAATGCACAAGTTATTAAGTAATGGAAAGCTGCCACATGATTTGCAAGCTAACATTTACTCGTTCTCATAAAACTACTTTTCAAGGCACATATTAATTAGTTAATGTAATTTCATAATGGGAAGGGTTCAATAACTTGTGAAAGCAAACTCTATGAGAGTTCTTACAGAGTTAGGACCATATAAGAATAAAAATTAGAATGAGAAGTGTGAGAGAAAACGACAACCACATTTCGGATGCATCTACAAAATAGATGCATCTACCCATAAAATTCTCCTCTTAATTATTTGAAATATGTGAGTTTAAACTGCATCTTGAAGTCACCATTTAGTTGTAACCATAAGTTCTTGTTGTCAAACTGCTTCTCAAGAGCCTCAGTGTGATCCATGTATGCGAGTTTAAACGAGCTTGAACCTCAATGTAGTGAGTTCATCATATTTGAGATCCCGTACATGCCCGTAGAAACAACATTAAGATCCCAAGTTTTACACTCATTTGTACTCAATACGTATGTCCCCAGTTTTGGGTCTACTCTAACAAAACCCGTTTTGCTGAAAGTATATTGTAGGACAAGCTTTCTTCCTTCGAGTGAAAGCGTGTCATGATACAGGTCAAGGTTGGCAGTCAAGTCTTTCTTTGAAATATCTTCAAGTACATGGAATTATGGTCCATCATGTAGCTTGATATATTTTCACATCCAATAATTAGCTCTCCTATGAGGTTAAACAAGACTATTACAACCACTTTCCACGGGATATCTTGTTCGTAGTTTGTATCTCAGATCAAATGATATATAACAACAAGATATTAGGTTTTGAAACTCGAGAAATAGGTAATTTTCAAATTGAACTAAAAAGATTGTCATATTTTTAATTCAAGGTTTTCTAATATGCAGATATCTAAAGTTTTGGATAATGGTTTTATGTATCTTAATATCCAAAAATTAGGTATCCATATATTTTGAATTTTTTATAACTTATATATGATTTCCAAAGTGACAATTCATATATCCTAATTTTCGAATCAATTCTAATAAATTTTTTGGATATCCGAATATGAATTTTTTGAACTCCTAATTGTAGTATTTTCCTTTTATTTTATGTAGATCAAGTCTTGCATTTTTATTTTATTCAGATAGCAAGAATTTACGAGTTATATATTATACTTCATGAAATCTTAGAAGGTCGGAGATAAAATAGAAGCATAAAACTCGAGATATATATAGGAGTTCGAAACTGAGGCCTTAAAACTCGGAAGCCTAAAGAGGTAGTTTATTAGATTTACCTTTGAGACCCTTTGCTCCGCCTCATTGTTGGTCTTATTGTGGTGGATTACAATATCACTCGAAACTTCTTACAAGTTTTGAAATAAATTCAATAATCGCTTGATGGCTCATCTTTTGTGATATTTTTCTTTTATGTATGTGTGTGTTATTTTCTTAAGAATATATATATATATGTTTGGAATTCTAAATTGAATGTAATATTAGTCCACAAAGTAGGTTTTAGTTTTAGAAATAATAGAAGTCTATGGATCTATCATGTAAAGTCACAAATCAACTAATGATTGAAGTATAAATACCAATCATTAGGTGATTGACATAAGTTTTGTGTGTCAAGATTGTACACATAGAGTGTGTGAGAGAGAAAGTGTCATTGTACTATCATGCTTATTTGATTATGTCATTTATCTTTCGATCAACTCTCGACCAAGTAATGAACTTTGTTTCTCAACTAAGAGTGTATTCTTAATCTAAGAATTACAATTTGTATCAAAGAAAAGGTTTATTTGTCTAAACTTTGACTAACCCAAAGCATCATAGTCACTATTCAAAAGTCGACTAGGTATTAATTTGGTCATTCATAAATTGACTAGATTAAATTATGAATAAACAATTGTCATCCAAGTACTTTTTCACTATATAGAAATTGATTAGGATTACTTAATTGTTATCCAAGTACTTTTCAACTATTAAGAAGTCGACTAGCTTTTTGATTTTGGAAGTCAACGTCATTGGAACAAGTCAACTTTCGACTAGGATGGTTTTACTATGCCACTTTTTGGTAACGTGTTGATTTGGGTACTATTTAGAAATCCGCTAGAGATTATTCTCACAACTTTCTACTAGCTTTTGGATTTTAAGTGGTCAACTGTTGACTAGATTTAGTCAACTTTGACTAGCTTTAAATCCTAGTAGAAGGATGTATAGCAACTTGGTTGTTTTGTGATTTTTGGTAAAGTTTGAAATGCCCTAATATATTAATTAATTTCTCAACGCCTTATTGATCATTCCAAGAGTGAGAATTAATTATGTATCAAACCATCACTAAATCTCAACATTCACTTAAGAAACACATTCATCGTGTCTAGAGATGCATTAGAAATTGGCTCAATCAACAAACCACTAGTGTTATACCAGGAAAACTATACAAAGTGGAAAATTCATTTCAATCATCAGTATGTTAAGAAACAACCTCTTGGACCCCATATCACAAATCCACTGAGAAATGGACCATGTCCAAGACTCATGAAACTGAATGAGTAAGGGCAATCTTTTTCGAAAGATCCAAGTGACTATCTTGATGAAGAAAAGAATTTAGTTGAAGCGATGATCTTGCTAAATATCTACTAATTCTCAGATCCGAATGATATTATGATGAGCATTGACAATCGTGATAATGCTAAGGATTTATGGGATGAAATTGAGAAGCATATGAGGAACCAAGTTGGGTGCTCGTATTAAGTCGACCGTGCAATAACAAGTTATAGAACTTTCTTTGCTAAAGAATGAGAGATTCTTATTGACACCTACACATGTTTATGTGGTCTCATGAATGAATTAAAGAGGAACAATCGACAAAATCCAAGTGGAAGTCAATGCCAAGTTTCTTTATAGCTTCGCCTTAATAGAAAATCCACGCAAATAACATCAAACAAAACAAAAAATTGGATAGATGGATATCTACACTATCTGTGAAAAATTTGTGTCAAGATGATGTTTTGAACTCATCAAATCTCTAAACAAAGTTTCTACCATTATGGATAACCCTTTGGCTCTTGTTCTTGAAAAACATCCAAAGTATTTGTCTTCTTCAAGCAAAAAGTGAAAATCGAAACCAAGGGTACTGATTCCAGTGAGAATCATGAAGCATATGAAGATGAAGTAATGAAGAAAATCATGAAGAAAGTTGTAGCTCTACTTGCAAGAAACTTTCAAAAAGGAATTTCTACAAGAACTTTACCAAAAACAATCTTCGATCTTTATCTGCTAAGAAACAAACAAAATGAAAGCCAAGGTATGATGAGAAGAAAAGCATGGAGAAACCCAAGGAATATGATAAGGTTTTAAAAGGTACCATTTTGAGGGGTCGTTTAAGTCCTTATTTGATCACTTTTGTATCCGTTATTGCTTAATATCGTTCCTTTTCACTTTTAGGTCTCGTGAAGGCAAAATGCCGGAATGACACTTATTTGGACGAAAGGCGCGAATATATGAAGAAAATGGCCAAAGTCGAAATCGACACTCACGCTTCTTTAATGTAGAAGGCGGCGGCGTCAGTTCTATTTGCGACGCGTCGGAGAATTGTTGCGACGGGTCGAACTCAAAACTCGTGTTTCAAGAGACGGCGTCTAGTGTGAAAGAGTAGGTCGTCGCTACTCGCATCGGCCTAGATGCGATCCGCACGACGCCGAAGTCAAGAGGACGGCGTCACGGACATAAGGTGACGCCGTCGCAAGGTTAACGTGGCCAAGACGAAACCCTAATGGCGGCGACACGACGGCGTCACTAAACATAAGTGACGCCACGCAATTGTAATCTTATATAGAATCCGAATTTTTCGGTCTTTGTGTGGAGAGTCTTTGGAGTAAAACCTAAAACCGAACCTAAGGTGTCTTGTACAAGATTTTAGGGTTTTTAACCCTATCTTACACCAAGATAAGTCTTTGCTTCATTAATTCAATTATGTCTTTGATTATTTGTGTGTATGCTTGCATGTTCTCCATGTCCGCTAATTTATTTGTGTGTTTGCTTAGGAAGTATGAAACTTAATTATTAAATATTGATTGGTTGTTTCTTATCTTAGTTGATTAATGATCTAGTAATGCGATAGGTCATTCGTTGTGTACTTAATGCTTGATTCATCTTTGTGAACCTTAGAGTATGATTACCTAAGTGATTGTAGGCTAAAACATCCAAGAGTGCCTTAGGTAGAGTCTATAATCTACGTGGATTTGTAGACAAGACCTTTGGTAATTTCAAAGAGTTAGGAGAAACGATACCCTACAACTTTAGAAACACAACGCAACTAGGAATAAGACGTGACACTCAACCATCAATAGGAGATAATTAAGGAGTAATACAAACTAAGTAAACACATCTTTAAACTATCATACGAGCACACATTAATTAGACATAGACTCACAACCTTAGTTTAGATAATTAGATATTAGTAGAGTAATCGGTAGAAATACCAACCCCAAATCCAATACCCGAGATTCGTACCTTTCCATTTTCATAAAATATAAAAAGATAAAAATAATCTTCCTCAACCTTAACCTTAGCGTAGTAACTCCTACTAGCATTCCTATTCCCCAGAGAACGATATCAATACCCGTGGCTTACCCTAATTACTACACTACAACGATTAGGTTCACCGCCTAGGTGTTATAAAACTTGCTCGAAGAAAGGAAGTTTCCTTGACCCGACGACGCGTAGGGTTATCGAATATAAATCATGATGTTACATTTGTGGGAAGCAAGGACATTTTTCCAAAGACTGTAATAAGCCTATGGTCAAGGAATTTGATTACTAAGAGAGGGAGATGCTTTTGCGAAAACAACGAGAAGGTGGAACTGCATTGATGATGAGGATGCAAGTTGGTTAGATTTAATGGATTCTAGAAAGAAAGAGTTGGATGTCAAGGTGTGTTTAATGGCTAAGTTGTGTGATGTGTTTTGGCGACGTTGAAGATAGGCTCAAGAACACTGGCGATGAGGTACAATCTTTAACTAGAAAAATCCATTACATCTAGAATGTAAATTAATGGAATTATCGAGAAACATGATTTAGAAAATCAATGTTAGTCATCGTTTTCAATAATTTACAACATGCTAAAGCAGATAGACTCAACACTAAGGATAAAAACTCTTTTCTTCTTAAAAGTTTTATGACAAACAAATGAAAATGATAGTTTGGCCTCAAAGATTTCTCAATTATCAAAGAATCGAAGAGTTATTAGAATCAAAACCCAAGATGCAGGATTTGTTAAAATATCATTTTCAAACAAAGCTTCTAAGATTAAAGATCATGAAAAAACCTTTACAAAAGAGGTCAAACCGATCAAACATTTTTCTTAACCAAGCAAAGAATCTAATGTTTTCAATCCTAAAGAAGGCATAGGATACATAAATCAATATAGCTTGAACAAGGCACAACGTCAGCTCCAAGTTTATATGATACTAACAATATTGGATTTTGTTGCTTAAAGTTTTGTTAGATCTTCTAAAGATGTTTCTTGTCAATAATTTAAAAAACTATTAGAAGATGATAAAACACAAATTTCGTGTAAATATGAGCACATAAATAGGAGTTATGTGACCAAAAACTTTAGTCCCTCAATAGAAACCTCAAGTAATTACGCAAATGAGGAAGGTCGATAAAACAATTTTTCTCAAAAAGGCTTTGAAAAAGGTATTGTATTAGAATACATTGAACCTCCTAAACCTAGAACTTATGCTCCATATTGAGAGTTAGAGGGACAAATTGTCTCTATAAAAGAAGAATTGGAAGATAAGAACAAGGCTTTTGAGGAAGAACAATTTAAGCTGTCAAAAACCATTAAGTCTCTAGAAAAACATGCATCTGAACTAGAATCCAAGTTAGGCATGCCTGATACGTCTTTAGGAAAAAGAATAACTGATCTCGAGTTTAAACTGAAAGAAAAATATAGTGCTATTATTGCAAAAAGAATACAGTGATCTAAGGACTTCCAAAAACTTTCTTAAAGTAAAATTTGATTTAATTAATTGGAAAAAGGAAGTTCCCAAGACTTCAAAAGCTCGGTCTGAAAACCTCAAGCAAAAATTCCCTAAAAATGTTTCCTTTAAAATTTTGCGAGATTTTATGAAAACGTTGTCAAAGAAATAACAACACCATTTAGGTTTGATAAAAAACCCTACCGACTCTCACAAAGACAAAACACCTTTCACCAAACCAACTGTCCTTGCTCAAGGAATATACTTTCTAGGAAAAACCTAAATTTGAAATAAAATATTTCAAAAGGCTTTCAGCTTACCAACTACTCTCTTCAAAAATAAAAATCGGTTTTCTAAGAAAGTTGGAAGCACAAAACAATCTGAAAAAGTCACTAACTCAAATGTTTCAAAATATGTGAAAGGTGGTAATTCCATTAGAAGAAAGGAAGTTAAAAGCATCAAGTGGAATATTGTGAAGAATCATAAGTCCGATTTTACAACTATGTTTCACATATTAAAAATAAATGTAATATTAAGACTAAGAATGCTTGTAGTTATAAGATTAAGTACTCTTTAAAAAAGATGATGGATTGTAAAACTCATTATTTGTGCAACTCTTATTATGCCGTGAATGTTGTTACTACTTCCCATAATTGTTTTGTGAACAAATGGGTACCAAAGGATTTAAGAAACAAACCAGTGTTTGTATGGATCCCAAAAGGACCAAAGACCAACTTAGAGACATATTCTGGCACAACTAACAATTTAGGACCCATTCCAAAATGGGTTCCTAAAGCTTTAGGTTTTGTAATTTGTTTGTGTGCGAGTTATCTAGGTATACGTATGGTACCTAGACTCGGTTGTGCAAGACACATAACGGTAACTATGCTGATCGCTAAAGAACTTTGTTGAAAAGTTCTTGATCTTGTAAAGTTTGTTATTGATGATCCGCAATTTGGGGTTATGGTGATAATGTGGTGAGAATACAACAATCGGGAAGGTTTATTATGTTGAAGGGTTAAACTACAACTTATTCAAAGATCGACCGGTTTGTGATAAAGATCCAAATTAGCCTTCAGAAAACTTGATGTATTATCAATAACGAAGATGGAATACCACTCTTAACCGGATCACGACATCAAACCTTTACACAATTGAATTTTTACAAATGATCCTAATGAAGATCTTTGTTTGATTTCTCAAGCATCAATGCAACAATCTTGGTTATGACAAAAACGATCTTGGAAAGCTTAGTGCAAAAGAAGAGGAAGCTATTTTCATTGGATACTGCATTCAAAGTCTACATCAAGAAACCAGAATGGTAATTGAAAGCACAAATGTGAATTTCGATGAACTTGGTGATATGATCTCAAGCTACTCAAGTCCTCGACCCAAAATTTCAAATGCTTCAGATTTCGATCAAAACTCAACAAAGGATCAAGATGCTATCACGCTTTATCTGTTGCACCAAATGCCGACAACTTAGATACTTTGTTTGATGAGATGTTTGATTTACATCCGAAACTGTCAAAGAATCTACTAAAATGCATCATGATGAGTGTCTAAATACTCATCATTTTTATACCATTTAAACCGCAAAATCATCTCGAAAACACTCGAAACACATCAAAATGATCAAAATATCACAAATCGTTGTTTTATGTGTTTTAAATGCAAAATATCAAAATCGATGAAAACGTATCAAATTTACAAAATTGCGCTTTAGTCCCCAAGTTTCAAAATTTGTCAAAACAAGTCCACAGTATTTAAAATCAAGAAAATGTCATTTAAGGTCCATGGGATTCCAAAGTTGTCAAAACAAACCTTTGAAATGTAAAATTGCAAAATTGCAACTTTGGTCCTCAAGTTTTAAAATGTCATGTTTAGTCCTTGGACTTTTCAAAATGGCAAATATGGTCCTTTATTATTTGAGATTGTCAAACTAACCCTTGGGCTACATTTTCTCAAGTGACAGTTTTGGTCCTTAACTTTGGCATAATTACATTTTGGTCCTTGGTGTTGATAATCTCACTAACCAAACCGGACCCTAATTGTTAACCCAAGCCCAACATAAAACCCTTGGCCCAACCCTTCAACCCGGTCCATTATCCACCCCGTCAACAAAACAAACCACCCCACCAAACTAACACCAAACGCGCCTTTTTCCCTTCCCACCAATCCACGAAATCACCCATATCTCAACCCCTCCTCACCATTCACATTCCCTTGTCCCCCACCTCATCACAAATCCAAGAATCATTAATTACACCTCCTACTCCCTTACTCAACCCCTACACTGTTAAAATACTTTTGGCGCCAAATTGATCAAACGGTGAAAATGCATCTACTCATCCAATGGTCCAAGAATTTGGTGGGATTTGAACAGAGATGAGAGGAGTCTTTGGATATAAAAGAAAGCAAATGGAGAAGAAAAGAGTAGTAGCTAGTTTTTATTTTTTACTTTAATGTCGCTTTTTTAAAATGTATTAGTTAAGATCAAATATTGTAATTTCGGTTGTTTTGTATCACATTTAAGTTGAAACCTTGTTGTAGTGAGCTTTTGAGCATAATTCTCAAGTTTTATAAAAGTTTTAAGTCCTATAGTTACTGTTGAGATTTTCGTTTAAAAATCCTTTGTCCGTGTTATTGGTTGTTTGTTTTAAGCTTAATAAAACTTAGTTAAGATCTCTATAAGCTTTTATAAGCTTACCTTTCATTCTCAAGTAAAATGGGTGGTGGTCAACAAAAGTCAACCTTGACTCAAAATGGAAATGGTGATGAAAATGATGATGCGGGGGTTGCGAGGTTGGAATAGACTAGGATTAGTGTAGTAATGGGTTTGGTTCTCGTCTCAACCGACTAGCTCATGTGAGTAAGTTTCAAGTTTTTAAATTTTCAAGTTTATTTGTAGTTTTGCTTGATAGTGTATCCGTGGTCACAAAATGTTTTCTAAGTGTTTATATAGTTGTAATATGATCATATAAACTCATTTTGATCAAAGGTACCGTTTGGTTTAGTGTTAGTTCTCATTTTAGTTTGTATTTCGCTTTTAAAGGGTGTTTGGTTTCTTTGCACAAACTGTGCTTGGGTTAGCTCATTGCTTAGTTCCTGTTGCATCATGTTTGGGTAGTCATTTGATACTCATTTGAGCCTTAGTTTAGGTCTGCAATAGCACAAAGTCAACTTTTACCTTATTCCATCTCCACACCCATTGTTGGGTTTTTATTAGTCAAAATCTTATTTTGTGTTTCAAATTCATAAATCTTGCTTTCTTTAGTTTCCTTTTATCATATTTAATCATTTTCAATCCATAAATCAAGATCAAAAGTCAGATAAGTCAAACTTTCCATTTCTTTCAAAAAGTCAAAAGTGAATAAACTCAGTTTTGAGCCCAAATAGGTAGATTTTTCTTGAGCTCATTTCTGATCCATTTTCAATGAAACTTGTTGATTTTAAAAGTACTCCTGGTCTACTTTCTTATGGCTATTTTAGTATATTTTTGTAATTTTTTTATAAGCTCAAGCAAGCTCATCTTTGGGGTCTGAGATCCCCTGTTCAGAAACTCAGCATAAGCTGAGTTTTCTCAGCTATAAGCAATCCTTCCACTGAGCTTATTAAAGCTTATCAAGGGCTGATCTTGGGTCTATTGGTTCTTGGCCAGGTCCTCTAGAAGTTCCAATTCCTGTTTTTAAGTTTTGGCTTATTGGTTAGCTTATTCATAAGCTCAAACTCACCACCCTTTCAATCATTTCTGTCAAAATCTCAATACACCAAATCTTTGCATCTAGCTAGCCAGAGGTTATTGCTTATTAAAACTAGTTCCATTTCTGTTATTATAGCTTATTAGAGCTTCGCTTTGGGTTGGTAGCTTTGGACTTCATTTGCTTATCGGAAGTGCTTATTTCTTAAGCTTTTCCATATCGATCCTAAATCCTTCACACAACCCCATCTTTTTCCAATTTTCCTAGCTTCCTAATATTATTTTAAACTTTTCTTGAAATTTTCAGATTTTTCTAAGTTAATTTACTATTTTCCTATTTTAAATGAGTTTTAAGCATTTTAATTAGTATTTAATATAAAAATTAGAAAAGGTTCAAAAAATAATTTTTCAATTTTCTTAAGTTTAGATAAATGTAAAAAGCTTAAAAGTATTTTTCCTATTTTTCTCCTTTTATTTGGTATTTTAATAATTTAAATTAGTTTTAAATAGTTTAAAATTAATAATAAATATATAAAAGTCTAAAAATATATTTTCTGTTTTAAAATTAGTTTTATCATATTTTAGATTTTCAGAATCATAAGTTTATTTTTCTAGCATTATTTCATATTTTCTTTTATTTTAGAGTATTATTAAATAGTTTAAAATAGTTTTAATTAATAATAATTAATTAATTAGTCATAAAATAATTTTCCTTTTCTATAAATTTTCTTTTATCATTAGGTTTGTAAAATGTATTTTCATATTTTAGGATCTATCTTGTGCAATTTTAACTTTTTATTTTGTGCGCTTTACGTTATTTTTATTTAAACGTAAGTTTTAGGTTTTAAACGATCATCATTGTAAATATAGTGATAGCGTTTATTTAATATCTTTATCTTTTAATTTTCTTAATTTGCATTTAAGTCGCTTTTATTTTATAATCTTTTCAAGAGTGTAATTATCCCATCCAAATCCTTTCGATCGCTATCATTAGTGATCATTCTACCGTCTGAATCGGTGTTTAACACACCATTCAGCCTCCGTGGGACTTAACGACTGAATTCACCGTATTCTCGATCTTCATTTGCATTTGTGTCTCGAGCTGCTTTAAGTCTGCTTTAGACTTGGTATCGCTCAAATGAAATCAAATTTTACGCCACGGGAGGCTTTAGCGTGTGTTCTAAACCTTTTCGCACCCATTCTTGCACATATACCATCTTTTGTAAAAGTTTTTTGTAAAGTTATCGGAAAATCCAAAATATTTTCATTCTTTGTTTTTATATCATGTTTTTCAAAATCCAAAAATATCCATCTTTTATCCTCCAACTGCTTAATTCTACATTTCTTTATCCTCAAATGCTTAATTCTCCATTCCTTATCCCTCTTATCCGCTTAATTCTCTATGTCATGGTATTTGACATGTTCTCAGTGTGGAGGTCCATTTAATGGTGGAAATTGTCGGCGATGTACCAATGTGGGTTTGAGACAAGTTTGTCAAGAATCCCAATCCCATTTCAAATGAAACACCCGATTTTTCTACCTACCTCCACATTAATACGAATCCCACTCATGCGAGTTTTGTGGGAATGATTCTCATTACGGTTTTGATTGTCCACCACGGGTTCCGCTTTGTCTATGAGCCGGAACCATGTTACAATCAATTTTGGTGAAAGTTATTTTCCCAATTATCTCTTGTGAGAATCATGGGGTCCTCATGCGACTTTTGAATGTCGGTAGGTGAATCAAAATTTTCAAAATTCCAATTCTCCGGTTTGACAATTTCCAACCCCACAAGATTCCATCACCATCGACTTCGAGCCTTCACATCATTTCAATGATTACGAGGAGTGTAGTCTTCCTCAAAGTTCAAGAAATACGCATTCGAAAGAAGCTACAAATGAAAAGAATGTTGTGTAAGCTTCAAAGAGATGAATATAAGAATCAAATATGATGACGATGATGATGAGGATAGTATTCAAATGAGGAATACTATGATTGTGACGAGGAGAGTGTTACTCAATTGAACGATATCATTTCTCAACTCCCCGCCTATTGCTATCACACCTATCTTACCTATTATTGCTTCCAAAGACTCTCTCATAATGGGGACGAGCCTCTTAGCACTAGTCCGTAAATGGAATCATCTAGTGTTGAGGACCTTATCCCGATCCCAATTGAGTCCGAGAGAATTCTTGACAAAGAGTGTGATGTGTTTTCTCCTCTTACAAATGATCTTGTTGAGACTTTCTCGATTTTGACAATGATTATAGTGATGCCGATTCTTTGTATTCTAAAGACATAGAATTTATTGATGCATCACTTCCACTTTCCGAGATCGTCAACTTAGAAGAGGATGTTGACCATGTTGTTTCCACAACAATTCATACGACTATCACTAATCCCTTTATTCGAATTCGATTCGAATTTACTCTAAATTCGATTAATCCAATCTTTGATAGTGATGAGTCCGACAAGGAGACTATAATGGACGAGGTGCATATTTATAGCCCACGGCACCGCACATGTCCCACCTCCGTATTCTCTTCATGAGGAGTTCGCGGTGAACTCACTCATATCATGACTCACGAGTATGATTGTTTGGATGGCAAAATCATGATCGGGAGAGAATCTCAATTTGCATATTTATGACAAATCCTTCCACCCTCCCCACCGAGATGCCTTCCAACCCAAAGAGCTCTACCAATAAAATCCAAATAAGTGCAATCGCACTTAATCCCGAGGAAGAAGATCTAGTCATGATTGTTATCATGATCTTCTTTCTTTTCTTCACCTACTCGGTGACTTCTCTCTTCTTCACTCCTTTGGGAGTGAGGACACTATCTTGACCCCGGCATTTTCATTTACCATCCGTGAGCCGGTCTGCGTCTGCTTTCTTGATATCTCATCGATGTGGAACTTTCGCGTACTTAAATGTTTATCCAAACATCTTGAATGAAAGTCCGATGGAGATTGTTTCTTCCACTTTGCTTCCCATGAACCAATGAATTCGGGTCGAGTCAAGCTAGCGACTCGAAACCAAAAAAGAGCACACAATTGTATGGGTTTTCACCCATATTTCGCCTTTCACCCCTTTCTACCACCTAAGTGTGGGGAGTTCCCACATATTATATATATATAAGTAATCTAAAAAAAAAAAAAAAAAAAAAAAATCCTTTTGAATAATGGCCGTAGTATTTCCCTTTACGTTTTTGTTTCGGCATAACCGCGGTACTTTGAATATTGAGGGCAATATTCATTTCTGCTGGGGAATTCTCACGAATTTCATATATTATCTACCCAATTCCCGTTTTGGCCAAAATTTTTTTGGAGTAAGTGTTTTACACTTTCTCATTAGGTTATCATCCGCCTTGTCTAATAAACAAAAGGATTGGCTAATCCAGAGCAAACGGCTCTTGGTAAAGATATATCAAATCCGTTTATATGGCTTGCAATTTGCCCAAAATTGTATGGTTCTCAACTCACCATATCCTAAAAGTGAAGAGTTACTAGCCCGCAAGATTATGGCTTGTGGTAAAGGCGATGGAAAATCCATAATTGGTAATCACCACCAATGATAATTCGATAATTTATCTAAGAGTTGGCTAGTCCGTAAGGTACGGCTCGGTAAAGACAAAATCAAACCATTGAAAGTCGGTGGTTTGCTCAAAATCACATGGTTATCGGTGTACCATGGTTCTTACTTGAATCAAACATTTGGCTACTCCGAAGTAATGGCTTTTGGTAAAGAGATTAAAATCCATTATGTTTTCTCAAATCATTGCTAGGGACTAGCAATATCTCGATGTGGGGATTGATGAGTGTCTAAATACTCATCATTTTATACCATTTAAACCGCAAAATCATCTCGAAACACTCGAAACACATCAAATGATCAAAATATCACAAATCGTTGTTTTATGTGTTTTAAATGCAAAATATCAAAATCGGATGAAAACGTATCAAATTTACAAAATTGCGCTTTAGTCCCCAAGTTTCAAAATTTGTCAAAAACAGTCCTCGTATTTAAAATCAAGAAAATGTCATTTAAGGTCCATGGGATTCCAAAGTTGTCAAACAAACCTTTGAAATGTAAAATTGCAAAATTGCAACTTTGGTCCCTCAAGTTTTAAAATGTCATGTTTAGTCCTGGACTTTTCAAAATGGCAAATATGGTCCTTTTATTATTTGAGATTGTCAAACTAACCCTTGGGCTACATTTTCAAGTGACGCTTGGTCCTTAACTTTGGCATAATTACATTTGGTCCTTGGTGTTGATAATCCCACTAACCAAACCGGACCCTAATTGTTAACCCAAGCCCAACATAAAACCCTTGGCCCAACCCTTCAACCCGGTCCATTATCCACCCCGGTCAACAAAACAAACCACCCTCCAAACTAACACCAAACGCGCCTTTTTCCTTCCCCACCAATCCTCGAAATCACTCCATATCTCAACCCCTCCTCACCATTCACATTCCTTGTCCCCCACCTCATCACAAATCCAAGAATCATTAATTACACCTCCTACTCCCTTACTCAACCCCTACACTGTTAAAATACTTTTGGCGCCAAATTGATCAAACGGTGAAAATGCATCTACTCATCCAATGGTCCAAGAATTTGGTGGGATTTGAATGAGATGAGAGAGGAGTCTTTGGATATAAAAGAAAGCAAATGGAGAAGAAAAGAGTAGTAGCTAGTTTTTATTTTTTTACTTTAATGTCGTTTTTTAAAATGTATTAGTTAAGATCAAATATTGTAATTTCGGTTTGTTTTGTATCACATTTAAGTTGAAACCTTGTTGTAGTGAGCTTTTGAGCATAATTCTCAAGTTTTTATAAAAGTTTTAAGTCCTATAGTTATCATTGAGATTTTCGGTTTAAAAATCCTTTGTCCGAGTTATTGGTTGTTTGTTTTAAGCTTAATAAAACTTAGTTAAGATCTCTATAAGCTTTTTATAAACTTACCTTTCATTCTCAGTAAAATGGGTGGTGGTCAACAAAAGTCAACCTTGACTCAAAATGGAAATGGTGATGAAAATGATGATGCAGGGGTGTTGCAGAGGTTGGAATAGACTAGGATTAGTGTAGTAATGGGTTTGGTTACAGTCTCGCAACCGCCTAGCTCATGAGTAAGTTTCAAGTTTTAAATTTTCAAGTTTATTTGTAGTTTTGCTTGATAGTGTATCTGTGGTCACAAAATGTTTTCTAAGTGTTTATATAGTTGTAATATGATCATATAAACTCATTTTGATCAAAGGTACTGTTTGGTTCGATGTTAGTTCTCATTTTAGTTTGTATTTCGCTTTTAAAGGGTGTTTGGTTTCTTTGCACAAACCGTGTTTGGGGTTAGCTCATTGCTTAGTTCTGTTGCATCATGTTTGGGTAGTCATTTGATACTCATTTGAGCCTTAGTTTAGGTCTGCAATAGCACAAAGTCAACTTTTACCTTATTCCATCTCCACAACCCAATTGTTGGGGTTTTATTAGTCAAAATCTTATTTTGTGTTTCAAATTCATAAATCTTGCTTTCTTTAGTTTCCTTTTATCATATTTAATCATTTTCAATCCATAAATCAAGATCAAAAGTCGATAAGTCAAACTTTCCATTTCTTTCAAAAGTCAAAGTGAATAAACTCGGTTTGAGCCCAAATAGGTAGATTTTTCTTGAGCTCATTTCGATCCATTTTCAATGAAACTTGTTGATTTTAAAAGTACTCTGGTCTACTTTCTTATGGCTATTTTAGTATATTTTGTAATTTTTTTATAAGCTCAAGCAAGCTCATCTTTGGGGTCTGAGATCCCCTGTTCAGAAACTCAGCATAAGCTGAGTTTTCTCAGCTATAAGCAATCCTTCCACTGAGCTTATTAAAGCTTATCAAGGGCTGATCTTGGGTCTATTGGTTCTTGGCCAGGTCCTCTAGAAGTTCCAATTCCTGTTTTTAAGTTTTGGCTTATTGGTTAGCTTATTCATAAGCTCAAACTTGCCACCCTTTCATCATTTCATCAAAATCTCAATACACCAAATCTTTGCATCTAGCTAGCCAGAGGTTATTGCTTATTAAAACTAGTTCCATTTCTGTTATTATAGCTTATTAGAGCTTCGCTTTGGGTTGGTAGCTTTTGGACTTCATTTGCTTATTGGAAGTGCTTATTTCTTAAGCTTTTCCACATCGATCATAAATCCTCCACACAACCCCATCTTTTTCCAATTTTCCTAGCTTCCTAATATTATTTTAAACTTTTCCTGAAATTTTCAGATTTTCTAAGTTAATTTACTATTTTTCCTATTTTAAATGAGTTTTAAGCATTTTTAATTAGTATTTAATATAAAAAATTAGAAAAGGTTCAAAAAATAATTTTCAATTTTCTTAAGTTTAGATAAATGTAAAAGCTTAAAAGTATTTTTCCTATTTTCTCCTTTTATTTGGTATTTTTAATAATTTAAATTAGTTTTAAATAGTTTAAAATTAATAATAAATATATAAAAGTCTAAAAATATATTTTCTGTTTTAAAATTAGTTTTATCATATTTTAGATTTTCAGAATCATAAGTTTATTTTTCTAGCATTATTTCATATTTTCTTTTATTTTAGAGTATTATTAAATAGTTTAAAATAGTTTTTAATTAATAATAATTAATTAATTAGTCATAAAAATAATTTTCCTTTTCTATAAATTTTCTTTTATCACTAGGTTTGTAAAAATGTATTTTTCATATTTTTAGGATCTATCTTGTGCAATTTTAACTTTTTATTTTGTACGTTTACGTTATTTTTATTTAAACGTAAGTTTTAGGTTTTAAACGATCATCATTGTAAATATAGTGATAGCGTTTATTTAATATCTTTATCTTTTAATTTTCTTAATTTGCATTTAAGTCGCTTTTATTTTATAATCTTTTCAAGAGTGTAATTATCCCATCCAAATCCTTTCTCGATCGCTTATCATTAGTGATCATTCTACCGTCTGAATCGTTGTTTAACACACCATTGAGTCTCCGTGGGACTTAACGACCCGGGAATTCACTGTATTCTCTGATCTTCATTTGCATTTGTGTCTGAGCTGTTTTAAGTCTGTTTAGACTTGACTGTTCAGCGCGAATCACATCACCTCCTCAATCATCTAATTCACGAATATCTTTATAAGGAACATCAACCCCACCATCATCATCAATAACTACAAAGATCTCATCATCAACGACTATCTTTCAAAATTCTACGTAGAAGATGGTGAATTCTATTAACAAGATTACAATGATCCGTAAAATGATCATTTGTATTACCAAGCTTATACTCATTCTCACAAGTGGACAAGAGATCATCCTTTACACCAAATACTTGGAAACCTTGATGAAGGAGTCAGAACAAGAAGAAGTATCACACAAAATGCTTCTTCATGTCCTTTCTAGTGATGTTGAACTAGAAACCATAGTGAAAACCTAAAAGATGATGGATGGATTGAAGCTATGCAAGAAGAACTTAGTTAATTCGAAAGATTTAAAGTTTATCATCAATTTTTACATCCCAAGAACAAATAAGTTATTCTCGTAAAATGGGTATTTAACAACAATAAAGATAAAGATGGGATTGTCATAAGAAACAAGGCATATTAGTCGCTAAAGGGTATTGTCAACAAGAGGGCATTGACTATGATGAAACATTTGAGGTTTGGGTTATAAACATGATTGTCCAGTAAAACGTATCAAGAACGGATCAAAACTTCATAAAATCCTTATAAACCACCCAAAAAATCATACGTGTACTTTTTACCCCAAAAAATTGATCAAAAACCTTTCAAACTTCATATTTAAGACATGCAATCTTTGTAAAAGAACCTTAAAAAGGTGTAGGAACAATAAAGTTTGACTCTTTACATGTAAAACGTAAAGAAAAATTTCCTAAATGACGAACTCGTTAAATAGAAGCATGCATATTTTGACATTTAAGATCGCATTTCGATCGATTTTTCTTAAACAAACTCTAATACCACTGTTGGCCCAAAAACATCAAGATTCTAGCATGAATTAGGAGGTTTTGGTTGAGAGAAATGATCAAATACATGTTGAAAATGTAGTGAGAGAAAGTAGAGAGAGAAGGGAACTAGATAGTTTAATAGGAAAGATGGTATGTACAATGAACTAGCTCACCCTCCTAGGAGAGTCAATGATGGTATAAATAGAGCATGTGCTATCTTTTCCAACTTGACAATATGAGTCCTTGCGTTATACGCATACATGATAACTAATACAATTCATGTAAATGTCGTCAGCTCAAAATCTAACACCTAGTTTCTCGTCTCCATAGTTACGGATATTCATAACAACTGAATCACTCTCACTATGCCCACTATATCTTAGTTTGATATGAGGATAGATTGTGTGGAAGTAGAAAATTATTACCTTGATGAATTTTGGGAAGGGAATGCAGTCTTTTGCTTTCTTGGAGGCTTTCATTTAGAATCATTAAAGCTCCCAACTTGGTTGCCAGACATCGACTGACTAGGCGTATTTCTTATTGGGCTTAATCCATTTGTATGGGCCTTTATAATTAGCTAAAGTTCACAACGTTATCAAGTCTCCTCAATCTATTATTATATCAAGTCCCGTCTATTATTATATCATTTGTATGAGCATTTATTAAGTAACTTTGTCATTGTTTTCACTAGTTGTCCTTCTGCGTCGAAAACATTTAGGGTCCGTTTGGTTTGTGTGTTTGGGGCCCGCTTTTGCATCACTCCCATATATAATCGTTTGGTTCAATTTTGGAAGTTAAAATGGATTTCAATCCTAAATAGTGTAAGAGAGAAACCCAATAGAGGGTCCGGATTTCATTTTATCAATGTGGGTCCTACCATTTTATTACTTTTTTAATTTATTCCTTTCACATTCTATTTTATATTTTATTTAATTTAATAAAATAATAATATATTTATTATTAAATATTTTTTCTCTCCCAAATCAAATCAAAATCCAAATCCTAATCTACAACTTTACATTCAAATCCAAATCCTAATCTAAACCCATCTACAAACCAAACTACTTAATGTTTCTCAGCCTGGGGTGACGATTCTTTCCAGAAAGTCGTCATCCTTCTAAATCTCATTATTGGTCCAAGTGAATAATCATTAAATTTTGAAAAATTAAGCTCACTTGTTTTGACGGTCACGTGATCGTCCTTTCAACTTATTTCATGTGTGTTTTCAGGGTTTGTATGGCCCATTTCGGCCCACGTGCCCTGGTTCAAGTCCAATAGTATTTTTACGTGTATCCATTGGCCCCTTTGTTTTTTAGGGAACTTTCTTATTAACTTAGAAAGTTAACTGCTTCTCTTCCACTCTTGCATTCTTTTTTTCTTCTGCAGTATTCACAATTTCACCAAATAACCGCTTTCTTTCCTCTTCATCCATCTGTATGGGCCTTTATGATGGACTAAAGTTCTCGTACGCTATCAAAAAGATGAAAAAATAACAGACATGGGAATAAATAGTTCATAGATGGTGACGGCCATAATGCACGGAAACGCCTGGGGGGTGCCGTCCCAGTACCGAAAACGTTTCGAAAAAGGGAAACGGTCGGAAACGTCCGGAAACGCGATGGAAACGTATCGGGGAAATGGGAAACGTTTCATGTTGATTGGAAACGCGAGGTGTTGAGCAGGAAACGTTCGAGAAACGTTTTCTCGGCCTTATAATCGTGTTTCTAACTGCTACTTGTTAGACTAAAATGAGTGATTTGGGTGTTGTTTTTTATGTAGTTCTCAATATGGTTATTGTTGGCAGTGAGTTACCAACTTGTGGTACCAATGATCATCACAAAAGATATTCACATGAGCAAAAGCATGTTAAGAGTTTTTATTTATGTGTTTTTTTTAGAAGACAATTTGATGGTTAAGAGTTTTTAATTAATGATTATGAGTATTTGTTCGGATTTTAGAATGTTGTGTAATATTTTTTAAAAGACAATTTTACATATACTAAAATATTATAAAACTCATAGACGCTCTCACCGCATATGTTTTTAAAATTTTAGGACGTCATTTTCCTAGATCCGTACATGTCCCCGTGCTACTTAGGGTGACGGAGGTGGCAGAGGATGTTCTTGATATTTAGAATATTTGAGGAATATTCAACCTATCGGAGACACATAAAAACAAGCGGTGTCACGAGAGATAAAAATGGAAATTTCCCTTAATATATCATGTTAGCATGTTATGATACATTGGTGTGACTACCTGAATTATTATGAAAGCGTATGAGAAAGAAAAAAAAAAAGAACACAACTTGGAGATATGTATATATAATCCAAAAGTTGTCTAAACTCACACACATACGGCTTTTAGAGAGTCTGAGAATATGATTGTCAAGGCCTCCTTTTTGTGGCGCCACCAAATTTCACGACTTATTATATATACGAACACAATATAAGACTCAAGTTTTAATTAACTCATGCTTCTTATACATAGATATATTATATGTGTGGTGAGGCTCTTTGTAGTAATGACATGAAATCACTTGACTACCTGCAGTCACACATATACAAATACATAGTTACATGCTTGTTTATACATACAGAGAACTATTTGCATATCCTCGTGCACACGGATAGATATAGAAGATGTATCATGCTATTTTTGTTAGTTGGATTGCAAATCCATTGACCAATCTAGCCGACGGGAAGAAAGACATCCTATCCTCCTTAACTTGAGTCCACCTGAAACATGTTCCAACATATTTTGTGAGACTAGATTCTTACTACGTACATACATATATGTGTGTGAATTTATGCATGCATGTATGTATATTGTAACAATAGTAAACACATACGTATCACCTAAGATTAATGCTCATAGAAGAATTCGAACCTGTAAGAAATTACAAAGTAATGTAAAAATAGAGCAATTTGAAGTCGAGCCAACTCTGCACCAGGACACAAACGAGCTCCTCCTCCAAAAGGTGAATAAAACGGACTATTTCTCCAATTTCTCTTGTCCTGTAATGAGTGTTGTTGAGATACTTAGAATGTTATTAAATAGATAGTAAACATGTGTAGAAAGAGATACCATTAAAACTCACTTGATTTTTTGGATCCACCCATCTACAAGGATTGAAAATAACCGCTTCTTCATAGAAACTTTCATCCTGGTGAACTGCCGAAAGAAATGGAACCACGAAGCTACCTTTGGGGATAACGTAATCTACATGATTGCAAACTCATATGTAATTAAGTTAGCCACGTAGCTTGTTGTAAGTAAAAGTGGGTAACTTGGAGATTGAAAAGGTGTACCTTGATATTCAACATCTTCCTTTGCTTCCCTCATTAACCAAATTGCGATCCCACCTAAACGAAGAGTCTCATCTATTACCTACATAATAGTTATTTTCCAGAAAATGAACATTACCCACAATTGCGATCATATATATTAGAAGTTAAACAAATGCGACAGTACTTGCCCGATAGGACCAAAATTTCTTCTTCGTAAATGTTAGTCATATTTTTTGTTACCAATATAATATATATTCATAGTTTCTGTCTAAGCAATTAAGAAGTGTCTTATAGAATTAAGTAAGTTTTCTAACAATCATGAGTTTATCTTAATGGAAAATTTATTACCTATTCAATTACTAATATGCTATTGTTAGCCATTATTGGTGTTTTCAACAAGTAATTTGCAATTAAACTAACATTAGGTTAGATAAGGTCACTGGTCACTCACATACCAATATATACTTAACAGTCCTTCCTCAATTTATCAAGTATAATGGTTAGTATACAAAGAAAATACATCTGTGATGTTACTAATTATGAAGTCGAAAATACTAAGCTTATTTGGTTAAAGAGTTTGGATCAGGTAATACCGTGATATAAACCACAAGATAACTTAACTTGTTACATTGCATAGTCAAGTATGATAGATGGAAAATGTGAAAAGTGAAACAAATACGAGTTAAGAGAGGTACATTCTGAGTAAATGACATCGCCTTGTAGTCTTCCCATGTTATCATGTCAACTTCACCTTCCGAATTTAATCTCTTATTCCTTATGTTTTGATGCTCCTCCTATGAAACATGATTAACAAGTAACTGTATAAACATGTGATCAAGATTTTTAATATACTTGCAACCATGAAATATACATTACAATATTTTAAAGGTTTAAGAAAAACATAAACAATCCATATATTGGTTTTATTGGAAATTTTATTAAGAAAAACGGTGGAAACAATATTTAGAATTTCATTGTTTAAGTATATTACAGGTATAAAAAGACAATGTTTGATTTTTAATAACCATGACTATTATACTTTCTATTTAGGAAGACCATACTAGAAAACAAGAAACATTTTTCATCTTTATAAAATAATAATGAGAGTGATGGTAATTAAAAGCTTTTTATCTACCTATCTTTGTATAAGAAAGGTACATCATATTCAAAGGAACAAGTACCAGGAGTTGGTCAGCGGCTTGAGGAGAATTGGTCAAGAAATATATGGCAAATAGCATGGTTTTAGCCGTTGTCTCATTTCCTGCGAATAAGAGATTGATGATGAAGTCGGCAATTGCATCGTCTTGGAGACTTCCCTCTTCTACGAGTCTTCTAACCAAACCACCACCACTAGTATCACCATGCCTTGTGTCAGATATTATTTTGTTGATCTTTCCAATTATATTTTTTCTTGCCTGCAAATTAAAAGTAGTATACAGTTATACATATCAAAATTGCGAACATTATTAGTGCATAACTTAGGCTTATTTAATGAATTGAACATTTAGCGATTTAGGTTTTTCCAAAATTGATTAGAGGTATATCTTGCTACAAATCGCAAACTTAAGTATTCAATGTCTAATTAATTGGGATAATTAAGTAAGTCCAATCTTGTTACCGATAATCACATTATGCGGTTCAAAATAAAAAACATATGATCCTTATATCATATTCTTCAAAGTTGCTTCTGAATCTGTAAAGAATGTCTTGAATAGGTATAAGCACTAACTTGTATTTTACAAAATCAAAGTTAGAGATACTATAACTGGCTAACCACGCGTTGTTGTTATAAAATTATCATACATGCAATTGACTTTTTTTTACATTTATTTCCTCGATCCTAAAAAAAAATACATACTATAACTTACCAACTTTTTTGATATTGTGGTGTTTCGTTTAAAAGGAAACAAGTTAGAAAAACCTAACTCAATCAATATCATCTTTCTGATATCTTTACATGAAAATGCATCTTTCTTTATCCAAAATAAAGCATATAGATTATACAATTGAGGTAAAGATGCACTAGTCGCTAAGGTTTTTAGCTTTAGAATAAGATGCTTTAGATCTGAATTAAGCACCACAATTTTATCAACTATTTTAGGATCCCACATCTTGTCAAACAATATAAAGGTTGTCGATCTTATGCATGATTTAAGACACATTTGGAACGAAATATGTCACTGAATAAGGATAAAACTGCCACATACAAATTAAGATGGTAATAACCGGAATGAAGTGTTAGTTTAGTGACTTACGTTCATGGCAGTGTGATAAGCAAATCCAGGCAAACTGACAGGAACTGACAAGCAACCGTCTACAAAGTCTGAGAACAATTGTGCTATTTCACCCAATTCCTTCTCGCTTGATATGCCTAGCAACTGATTCACCATTAGGTTTATAGCTAGCTGAAACCATAACCAAACAACTAGTGAGATGTGATAATGGTAGAGGCCGAGTTAAGTATTCTAAGAAAAAAATGTTAGTTTAATATATAAAAGGTTATTACTTGCTAAAATATTGATATATGAAAATGAAGATTTTAATGGTACATGAACTTAACACTAGTGTTCCCACAGGCCAAACATTCGTAAATGATAAGAAATATTGGTTTCCAACTAATTGTCAATGATTAACGCAAGTTAAGAAAAATCACAATTGAATACTACTATGAGTAATAAGAGATGCTTAAGCGCAGTTTTTTTTTTCCTCCCTGGAATGACAGTATTGTATTAAGCTAGCAAGGATATGATCTAGAAATGCTTAAGCACGCTTAGACCGGTAAACAAGTGATTCTAACTTATTGACATCATGACGTGATTTTTAACACCTATGCATATGCCAAGGGGTGCCACAATGATGATTTAAAACAAATCGAGTAGGTTTAAATTTCATAGCTTATATATTACCAAATAAATTAAAGCTAAAATTACGAGACACCCACATTTTACATTTGTATCATATGCAGAGGTCCAAATTTTTGGACTTTACGAAATTAGACATGGTCATCGTGTAGAATCTTACATGGTCAACGCTAAGTACACGTGTAGGGACCAGATCAAAAGTTAAACATTATTCTAATTGCCACGTCATGTGTTAGCGTGAATCTTACCCTTGTACGCGATGACCATTAAAATAATATAATGGCTTAGGAAATCGTGAATGATTTGTTTCTTTGATGTTATATGTTTTTGTCACAGAATTTGTTACGATGCATTACATAAATAAAATGTCGCATTCTACTTTTTATCTTCCTCGCAGTAAACATTTAAATAAAAATATAAATTCATATATTTTTACTATGTAGTTCATTTTGTGATTCAAGTGAGTCACTTGACCCGATATCATTCATATAACTCCATTTTGAACACTCTTTAATTCGTTGCAAAGCTCTTATCAAAGATAACACAATCCAACTAACCAACAAAATATTTTCAACATATAAATATTCTAAATCGCGTCCAAAGTTTGCAAATAATTATTTTTTGAACTCATTTTGTGATTCAAATAACTCACTTTGAGACACGATATCTCAATCATAGTAACTCCATTTTCCTCAATCTTTAGTTGGTTGCGAAGCACTCATCAAGGAGAATGCAAATCACTTGACAAAAAAAATATCTTCAACATATACATATACTAAATCATGTCCAAAGTTTGACAATAATCATTTGCGTAACAAAATTTGTGACAAAAACATATAACATCAAAAAAGAAATAAATCATTCACGATTTCCTAGGCCATTATATTATTTTAATAGTCATCACGCACAACGGGTAAAATTCTACACGAACACATAACGTGACAACTAGAATAATGTTTAACTTTTGATATGGTCCCTACATGTGTACTTAATGTTGACTGTGTAAGATTCTACGCGATGAGCATGTCTAATTTCGTAAAGTCCAAAAATTTGGACCTCTACGTATGATACAAATCTAAAATGGGGGTGCCCGGTAATTTTCGCTAAATTAAAATATGCGAACATCAATCAAATATAGCAAAAGCTTGAGTTGCTCTCAAGTGTTGTTGAATAATTTAAGAGTCTTTTCAATTTTATCATTCAAATTTATTACAAAGTTATTACGAATTTATTGCGAAATCAAGTTACGAATTTTTAAATTTTTTTATAACTTTAAGAAGAAATCTACATACTTTATTAATACTAGCAGGGTATCCACGAGATGCGTCGGCGGGTACCTTGAAATAAAAAATTTCAATGAACCATGCTTTATAATTTGAAACGTTTTATATGACGATAAATTTACTAATATATTAATCATTGAATTAGCACTTAGCACTTTACATCTTTGCATCATTTGTTTTAAAAAAATTGTCCCAACTTTTACAAAAACCCGTTTTTTCTTTTGTGGTTAATTTTATTTAAAATAATTTAAAATTTATTTAGATTGGTTCAAACACTCTTACGATATATAAAAGTTTTGGAACTTTGTAGTTTTGCATGCATTTTAAAATCATATTCATTTATATGCATTTTGCATTAAAACTAAACTAATTCAAAAATAAATAATAAATGAAGCGTTAAAATGTTGTGGAAGATAAATTAGTAAAAGTTATGTATTGTACATTATGCATTAAAAATTATAATGCTTAAAAACACATTAACGACATCTTAAAAAATTTAGGAGGGATGGTGCTAAATGATTTATAAGTAGTATAGATATGCGTAATATGTATAAAATCAAAATCAAATAAATTATCACTTGTGAATTCAAATATTTGCATCATTTGTCTTAAAAAAAATTATCCCGACTTTTACAAAAAACCGTTTTTTACTTTTGTGGTTAATTTTATTTAAAATAATTCAAAATTTATTTAGATTTCTCAAACACTTTTACGATATAATAATAGTTTTGAACTTTGTAGTTTGCATGCATTTTAAAATCGTATTCATTTATATGTGCATTTTGCATTAAAACTAAACTAATTCAAAAAGAAATAATAACGAAGATTAAAATGTTGTGGAAGATAAATTAGTAAAAGCTATGTATTATGTACATTATGCATTAAAATTGTAATCTTAAAAATACATTAATGATATCTTAAAAATATTTATGAGGAGGGTCTTAAACGCTTATAAATAGTATAGATATACAAGGTAATACTAAATGAGGAGGTTATTTTACATACCAAACTTTTCTCACATACCAAGGACTCATCTTTCCATCCATCTAAAAAGAAAATCAATGGGTGGGATTTAAAAGATTTTATTATTTCACTCATTTTTATAATTTAAATATCTCTTAAACCGCTTATCATTAAGCGAAAATATTTGATATCATGACGAAGATTTAATTATCTTTCATATGCAAGACTTTGATATACTTTCGAAAAGAAAAAAATCTTTTTACACGTTTTTTTTTTTCGCGTTTATTTTACGTTCTCGAAATTTGTATGAAAAAAATCATATATGATAAAACACTAAATTGAATATCACACGATATTAGTGTTAAATCATATATGATTTGTTATATCACATGTGATATCATATGTGATTTTACACTAATATCACATATGATATTACATATCATATATGACTTTACACTAATATCAAATTAGTGTTATATCATATATGATTTTTCAACGCAAATTTCAAGAATGTAAAAAACGAAACTTAAAAAAAACGTGAAAATACGCTTTTTTTTCTTTCGAAAGATATCAAAGTCTTATCTATGAAAGATAATTAAACGCTCGTCGAATGATATTTTTTTCCGCTAACGATTAACGGCTTAAAGCTTATTAACATTCAAAAAAAGGATGAAAGTTGGTTTTTATATTGTTGGGATTAATCTCATCCATTAGATCAAATAAAAATGGAGGTGGAGATTGATCCCCAGATAGAATAATCTTTGTCCTCAAACGATCTTATATCATACTAAATTTAATATTTTTTCTTTTGAGATCAATTTTGCTCCATATATATATTTTTAAAAAATTACGATTCTTTATTTTAAGTGTCAATCTTGGGAAATAGTTTTGCAAATTTTCAGATAAAAATTATCTTAACCAAAAATAAGAACATGTTAAAAGCGAGTTTAGCGTTAACTGTGTGGGTTTATAGCCAAATGGTCCCTTTTCATTAATATTTTTTCTTGCTTAATAACAACATGACAATCTTCAACATAGCTTTGATGCCACAACTTATTGTATTGTTTTGCTGATGCAGACATTTTGGTTGTGATTACTAGATCCAATTTTGACAGTGTAGATCAGTTATTGCGTTAGCATTAGGGTTAACGAAATGAGGCCATTCTAGTGAAAAGTTTCGGATCGGATCGGTAAAAAGTTCTCGAACGAAATGAAGCTAAACGAGCTCGAGCCCGAGCTCGAGCCTAATTTGGGCTCATTTAATAATCGAGCCGAGCGAGCTCAGACAAAAAGCTCGAGTAGGCTCATGAGCCCAAACGAGCCCTAGAATTATATACGCAGTATATATCGCCTATACGTATAAACGAGCTTAAAGTAGTAAACGAGCTCGAGCTTTATGTAATTAACGAGTAGAGCTCAAAACATCATAAAATTAGTCGAGCCCGAGTAGAGCTCGAGCGTGAAAATTTTCACGAGCCGAGCTCGAGCTCAAAGTATAAGGCTCGAACGAGCTCGAGCCCAGCTCGAGCTTTATACATATAAACGAGCCGAAATCGGCCTTTAACGAGCTCGGCTCGGCTCGCTCGTTCCACCCCTAGTTAGCATTGCTTAGTTACTGTATAAAACCAAATGACATATGTCTCAAGGGTACCTCATGTGTGAGAATATTCTTCAATTAAATGGTTGCAGGTTCAAGTCCTGTTTAGGACATTGTGAGATTGATTTGTTGTGAATATAATGTCAGATAGTTGTCATTTATAAAAAACGTTACGTATAGAATAAGCAAGGGTTTTTTATTTTTTATTTTTTATTTAAAAAGAAAAAAAGAAAAAAAAAAATCTCAGTAGCCTCTTAATCTGATTCAGTCAGACGTTTGAATGAAAAAGTATGTTTGTTTTTCTCAGCCATAAAATTAAGAGCGTTTGTTTTTTTCTGCTCATCAAGAGGCAGTAAGAGGTTAAAAACTTTTATTGAACTAGATGTTGAGGGGGTGTCTTAGCACCTCTGAATGACTCGTAACTTTGTTTTTCTTTGTTTTTCTTGTTTTTGTTTTTTCTTCATTTTGTATTTTCTTTTTCTTGTTTCGACTTTTTCATTCATATAAAAAGTACTTTTTAAAGAAAATTTCCGTATAATTTTTTTATTAAATAAAAAATGTAGAAGATGATAATAGTTATGGGTTACGATCCGTATTGAAAAATTAAATCATAACCCAAATACATTTTGATGAGTTAGGATTGTCAACCAAACATGACCCTTTACTAAATGAGTTACCCACATAAACCACCCATGTAACCACAGCCATAACCTGTTTATTACTGTGCGATGTCAAGTTGTATTTTGTGACGGTTGAAATTTTTTTATTGCTAATCTAAGAAACTCATATGTTTTTATAGAAACAAACATTGTTATATAAATCAGATTCAGATTCAGATTCCTCAGCCTCTTATTCATATTATGATGGAATCAAATTCAGACATTTAAACAACATATCCATACTCAAATGTGCGAATTAAATACATATTAAGAGCCTGAAGGTTGGTGATCTGTAAATGACTCAATATGAATCTCTTAATACTTAAAGGATTGAAACTTCTTATTATCCTAATGTAAAGGACTAACCGCGTAATTTCAGAAACTACAACTCTAGCATTAATCAGTTACCACATGGGTTGACTTTAAAAACAAGATAGCCGTTGACTTTCATTACCTAACAATGAGTTGTGAGTTGTACTTGGTAGGTTGTGCAAATCGTTTATTGTTAAAATAAGTGTAAGTATTATTTTAAGTTTCTATCTCCAAATAATAAAAAGAAATAATGCACTAATTTATTTGGTATTCAATAAGGTTGTAGTATAAATGTACTAACCTTTCTGCATACATCTTGGAGCAAAATGGTTTGATCATGGTGAAAATCGGCAAATGTTTGGTTCATAACAAGTTGGATATCTGTCAAGAAACGAGACTTTAGGGTGTCGGGACGCATCATATTTGAGGCAATTGTATGAAGCTTCCGATGTTGATCCCCTTGTGCTGTGATAACGCCGTTCGAACCAACCAAGTCTCTGAATGACTTTGGGTAACTCGATTTAAAAAGCTTTCCTTCATTGTGCATCACAAATCTATTGAAAATGGGATCGGTCGATACCACTGCCTTTCTCCCAAATATATTGCACGAGAATATCTTTCCATACCTAATAATTATGTCATTTTAGCAACTTCTATCGAAACTTATTTATGATAAATTTTCATGGTAAGAAAAATAGCTAATTGTTACAAACCACTGAAAAGTATGTATTGGACCAAAAGATTATAGCTTCTATGTTTACAAAAGTATATATTTATATGACCAGCCGCCTCCTGCAGCGGTATGGAGTTTCTTTACTCTCCTGCGAGGCTTCAAGTTCAGTCTTGTCTGCAGGCGAGGTTTCCTCTCGCGTGCGTAAAGGAAGGGTCTGCTTTCCTACTGACCCAACCCGATTACATTTCCTTACACGCCTTTCCTGCCAGAGCCATGTACAATCAATTGCAAAAAAAAGTATATATTTATATGACTGACAAGTTTTTTTTATTTTTTATCTTAACGTGTAACTACAAAAAAGAAATACACATATTTGCCAAGTTATTAGAAAAGAATACCAAAACTAGTAAAAGTAACATCTTACATATCTTACAAGGTAAGAACATTTATAGGTCACATTAAAAAAATAAAAAATTAAACAGGTTCATATCAGTCACTTTTTTCTTTTTCTTTACTGAATAGATGAGCTCTAACATGTGTGTTTAGACTTTAGAGGTCGCTAATATATGCATGATGTAGTTACAAATCATGAACCTCCCAATGTTACCACAAAACTACACTCTTGGTATAGACTCCTTTTGAGTACTTATGCACTTCGGAATCACATATAAATTTAATCAGTACCAGTTTGTCTATTAGTATGTTTTACTATATGACTGTCAACATATCAAAATTGAATTAATACTCATTCGATACAACGAGTGACCAACTTTTGTTGACAAAGACGACCCATGCCATTTATAACAATTAAGCACGACTGCACGACTGAAGTCAAGATCTTTACCAAAATTACATTTTACTAATATTTATCTTGAATCAAACACTAGAATTCCCACATATTTATTTATAAGAACCATCAACTTTTACATTGAAATTTGTTTTCTTTAAGTGTAATTTCTTTATACTTTTGGCATGTAATATAGGCTGAATTTAGGGCTTTACTTTCATGTAAATTTGTCAATATAGCTAAAACCGGATTTTGGGTGGATGGCCTTTAGCAACGACTTGGTGTCGACTCTAAAAGTCTCGTCGCAATGTTCCAATTCTTGTAGTGTGATAAAAGAATAAAAATAATTAGATATGATATGAAACTTTGATATATGGGCCTAACTAAATAGTATTCCAGGCTATTTAATGTATAAACGACTTGATCGTTATTGCATCTGCATGTTTATTTATGATTGATCAACTTTAAACCCTTTAGTTAAGTTCATTTATCATTTTCTCTAACAATATACTAGTATATTACAAGGATATTTATGTAATTAATATCTTCAAACGTTCAATCACGTTTAAAAGCTATAAGGTACCCTCTTAAGTATTTTACGAGAGTTTAAGCTTATAAAACATGTTTTTATTAGCTATACATCTAGATAAATTTCGTAGTTAATTAATAGGTGTAATCCTAAAAGCGTCGAGTAATATCCTTTTGCGAAGACTTTCCGTAAGCTTGTAACATCTTTTGGAAACATCTCATATAAAATATTTTTATTTCCCCGGTAAATATGTATCCACTATTTTAATATGTCTCGACTATTTTATAAAGGGAAATAAAGAAACGTGTAAAAGTGTAATGTGGGATCCAGATCCCCCTCCATTGCATGAGGATACGGATTATAATTAAAGTGTTGGCCTATAACTTGTTCGGTTGTTTCTTATATAATACTCCCTGCTATATTATTTTTTAGCGAAGAGAGGCCGCAGCCACAAAATATTATATATCACTCATCGCTATTGAGGAAATTACAACAATAAAAGTTACATTTCAAACGAAATTTACGTGAGAACTAAAAGCTATTTTATTGACATAATGAGTCGATAAATTACATTCGCGTTTCACGCATAGAAAAAGCAAAGATGACCATACCTTAAATGTCCCTACTATATTATTAACAAGCGGTAATTTAAGCTATACCTTTTTCAGTTGGTTCAAAGAACAAATCTATTAAAATGATTTAGATCTTTTGAGATGTTTATTTTTACGAAGATAAAAGTTATGTTTGGCGTATGAGATTATGAAGAGATTATATTTATTTTTTCAAAAATAAAATTTACTTAAAAATAATATTTGTTTGACAGACATAACTTATAAAGATTATAGAAAAATAATCTTCATAATCTCTCGAAAATAAACGTTACTTCACGTAAATTTATAAAAATAATCTATTTTATAATCTTTTTCAAGAACAAAGACCAAAGACCAAAGAAAATCTATTTTCACAAACATACCCAAAGATTGTCACTAGTGTTGGTTACTTTACTAATACTAAAATTAACATAAAATTTCCTTTAAAATCAGAAAATACATTTAGTAAACATTAATTTAACTCTAAAATAACTTTAATTATATAAAATTTTGATGTTAATTAAAATAAGTCTTTTATGTATAAAGAGTTAAACATGTACCAGTTGGCACATGCATATTAGCAAAACCTTACTAAATTATATATCTATCGTTAATGTTTTTATAGAACAATAGTTGGTAATTAAGTGTTTGAGACCAATTATTCGTGAGTGAACTTGATCCGTTATTTTAAACTATGATTGAAGTCTTTCAGTTGAAAAACAAAAAAACACAGTTCCTCTATCTTTGTGTATAGTTTTGTAACCACAACAAATAAAAACATTCATCGATATGAATTCGATAAACAAATTGACAAGACTTTTGGTTAAGTAAACTCAATCTCATAGTTCTCATTTAAGCTATACATGGTATGATTTTTTTACACAATTTGTATGAACTCATTTGGTTTGTCACGAATATCCTAGCTAACTCGTGTATAACATTTGAACCCATAGCGTATGTGAATGTGTCAACCAATCAAGAGAGACATGTAAGATATTGCGAGATAGGTTATATAGTGTGTGAAAAATTGTCGTTCAAGAAAAATATACAACATGTGAAAAAGAAGTGCAAATTCGATCAAATTAAGTTTGAGTCAGGTTAAACATACCTTAAAACTTGTTCTTGAACAAAAGTAGAAGGGTTAGAGCTAGCAACGGCATTATACCAACGGATGCTATCACCAACTATAGGCCACCCTCGTCCTCCTGGAGGCAATTTACTTTTGTTTCTTTTCAAATTTACCAATTTTACGACATATATCACAAGCAGCAGAACAGGTATCAAATAGCTCCACATGACCATATATATTCCTCTACACCCGAATGGGTGGGTGGTGAAGGTGATGATGGTGTGATGGTTTGGATTCTTTCTGCATTTGCTGGCTTTTAAACATCATAAAAGCTATAGAATTATACATGTGTTTACGTTATCACCCTTAAAGTTTGACATATTAACATATGTCCCTTGAAGACTTTGAAGTTGTTTAGGATTACTCAACGTTATAAATAGTGTGAGGCAGAAGTCTTGGGCCAGTCTTTAAGGGTGTCTGAGGTGAATGATCGCAGGCCTCGTGATTTTTAAGGTCTCAAAATTTGTCCGTTAATAATTATATGCATGTATAGACATATTTTCACGAAAAAAAAAAAATTAAATGGGAAAATATCTTAAATGAATAATATGTTAACGCTAGATAACTAAACGATTATATCTTATAAACGGTGACATCAGATATATAATATCTAACGAAAGACCTCATTATATAATTTCATACAGTGCCTTCAAAAATTTCATCGATTCATGGGACGGACTCATGCTTTTGCAGATGCCTCACATCTTAGGAGCCATAACGAAGCCACGTAGTTTTTTATGGCGTGACTAAAAGAAGCACAAAAATTTATAGATTTGTATATTTATATTATATTTCATATATATCCAGTTTACAACAAGTGTTATATATAACGAATAAACTCAAGAAACTATCCTCACATGTAATCTTTTTTATTTCTTATAAAAAAAAAACCAAATACGAGGCTCAAATCCCGATTACCCGACCCATATACGTGGCATGCATAACATTGTAACCAGATTCTTAAAGACGCTTCAAAAAGGCGCTATGCCTTGCACCTTATCACGCCTTATCTCACGGCCACGCTTAGATCCGACACCTAATGAAGGAGATAAATGAGATACGTTTTTATATAGTTATAATAATTAGAACTCTTTTAAAAAACTTACCTAAATTTTCAGATACGAGGATAATAAAAGGTTTATTTCGTAATGTGAAGATCATGCCTTATGCCTTAGCAGTGCCATGAAGTGCCTTTTAAAATCCTGGGATTACGTGATGCATCATTTATATTTACTGTATATATTAGAAATTACCTTTCAAACCAAAGTACTGTACCCCAAAGTACTATACCGAGTCATAACTCAATTAATTTTATATTTAACCTCTTGTACTGGTTGTTAAAATCGAGATTTTACTATTGGTCATTTTTGTCTTTGCAAGATCATAATCTCAAAATCGAATCGAGACTGAAAGATCTTACTTAAATGTTCAAATGTTTTACATGTCTAGTAATTCGTATTTAAACCGATTGTATAACAAATTTATAACGAATGAAGAGTTTTAAGAATTATAACCATATGAAAAGGTAACTCATATCGGTTTAAAATACTAAATATCTAATCGATGATCGAAAAGTCAATCTTTTAATCTAAAAATCTATATATTTTGCTTTTATAAAACATATATAGTTGCCCACACTTGCTTCATATATTTACTTAACAAATTCACTTATTATTTATTAGCAATTAAAATCAAGAGAAGAATCAAATACGATCGAGATCTTATGATCTTAGGGTAAAATCGGGATCATACTTTAGATCATATGCCGTTTAAGACCATACGGATGATCGACCCATTTTCACTTTGCAGAATCATAAAATCAAAATATCTTAACAGCTAGATTGAAATCTTAACAACTACCTTCACATTTTCTTCTTATAACTTACAAAAAGTGAGTGAGAACTAGAAAAATACTATGCTACTTGTTTATGTATGAGATGTAAAACGTGATTACTATCGAATCGAGATGGTTGTCTTGTTCGGTTTCCCGTATTGAACGGTAAACACCCAAATAAATGATTATGAATCAAGAGTTTAGGTAACACTCAAACAAACCATGTAGTGTGTGTTTACTATATGAAATAGTATGTTAAGTGTAGAGAGAATTCGGAGATTCGAGATACTTTCAAAGTTGAGAAGTGATGAGGTGTAAATTTATATTTGATCATTTATTGCCTTAAATTATTTATATTTGCATAATAGATACTGGGAAGAATTTACTTGGAAAATGACGATTTTGGGCTCGATTGAACGATAAACGAAGGAAAAAGACAAACTTGATGAAAGATGGAATCGACAACACAAGAAATTTCGATGGCGTCGATCGCCACTTTGACCAAACAAAGGTGTGTTGACGGCTTTGGATGACGACTTCAAGATCAACTCGACGCCACAACTTTGGGTGTGAGTCCCAACACAATTTCCATGACCAAACAAAGGACACGACACGTTGATAACGCCGATTGTACATGTTTTAGTAGCGTTATGTATGATTTTGTATATGTTATTTGGTTATATTTGTATGATTTTAGTACTTAATCGCATCAAAAGATGTTTGTCTAGTATTTATAACCAAGTGCAGGGAAACGTAAGGAAAAGTAAAAGAATTATCAATAAAAGGAAGATTCCCGTTTCAGTGAAGCATGTCAAGCACAAATCAGCATTTCAAGTATCATAGAAGACCAAGATAATTGAAGAACCAAGCTCTACAAGTCAGAATCAAGATAAAGGTCGATTTTTCGTCACTCAGGAAGACCTACCGAATCGGTCGCACCTACAACCGGATCGGCTGGATTATGGTCAAAAAGTACATTTGACGACGAACCAACCGATCGGTTGCCACCCGCAACCGATCCGGTTGGGGTATTGCTAGAAGACCAACCGGATCGGTTGGTCATGCGACCGATCCGGTTGGAAGACCTGTTTATGCCATTTCTTCATCATTAAGCTTCCCCATTGTATCAAAATGATTCTAGGTCCTTCCCTTGGTGTGTTCTAGTCCCTTCCTAACTCCTTGGAGGCCAAGTTCAACAATTAATACCCTAGGCCTTAGAACTAGTATAAATAGAGACCTCTTGTGAGCATATGAGACACACACTCAATACAACTCTCTACTCATTAAACAAAGCTCTTAGCTCTCAAATTCGTCCTTAGAAGTCCGTAAAAGTTTGGAGTTTTAGAAGTACCACATTGGAGGTCAAACCCCAAGGATTCTACCCCAATACTTTGGGAATCATTACTTCACCATTTGTAATCTTATTCCAAGCATTGTAAGACTCTTAATCATGTTTTCTAATGTTCAAAGTTTCGAGTTTATGTTTATGTTTGCTATGAGTGGCTAGTTTCTTTATACACTTGCTTAAATGATGTTGATTATCATGTGATTAGTTTGTGATTGTGTTAACATGTTTTAATTCAATTTCAAGTTGATTCTAAGATCCAATTGTGCTAAAGTTTCATAGTGACATTTGTTAATCAAGTTTGACTAGTTAATAGTAATCGTAGAGGTCGAAACAACTTATTGTTATTAAACTAGTTATAATCATTTTGTCTATGGATGATTTTGTTAGTGCAAATATTACGATATTTAATCTATACATTCTCATTTGTTTTGTTGATGACAAACATGTAACTTGTAATACATAACGTAAAATGTATAAGTTACTTGTAATTATATTTTGTCTCAACATACTCTCAACACCTCTCGACGACTCAAGTCCTTGTATGCTACAACACAGATTCGTACATGTTTGTTATGTTGCGTTATGATCAAACCCCTAACAAACCATTAAACATGTTTAGTTAAACACTTTGTAAAATACATAAACATAAGTAAATGTGTTGGGTAAAACCCATGACCCATGACCCAAGACCCATACCCAATGTCTAGATACATTGTACCTTGGTGGGTACTCAAACCATGACCCATAGCCCATGGTTTCAACCCATAAACTATGGGTAAAGAGGAGCGCACGGATCCCTCAAATGACCCACGGATCCTTTGAATTACAAGGGTCGGATCCTCCGTAATGGATCCGGGGCGTAACATGGTTTTGGTCTTTTGCCTATAAATAGCAAACCACTTCTTACCATTTCTTCACACCTTCACACATAGTTTCTTCCACCAAATCTAGGATATTTAGATCATTAGGAAACATGTAAACCACCCTCATCTCATATGATCATAATGTTCTAACTCTCTTTGTTGTAAGCATACTCCCGAGTGATCCTCCAAAGCAAGCTTAGAGATCTTGCTTCCTTACCTCATCAAGTGATCACCCATCACAAGATACAAGCACATGAAGATCTTATACAACAAGCTTGGGAAACTTGTCATCTTCATTCATGAAGACTAACTACATCATGCTTTGGGTTCTTTATGTTTAGTCTAGGAGTTTATATCCATTAGACACATTGTCTTGGATATTGTCTAGTATCATATTCTTGTATCTATGACTAGACTAGATGGTTTATGTGTTTGTGCCATAAAACACAAGGTTTGTTATGTTGGGCCACAAAACATAACGGTGTCATAGAAGTGTCAAAGGCATTAGTGAAGAGTGTCAAGATCCGTGTTGAAGGCATTAGTGAAAGGTGTCAAGGATCGTGTAAATGGCATTAGTGAAGAATGCCTAGGTCGATAATCGATGATGCATCGTTATACATATAGTATTTGTTTAGATCCAAGGATGGTGATATCCTTGATGGAGTTGTAACAAGGAGTGGATCTCCTCGAGATTAGGTGTTGTGTTGTGATGGGTAGTAGTTCCTCCATAGTAATGGAACTAGGTGCTTAGCCTAGTACCTAATAAAGGGTAGGCGACGCTGTGATAGGATTAGTTCTCCTAAGGTGTGAAAGAACTCGGTGGTTAGCCTAGCAATCGTATAAAGGGTAGGCGACGTTGTGTTAGGTGTGGTTCGCCTTGGTGTGAAAGAACTCGGTATTTAGCTTTGTACCGAAAAAGGTTGCGACATTGTGAAAGCTTCTCCGCCATAAGTAGATTGGTGTAGTGCTTACGAACTCGAGTAGGTGACTCGGGAGTGGAGTAGGCAAGGAAGGTGTCCTTGTAACGAACCACTATAAATCCTCGTGTTGGTTTGTCTATCCTTTTACTTATCGCTTACTTTTATTCTTGCATTACTTTGTTTATTCTCTATGGTTGATGTCTATGTTTGTGATGCATACTTGGTCTTTCATATAGTCACAAACTATATTAAACACTTTACGTATTATGACACGCTTGATCAAGAAAAGCAACCTGACTAATAATGGTGAAACTTGATTTATAATGAACCATTAATCTTGCGAATCTTATGTGATGTCATGGGTTGGCCTTACATGCCGTAAGGCGTTAAATGCATCCTCGCGTCGAGATTAGCAAATGCAATGGTTTATACTATATTTGATACAAAAGTTTTAAGTTTGAAACTAAACGATTCACCCCCCACGCTTTCACAATTGGTATCGAACGGTTGACTCTAGTTTTAAAACAAATGATTTTAAAAGGAGTAAGGTCCTCGTGATCAAATTTTTGGTGAAGTCAAGCATAATATGAAAAGTGTTTTGTTATTTTTTCTTTGAAGTTTTCTTGTTAGATATCTTGTTAATCAAGCTTGAATAAAGGTAAAATAGTTAATATAACTTCACTAAAACGCCTACAAAGGTTAAACCTTTTCGTCGGGTCAAAACGTGCATTTGTGTAATTTTGTGTCGATCCGCGGATCCTCGGGTTACATCGACGGATCCCTCAAGCAAGGGATCCGTGGTACGAAGATGCTTTTATCTCAATTTCAAAAATTCATAACTTTTAACCGTAAGGAGTTAGAAGTCGCACCACCTATCGCTTTAAAGGTATTTGAGTCTACTTTCATTTAAAAATGATTTCATAAACTGATTCAAAACAAAATTTACGGAATCATTGATTTATAATAGAAATTCATTTTTTTTGTTATAACTTTTGCACAACTTTTGATCTAATCGAGACGGATGTTTTCATCTTTGAATAACAATGTGTCCTCTGTTGAAATTAAGGTTTTGATCATATTTATATACATAAAAGAAACTAATCAAGCTTGGTATACATGTTTATATTTAACACAAAGCGATGAAAAGAACTTTCGTATGCTATGCTAAATGATAAGTTGTCTTCCTTGCATTACTTGATTGTTTGCTTATCTCAAATACCTTTTGTGCTTGTTTGATTGAATAGCATATGCGGTTTCCTTACCTTGCTATTCATTCTCTTGTTTGTCGATTTAGTAATAGTCTACTAATCAATGTGCTATTTGAAGGAGTGTTTGGGATAACATCTAGTTGTGTCGAAAATGTTAGTTTTATAAGTTGAAAAATGTTTAAAACATATAACACACTAAATGGCCTTTTGATTGAGTTTGTCATTTGTGCAACATAAATGTTTTATGTTCTTATATGATTTCTTGATTTTATATTTTCTTGTATCATTTTCTAAAACAACAAGAATGTACATCGGATCATAACCTACACTTGTGTCGATGATGTACTCTCCGCTTTCCTTTTCATGATCGCTTCCAAGCTTCATAGTAGGATTGACAACTTGATTATTTCATCCGATATACTCAAGTAAATTATTTTGCAACGCAAATATAATTGTTCATATCCGAAAGTCCAAAGTCGAGCTTCCAACAACATATGTTGAACTAGCTCATGCAACAATTTTTTTTGTTCACTATATGGACAACGTTTAATTTTTGACACCTTCGCCACCTTAGTTGTTTCAAGTATAATATTAATATAAACGAAGCAAAGTATCATCATTGCTACTGCTCGATAGGCCATTGTAGGAATATAAATTTTCCTAACTTGAGAATGAATATCGGAGAACTTATTGCACTAGAAACTCAATTTGACCTAACGGTTGAATTGGTTCCTTGAGAGAAGTTGGGTATGTGGAATCGCCCGTAAAAATGGTCGTGTTTAGCCGTAATTGAGCACCGCTAGTAATAGTCTCATATTCATTCTCTCACTTGAGAAATTTATATTCCTATGTTTTCCTAAAGTAAGTTTACAATGGAAATACTTTGCATTGTCTTAGGATTACTAATCAAATAAGTTGTAAAATTGATTTTTCTTTTAGCTAATCACAACCACTTGCCTCATCAAGCGATTATCTCGCTTTGATCGAGAAGAGCTACATGACTTCATGGACGAAGCTCATTGTATGCTAACCACCATCCGTAATGACTATATTGTCCTAAACTAGTACCTCACAACTCTTTTGTCTTGAACACCATCATGTGCTCTTTTGTTTCTAGACACATACCTTTCATGTCATTGTTAGTTTAAATGATTTACTAATCTAGACCAGAACTGCTTTTGGACTTCTTGAATAGTGCTTTAAAGTTTGCTAAACCTTTATGTTATTTGTGAGCTCGATCTCATTTAATTGCCTATATGTGATCTCTACATGCTCTCCTTGCTTTGCTTAACGCTGTATACATGTATGCTTGTCAGAAAACAATTTGTTTCATAATTCGAAACATAGAGCAAAATTCTGCAACTATTCTGTTAAGAAAATCTGTCTCAGATGCCGGATCCCTTAGATGTAACTAGACGGATCCCTCAAGTGAAGGATCCGTGGGATCCGGGTGGACAGAAGTTCCTTTGTAGCCTCCTTGCATCAATCCAACATTCTAGACCTTATTGGACTAGTTAAACATGCTACATTAGGATCACTTAAACTTTCCTTAGGCTCAGTTGATCTCACATTCACTCATGGATGACTTAGGATCACATTCGAAGTATTTTTTATTAGTTCAAAACTCACCATCTTTCCGCTCCAATGTTTACACATTGTTCCTTTCATCTCAAAACACCTAGTTTGATATTTCTCTCAATTTTAGCAAATTGTTTTAGTCATCCTTACCTCAAAATAGGCCAAAACTAGGTTTTAATTTCTTATGATTTTAAGGAATTCTCCAAATCTCTTAAGTCATCATCGATCTCTAGGATCATTTAACACTCTCAAATGTCTTAGTGTCGCCTTTAATCATCCACTAGTGCTCATAAAGCCCCATTTTCCATAAAAGGCAATCATTAGCTACCATCAATCATTCTCTTTGATCATTCAAGTCCATCTTCATATAAGACACTTAATAGATTGAGTAACTTAGGATATGTAGGTGCTAGACCTTGCTAGAACCCAATCACCTCTTTTTCACTTCATCTGTTAGCCGGATCCCTAGACTTAAGCTAGCCGGATCCCTCTAGTGAGGGAACCGGAGGAACCGTGGAACAGTAGGAACTTTATCTCTTTAGATAATCATTTCAAATTTCCTTTTTCCCACACAAATACTTGTTCAACACTTTGGATTATCTGTTTCCTATATGTTTATAAATGAGTTGCATTTATATGAGTCTTTACGTGTTCTTCCTTTTTGTTTCATGATTTTATGTGAACAATTTATCCATTGGTATAAATGTTTTCCTTTGTACTAACTCTTTGGATTATTGTAGGATGACAATATTCGATTTCATCATCAAGTCAAGTTGTGCTCATTCGCACATTTTTTGTTATTTCTAATCTTGCAAGATCCCAACCATCTTACTCCACTTTTATCACTACTCACAAAGTCATCATGTCTACCACCTATAGTGAGTCATCAACCAAGTCAAAGATTCACCTTGATACCTTTCATCACCTCTACCACAAATTCCATACCTCTAAGTCATAATGATGATTTCTATCATTATCATCGTGTCCAAGGTATAGTTCATGAACCACGTGTTAAAGTATGTCTCATGTTCTACCACATCCTACTTGTGTCAACCACAACCTCAAACCACAAGCTACTTATGTCAACCACATCCTACAAGTGTCTCACTACCACTACAATTCATGGTCGCTCAACCATCCTCCACAAACATCCATGTTGTCAAAATCCGAGTGAATTTCAGAATGAAATGCGTCCCATCCCTAAGCATATTTTTCTTACCTTGAACAAACCTTACAACCTCTAAACCAACCATGATGATGCAAGTAGTAGGATTATTCTCTTTTGACACTAATCCTTTCTTTGTAGGTTCATATATATACACTTTGATGTGTATGGGATTCTCGCTCATTTATGGACTAACTTTTACATTTTTTTGTAGGTTCTTCTTGACGCCTCGAACTAGGGGAGCCTCACGTCGAGCATTTATAAAGTGCATCATATGACTTACTCGTCCATGACCTAATATAATTTTGCACTAACTTTTGTTTTGTAGATTTTCAAACACACTAGAGTACTTGACGCCTCAATAAAGGGAGTTTTTCAAAAGCTAAAACATTGCAAATTTTGCAATAATTTCGCCTTAGCCTTCCTAAAATACTTGAAGCCTTTAACAAGGGAAGCAACCGTCAAGGGGAGCATGCACATTCATTCTTCAAAATTCCTTTGTGTTTCAACAAAAGGGAGATTTCTTTCTCATCATATATTTTTCCTTTTCTTTTCTTCTTAACACTAACCTTGATGTAGGTTAAGCCTCAAAATTTGATCCATTGAGCCGCTGGCAATAATGGTCATAATTCAAAGGATATTTCTATTTTTTGTGTGTGATTCTCTAGGTTCCTTTTAAAGCGAGATCACCACCTTTTGAAGACATTCAATCTCAAAGTCATGAGTTGCTAAGCTTCGTCATTAGTGCTTCGTGTTGAAGGTATTGGCGTGGTGTGCCAATTGAGCAATAAGGTGTTTTTATTTTAACTTCACTAGGGATGATGAAACTCACCATTCTTGGGAGAAAGGACACACCTTTTTTCGACAAAAGGGGAGAAGAGTGTAAACGAAGAAGGTAATGTATAGGAAGTATGGACATAGTAACTTTGACATTTTACCTATCTATTACGTTTACATATATTTTGTCATCATCAAAAGGGGAGATTGTTAGTGCAAATATTACGATATTTAATCTATACATTCTCATTTGTTTTGTTGATGACAAACATGTAACTTGTAATACATAACGAAATGTATAAGTTACTTGTAATTATATTTTGTCTCAACATACTCAACACCTCTCGACGACTCAATTCCTTGTATGCTACAACACAGTTCAGATATGTTTGTTATGTTGCGTTATGATCAAACCCCAACAAACCATTAAACATGTTTAGTTAAACACTTTGTAAAATACATAAACATAAGTAAATGTGTTGGGTAAAACCCATGACCCATGACCCAAGACCCATACCCAATGTCTAGATACATTGTACCTTGGTGGGTACTCAAACCATGACCCATAGCCCATGGTTTCAACCCATAAACTATGGGTAAAGAGGAGCGATGCGGATCCTCAAATGACCCACGGATCCCTTGAATTATATGGGCGGATCCTCCGTAAGGATCCGGGGCGTAATATGGTTTTGGTCTTTTGCCTATAAATTGCAAACCACTTCTTACCATTTCTTCACACCTTCACATAGTTTCTCTCCACCAAATCTAGGATATTTAGATCATTAGGAAACATGTAAACCACCTCATCTCATATGATCATAATGCTTCTAACTCTCATTTGTTGTAAGCATACTCCCGAAGTGATCCTCCAAAGCAAGCTTAGAGATCTTGCTTCCTTACCTCACCAAGCGATCACCCATCACAAGATACAAGCACATGAAGATCTTATACAACAAGCTTGGGAAACTTGTCATCTTCATTCATGTAAGACTAACTACATCATGCTTTGGGTTCTTGATGTTTAGTCTAGAGTTTATATCCATTAGACATATTGTCTTGGATATTGTCTAGTATCATATTCTTGTATCTATGACTAGACTAGATGGTTTATGTGTTTGTGCCATAAAACACAAGGTTTGTTATGTTGGGCCACAAAACATAACCGGTGTCATAGAAGTGTCAAAGGCATTAGTGAAGAGTGCAGAAGATCCGTGTTGAAGGCATTAGTGAAAGGTGTCAAGGATCGTGTAAATGGCATTAGTGAAGAATGCCTAGGTCGATAATCGATGAGGTGCATCGTTATACATATAGTATTTGTTTAGATCCAAGGATGGTGATATCCTTGATGGTGTTGTAACAAGGAGTGGATCTCCTTGAGATTAGGTGTTGTGTTGTGATGGGTAGTAGTTCCTCCATAGTAATGAAACTAGGTGCTTAGCCTAGTACCTAATAAAGGGTAGGCGACGCTGTGATAGGATTAGTTCTCCTAAGGTGTGAAAGAACCTGTGGTTATCCTAGCACCAGAGCAAAGGGTAGGCGACGTTGTGTTAGGTGTGGTTCGCCTTGGTGTGAAAGAACTCGGATTTAGCTTTATACCGAAAAAGGTTAAGCGACGCCATGAAGGCTTCTCCGCCATAAGGAGATTGGTGTAGTGCTTACTAACTCTCGAGTAGGTGACTCGGGAGTGGAGTAGGCAAGGAAGGTGTCCTTGTGTACGAACCACTATAAATCCTCGTGTTGGTTTGTCTATCCTTTTACTTATCGCTTTACTTTTATTCTTGCATTACTTTGTTTATTCTCTATGTGGTTGATGTCTATGTTTGTGATGCATACTTGGTCTTTCATATAGTCACAAACTATATTAAACACTTTACGTATTATGACACGCTGATCAAGAAAAGCAACCGGACTAATAATGGTGAAACTTGATTTATAATGAACCATTAATCTTATGGAATCTTATGTGATGTCAAGGGTTGGCCTTACATGCCGTAAGGGGTTAAATGCATCCTCGCGTCGAGATTAGCAAATGCAATGGTTTATACTATATTTGATACAAAAGTTTTAAGTTTGAAACGAAACGTATTCACCCCCTACGCTTTCACGCATTTTTTTACCCATTATTCTTGATTAAACAAAGAAACTAAAGTGTGGTTGTAATAAGAACGCTTTTTATTATCAAGTTGGATTGATTGGAAACATCTAAAAGGTCGTAAGATTAGTTTTTTACAATCAATTGTAACCTTTTGTCTATAATCGGTTACCTTTTGTATTGACCATTTCCTAAGCAAATTTGATAAAGCAAATGGATGTGTTTGTGTTTAAGTTTGTGAAAGTAAACTTATGAAACTTGAATTGATCTTGAATTGATTGGTTAAACTTAATGCTTGTTTTTATGAACTAAAATCTTGACGAAGGTTTAACTTGTAAGAGCAATAGATTAGTACACCAACTAATTATCATAACCAACATGTTAAGAGGTTAACACAATCATACTAATGAAAGATAAGAAACTAGTTTAAGCAAGTGTAGTTTTTAATCATCTGAATTTCATTATATCTATTTTCGTTGTTATATGCTTTTGGATTGCCTTAGTTGATTTAGACTTGTTAATCAGATTCACTCAAATCCCTGCGAACGATCCCGACTTACCTTCAAAATCTTGCTATAACGGACGAGTGCACTTGCTCGTATGTGTTATTGGTAAAATTGGTAAATCGTCTTTTATAAATTTAAAACTTATACACACGTAGCACATCAGACAGCTTACTCATACGACTTTCGAAGGCTGACGGCATCACAACCTCAACGTGACGTTGTCACAATCTAGCAAAGACTACTTTATTTGCGCGCGGAGTACCTGATCTTATTTTGTCCATAACTTCTTCATACGAACTCAGATTTAGGTGATTCAAAAGGCTACGCGAAGCGGACGATCGAGAAAATCTACAATCTGGTAAAAAAGGGGGTCGTGACACCGTCATGATTTTGGTGACACCGCCACCGAGCCGACATAAAATCATGCTATAAATATAACCTCAAACTCATTTTTAAAGCCCTAAACCCTAAGTCCGATTCTAGGGTTTAGGTAGGTGTTTTTCCAAAGAACTTAGAAGGTATTATTCATTACATAAACATCTTGTAATGGTTTTTCTATTGATTCTATCCTAATTATGTCTTTAATTATCATTATTGTTGATTGTTCTTCGTTGATTTTGTCTATTTCACCTAGTATTTATTTAGGATTGCATGAAATCTAGTTGTGTGTTTATTTATTCTATTTTCTTGTTGAATGGTATGTTGCATTAGGATTTAGAAAACCGGCTAGGTAGAATTAGAATAGCTTGAACGCCCACTAAACACATCCTTTTTAATTACTTATGTCTTAAGAAATTAATTGTAGTGTTTTATTTAATGTAAATTCTTAGTTGTATTGTGGAAGATGGAATTTTAGGCATTCTTAGGCGCTTATTTGGATGTGGTTATAGGAGTTGGGAGTGACCAACCCTCGGTAGGATATAAGGAATACAACCACATTCATTAGACAATGATGTGACAATTCAATAGATTAATTAGACCACAATTAGAGTAATGTATCGTAGGTAAATAAGCTTCACTCACCTTGTAGATTTTTAGTTTACTTTACTTGTCATTTATTTTCTTTTTAGTTTAATTAGTAGTTTTAAACCAACCTCTCTTAACCCCGAATTTTTACTTGCTTTCAAATAAAATATAAAATACCAAATAATATTTCTACAACCCTTAGGCTTAAATCGTCATACAACGCGAAATCTATCTCACTATTCCCCTATAGAACGATCAATCTCCCGGGCTTACCTATACTACACTACTACTGTTAGCTAGTCTGTCTAGGAGCTTGTAAAACTTCTTGTGTTTTGCAAAATCCGCATCAAGAAGTGCCTTCCGTATATAGAGAGGCGCTTAGGGTTTAAAGGTAAACCCCACAAGGATGATGTTAAAACACAATCATTAGTAGTTTCTAAATGCAAAAGTTAATCTTTAAGTCAAGTGACACCAAGAATTAATTTTCAAGAAATTGGTTGGAAAAAGTTAAAAAATAGTAATAAAATAAAATAAATAAATATAAAATCGATTTTGATTGTTTGCTCCGGATCTACCTGGATCCATCACAAAAGAGATCCACCCTTTGTCAGGAAGGGATCCACCGCTCGATGTATATGACATCAAGGAGATCTCATCCTTTGAACTCCAAAATCCTAATTTTAAGTGTTATCAAATGTGAGAGGTTATGGTAGGTGATGAGACAACTAAGACCTTTATATATATGAGAGATTCACAAGTTTAAGAATGCTCTATGTCTAAGCCCGAAATATTTTGTAAGTTATAAAAATCTAACTAAGTTCATTCTTGGATATTATTACTAAAATGAATACTTAAAAGTCCTTCTAAAATGATATTTGAAAATATATACACTATTATAAATAGTGATCATTTAAAATGTATATTTGAAAATGTAGACGAAATGCATAAAGCGATGATCAAATAATGTGGATATACAAAATGCATGTTTATCATGATTCTAGTTTGAGGCTTTGTATGAAGGAGTAATTATGTGAGTGATAGCACAAAGAAGTTTGGATTTAAAGTTATAAGCGAGAACTAACTTTATCGACTCCAAACTCTTTTAAATGATCCTAAGAGCTTTGTTAAACTAAATTCCACTAGCCTTGATCCTAAGAATGTATATATCATATAAAAGAGTTCATGATGAAAAGGTGGTGATAGAGAGTAAGTACAATTTACATAATGTGATTACTGAAAAAAATTTAGTTTTGAAAACCCCATTTAATTCGATTTTGATAAAAAAACCCTAGGATATAAATTGAAAGGAATGAGAAGATAAATATTACTTAGTGTGGTTTAGATGTTTAAGGTTATTGATGATTTTAACCAAGAGTGAGCTTGAGAGTTTTGATCGGTTTAGTGTGTTTGAAGTTGTGTTTATGTGAGTCAATAAGTCGATAATCGAGTATTTATTTTGCTTGGATCCGCCGATCCTTTGAAAAAGGGATCCAACCCTTGTAATCGAATGGATCCGCCCATAAGTTAAAATAGGAACAATTTTATTTGTTAGTTTTAATCTAGAATTTGTCTTTTAATCTTTTAGTTAAGATTTTGTAATATATGATTATTCGAACTTTAGTGAACGCTCCACTAAATTACTCCGCGAGTATGTGCGTTGTAAAATGTTATGGGAGAAAGGAACCTGACTTCAGTCATGTGGGCTGCAGATCGTTGAGTTTATGATACATGAAAACAATAAAACATGTAGACACCACAGAGTACACAATGAAGACTTAAGATCATAACAAATAAATAATTAACTCGAACTAAAAGCGTAACATACCTCTTGCAAATGTCAAATCTCTTGAACAAAGCGATGAAGTGGTTTAAAGAGTTGTCCTCACTGCTTTTACAACTCAAACCAATTAGGTGTAAGAATAGTGTCTTACTACCACGCTTTGTACACACGACTAACCACTTAATCAAGCGATTGCTAGATCTAACACAAGTCCTTGTTTTATGAGAAAAACAAAACCAAAACACCCTTAGAAGGCGTTCGGCCGAGATTTGCAAGAGAGAGGAGAGGAAAGATCTAGGGTTAATTCAATGCACAAAGTTATGAAAAAACCTTAACCCTAGCCTTTGTATATATAGTGTTTACAAATCTTTGGGAACAAGTTAGGGTTTGGGTTGAGAACCCTCTCACTTGGCCGGCCATATACAAGCCCCAAAGGGATACCCATATCTTTTCCTTATTAAGATTTTACACTACAAGTCCTTCTCTTTACATTTAACGGTCGTTAGTTATTTTCCGTTAAATACTTAACGATCGTTAGACAAACTTTATGTGTAATAATTAATCGTAATCATTAACATTAATTATTTAACTTTAATTCTCATTCGCTAATGTGTGCAATCCGATGGTCACGAGTTCGAATCCGGACATTCACGTATTTATAAATATATACATTTCAACAGCCCCACTGCTATGTTTACAAAACGTGAAATGACATTGGTTAGCGCCAGCAACACGCCAATGCCCCTGTACAACTCGCTTATGGTTTTCTCGAGAAAACCAAATTTCGATGATTCATCATCATATTCATCCTTTTGTTTCTAATACTATGTTAATAAGAATATGGATCTCACTCATTTCTTAATTAACTATTATGTTTCTCGCTTTATGTGATTGATCAAGATTACCAATTCTTCTGAACATATTCCAAAAGACCTTGGGCGTGGCCATGCAAACATCTTAACAACCCTACGAGGGCCCAATAAGATTATACTTCAAAATAAATTGAAGGAAACAAATCCTATTTTGACTACAAGCGAGATTCATAGATTTCGCAACACTTCGAAACAACCCTTATAACTACCGCCACGTATAGCGTTAGATTGCTTCACAAAATGCACTACATCCATGACATATCTCGGTATCTCAAGTCGAGGATAAATATCTATGATATATTTAATGACAAAGATCCATAAAGTATCATCATGCAAGTGGGATAAGTCTTATACTTAATTCATTGAATATCATCGAATTAGTCATGCTACGCATCATCATACTTTCAAGTATACTCTAACTAATACTCGATTTGTCTTAATTCAATATCATTCCCATGTTATTGATTGACAACGACTATTTAGAATAACTTAAGTTATTCAAGGATTTAAACATGCAAATATATGATAACAACATAATAAATGAATAATAAACATAACAAAATACTTTATTTCATTTCAATAATAATGTTTACAATATCCTTTTATCTAAAATACTTAGTCACAAATGGGCATGAAACTACTAGCTAAACGAAGTCCAAACTTATCGACAAATGATTAAGTTTTTCACCGTAAGGCCTTCGTTAAAGGATCCGCTAGGTTATCATCCGTGCGAACTTTGAGCAACTCAATTTCACCTATCTCGACTTGCTCTCGAACATAGTGATATTGTCTAGGATAGTGTCTCGTGCCCTTCATGACTCGGTGTTCATGGCCAAAAGTAATTGCGCAGAATTGTCATAATATACTTTAATAGGATTTTCAATCGACATAACACCAAGCCCCAAACAAACTTCCTTATCCAAACAACTTCCATGGCAACCTCATACGCGCTATGTACTCACTTTCTAGCGGACATCGCAAGTGTTATCTGCATTTCTTGCTCTTCCAATCCACAAGACTCCATTGATGACAAATATGTAACCCGTCTGAGACTTCGTATCATCTTTGTCACACTTCCAAGATGCATCGCAATAACTCGTAATGCATGCTCTACTCAGATTTCCATACACTATGAACATATCTCTTGTAGCCCTAAGATACTTGAGAATATGTTTATGACGATCGATGAATTTCACCCGGATTTTGTTGATACCGACCGGTCAAGTTTTGAGCAACGCCACATCGGGCCTTGTGCATCGCACCGCATACATGATAGATCCTACATCCGAAGCATAAGGAACTTTATTCATACGCCCACCTCTGCGGTGTTGAAGCACACCTTGGTGCTCAAACCATGATTTACTTGCATTGGCAAAATCCTTCTTGAATTTTGCATATCAATCTCTTCAATATTTTGTCAATGTAAGCACTTTGGCTTAAACCAATTAGCCGCCTTGATCTATCCCTCAGATCTTGATTTCGAGTATGTATGTCGCTTCCCTAAGTCTTTCATCGAAAACATTTACCAAGATAGGCTTTCACCTCATTCGGACTTGGTATATGATTTCCCATGATTAATATGTCATCGACATACAGAACAAGGAAAGTAACATGACTCCCACTAGCTTTGTGATATACACGTGGCTCATCAAGATTCTGAGCAAATCCAAAACTTTTGATTTCTCCAAATCTTTTATTCCATTGCCTTGATGCTTGCTTCAGTCCATAAATGGACCTTTTAAGCTTGCATACACGGTTATGAAATCCAAAACTTGTGATATACACGTGGCTCCTCGTAATCAATGCCATAGGTTTGAATAAAACCTTTAGCCACTAGACGAGCCTTGTAGGTGTGTACATTGCCATCCATGTCAGTTTTCTTTTGAAGATCCACTTACTTCCAACGACTTTAGCATTGGGAGGAAGGTCAACTTCAATCCGACATCATTATCTTTCATGGATTGCATTTCCCCATTCATAGCAATCGCCATTTATCCTTTTCGTGATCGACCATGGCGACTTTATAGTTAGCGTGTTCATTAAGATCCCCAACCATATTTTCCTCCACCTCACGTTAAGACATAGACGGTCAGTGCACGTATAGTCCTTTCGGACTCACGAATGGGAACAACTTCGTGAGGAGCGCCTAAGCTGTGGGATCTTCTTGAAGTTGGCTAGTATTTTCGTAAGGTGTTGTATCTTCTTGATCATATTCCGCATCATATACTCTCCCACCGAAGTTCTTGAGATATGAGATTCCTTTCAAGGAAATCTCCATACCTAGCCACGATGACTTTGTTCTCACCGGGTAGTAAAAGTAGTAACCCATAGTTTCCTTAGGGTATCCTACAAAGATACACTTAACGGATCCGGTTGGAGCTTATCCGGTGAGTCACGTTTAACAAACGCCTCACATCCCCGCACCTTTAAGTAAGAAAAGTTGAGTTTTTCCTATCCATATTTCATATGGAGTTTTAACAACCTTCTTTGTTGGAACCATATTCAAAATGTGAATAGCAGTTTCAAGGGCATAATCCAAAAAAGTAAAAGGGAGAGTCGTAAGTTCAAACATTGATCGTACCATGTCAAGTAAGGTACGATTTCTCTTTTCAGATACACCATTTTGTTGTGGAGTATAAGGAGATGTGAGTTTCTGGATAATTCCACACTCGGCTAAGTAATCTTTGAACTATTGACTTACATACTCACCACCTCTATCGGATCGAAGAACTTTAATCTTTTTACCGAGTTGTAATTCTACTTCACTTTTGAAAACCTTAAATGTTTCAAAGACTTCATGTTTATGTTTAAGTAAATAAACATAACCATAACGATCGAAATCATCCGTAGTTTAAGTAAGTGTAGCACCACATTTTGACACATGTCTAAGGGACCACACACATCGGTGTGTATTAATCCAAGTAGATCGAAGCCCTTTCCACTTGTGGTGAAAAGGTTTCTTGTCATCTTCCCAAATATGCAAGATTCGCATTTGTCAAATGATTCATCATCGACCGCTTGTAAAAGCCCTTCGTGTTGCGGCTTTTTCATGCTTTCTTGCCTATATGGGCAAGGCGACAATGCCAAAGATAAGAAGAGTCACAGTTCAACTTGCTCTTCTTATTGCTAATGCTATACAACGAATTATTTTCATTGGATACACAACCATCCATATCAATTTCAAACACACCAAGAATAGGAATTGCATTAAAATAAAAAAACATTATTTAAAAAAACTAAAATTTCATAACTGGTAAAAGTGTGCACAAAACCAATATGTTTTAACAAAGAAACTGAAATAACACCCCTAACAATGGAGGGTGCATAATGACAATTATTTAGTTCCAAAATTAAGCCGAAGGCAACACTAAATCAAAGTCCCTATGGCTTCGACTAACCGCACGCTTCCATTTCCAACGTATAAGTATCTCTCTCCATGTGTCGCCTTCCTTGCTCTCTAAGTCCTGCGATGTATTACGGATGTGAGTACCACATCCCGTATCATATATCCGTGAATTTTGCTTATGAGGAAAAGAAAATAATTCAAACATAAAAATACCATGAGCTAGGCACCATCTTATTTTTATTCAAGGCACTCATTCGTATAAACCGACAGCCTTCGCCAAAGGACTGTGAGTTGCAATGGTGGCAAGTTAAACCTTTTAGGATTCTCCTTTTCTTGCGGGGTTCTTCTTAGGAGCCGGTGGGATGACAACTTGTTTCCTTTCCTTTTCCTTTTCCTTTCCCTTCTTATCTCGCTTATGCGGCTTTGGCTTATTCACCCTACCACCTTGTATTGCTAGTACAAGTAGGTGTAGGAGCTTTCTTTGGCAATCTCTTCTCAAGTCTACAAGCATTGCATGTAACTCATTCACCGCCTTCCCGTGCAATGCATGTTAAAATTTCGCACAAAATCACCAAATCGCTTCTCGATTAAGGGAGTGATTGATGAGGCCGACACATACATCGTTGGAGTAACCATCACGAAGCTTCTCCAATTAGTCCAAGTGATGTTTCATCTCAAGGACGTGGTCGAAGATGATTTGCCAACCTCCTTGCGCTATGAACCTTTCAATCAATTCATACGATTCACCGTTAGGTGGCTTCTCAAACATACGTTTGAGTTCATCTACCTTGCTCATAGGCGGATTGTAAAACCTGGAAAATCTAAAACCTGACTAAAGACTAAAATACCCTTGGAATCGAAATTTATAAAATACGTAAAATACCTTTATATTATTTAACGAAATTTAAAACTTAACTTACGAATAAATAAAACTTAACGAATATATTACGTGATCGATTTTGGTATGACGAAGATTCAACGTCTCGCGTAAATAATTTGGGTCGTGTTTGTTTTGTGTCGTGTGGACTCAAGAGCCCAAGGGCGTGCGTATGGTTGTGTTCGGTTGGGCCAGCCGAAACCCAAGCCCTCCTAAGCCTAAACCGAAAATACTACTACTATAAATACAACACATAATCACAAAAGTGAAACCCTAGTTTAGCTTTGCCTCTCTTTCTTTTCTTTGCTCCATTCGGCCGAATACCAACAACCCTTGGTGTCGAGTTTTGCTTCAACTAAGTCAAGGTATAACATATTCTCGCTTTCTTTTGATGCACCTTAAGTTATTGTATTGTAACTTGTTTCGCTTTTGTCGACTTGTGTTTTCCTTTTCTTTGTGTCGAGTAGTATGAAACCAAAACAAGGCAAACCATATGATTTAAACCTTATAAGTATTAAAGAGCTAAGTACGTAATATGTATTATTGAATCGGGTCATGACTATGTCGAGTTACATAAGGACCGAACCATATGTCTTATAACCGAACCATGTGTATAATTCGGCTAAGGTGTAAACTCTATAACTTGAATATGTAAAGTACGTAGATGAGTTAAGACTTGCGTAATAACCTATTAGCCGAAACCCTAGATTGAACCGAACCACATATGAGTTTTAAAAGTATATTAAGTAAGTAAAGGTCATGTAAATATAAACCCTAGTTTGATATGTAAACCGAATAAGGTATGCCAAACCCTAATGGTTTGTGAATCGTGTCTCATATGCGTGCATTATTATAAGTCAAGTGAACTTGTAAATGTTAAACGTGTAATTAATACGAGTAATAAGTATCTTGTATGTCACATAAAATCATAAACGTGTATGGTGAAACATAAAAGGAAAGATTGTTTTATGACGTGTTAAGTTAAGTAACGAGTCATTAAAAGACGTAACATGTAAGTAAATGCATATTAATAAGATATTAAAGAATGAGAAAACCCTAGAACATAAATGAGAGTCGATTAAGGTTTGAAGCTAAGTACATTAATTCGTTATTTCATGTGTGAGTTATGACGTTTAAACTATTTTCACATTTAACCCTAAACTTTAATAAATGACATAATGAACCTTAATCTACGATATTGTTTTTAAAACATTTAAGTCTCATTTAAATATTAAAACCCTAAAGTATAAAGATCATTTCGACGATTATGGAATCATAAATAACATGTACGACCGTTAATGTGTATAGGTTCTGTGAAGAAGGAGTAATCCTTTGCTTTCCTTGTTTCTACTTTTCGATCATTTGCTTTGGAATAAGGTATGATATTCGACCTTTTCAAGAAAGGTTCCTTATAACGTTTTCTTTTCGTTAGCTTTTATATTAGGATTTCCTAAGCCTTTGCTATGAACCCTAATGTGTCTATTTGAAATGTGCTTATCCGAACTTTGATTTTGAATCATAAAACATTTGATTTTGAACTATATGATATGAAACTTTTGATTTTGAAAACATGATTAAACATTTGATAAAGTATGATCTATGTCACTCATGACATTCTAATTTGACCTAAGATAGTTTGACACCCGAGCCAATTATTAACTAGTCATGGGGTTCCATGTCCGTGTCGAGAATGCACTTCTAACATGACTCTAGGCGAGAGAGAAGTTCGCCACGCCCCTTATCTCGTTATTTGTTATGAGCTCAAATTATATTATATTATCAATGTATGTTTGTGGGCGATGGGTGCATCCTAGATCCGTTATATGTTATATATTATATGTTATATGTTATATGTTATCCGATGATTGATGTCATGCGCATGCACGCCCTTCATAACTCGGTAGGTCTCCCTACAAATGTTGCCTTATGTGATTATGAATATGTTATGATATGGCATATGTGTTTGGGCTCGAGGTAGTTAGCTATAAAACTTATTCTATTATCCCGATTTATAATTTGAAATGATTATGATTTCACTATCTTTCTTTCACTTTATTTCGTATTCGCTCGTTTCAGATTCGCTTTGCTTGTATATCCTGCTCACCGGGCTTTTGAAGCTCAACCGCATTTCTTTTCTTCCGCGGTATCTAAGCATTGAGCCGGGTATTGCTTTGGGATGAGTCTTTGTGTGGACTTACCTTAGAGATTTTAGCTTTGATCTTATGATGCCATTTAAGACTTTATATTTTAGACTTTTCATTTGAGTTATTTTTCCACTGGGACCTATGTATTGAAGTCTTTTGACTTGGATTATTTCAATATTTATGTTGAGATTTCTTTTGGATATTTATGTTTGCTTTGATATGACACCATTACTTGTGATTCCTTTACCCTTGCCGGCCCGGGCGTTACAATTTATGGCATCGAGCCTGTGTTTACGACTTGTAGTCGGGACTCATGACATATGGAGCCTAGGTTTGAGACCTTAGAGCTTAGGATTTGACCTGTGAGGATTTGGGTAGACTTTAGGATTCCTTCACTGCACTTCCATTTCAGTATCTCACCTTTGTTCATTTTGCTAATCGCTCGGATGGTTCGAACTCGTACTCACCCAGAGCGTGGATGGAGACGATGATGCTAGTAACATGGATGTCGTGATTGCTAATGCTCTCAACACTCTTTTCCCTCGGTCTTACTACACCGAGATGATGGAACAGTGATCGGTAACATTCGTGAATCGGAATGGTGCTTGGTAAGGTGGAGGAAATCAACCCGTCGGTATTCACACTTGGCTCGAGCGTTTGGTAAGCTCAAGCCTCTTTCGCTTAGCACTTCGCTACTCCCATCGAGGCCGAGGACCGGATCACTCATATTGAGAAGTCGCTTGAAGTCTTGGGTTGTGGAGACGAGTTTAAGACTCGTTCGTCGCATTCAAATTGGAAGGTGATGCTTTAAATTGGTGGAAGGCACTCAAACAAGCAAGAGGAGGAGATGCTTTTACGCGACTTGTATCTGGACCGAGTTTTGACTATCTTCTATAACATATTTCCACGATCTCGAAAAGAAAGGTATGAGAGGATTATCAAGCAATCTACCGGTTTGATCATGAGAATTCCAATGAGTACATGAGTAGGTTTATGAGGTCAGTGAGTTTTGTGGGAGCGATTCTTTGGAGATGGTAGGCGTCAAGCTAAGCACTTCAAGTGGGGACCAAGAAGTGGGTGTTGGACCGACCGCTAATATTGAGTATGAGAATGTGCTCGGCCCGCAATGACGCACTCGTAACATTGAGATCTTTCATGAGGTTTCGGGTTCCAACAAGCGTAATCGCGATGGTGATCGGATTCAAGGTAGGACTCAAGGCAATGATTATAAGGGAAATTGGTAGGAGTTATGATTCGAGGAATCGGTGGATAGGAGTTATGATCACGGGTCATCGGGAAGGAATGTTGACATCGGGCGCCGAGACGAGGAGTCAAGATAATAGAAATGTTGGTAAGAATGGAAATGATCGTCGTAACCAAGGTAACAATAACCAGCGTATAACAAGGATCGGCCACCGAGGATCAAATCGGTGGTCGTGCTTCAGATCTTCAGTCAACAGAGATACAATCAAGTTTGCCTCCCCACCTATTTGTACTACTTGTGGAAAGGCTCATCCGGATAGTGTTTCAAGGCCACTGGTGGTTGTTTTGCTTGTGGCTCCATCGCCACAAGATTAAAGATTGCCCTAAGAAGAACCCGCGATTCTCGGAAACTACATCAAGCCGACTACTATCGGACGTGTCTATGCTACTACTCGTAACCAAAGTGAGCACACTTCGTGTACCATTACGGCACTCTTTTCATTGATGATTATGCTGTCTTCGTTTTATTTGATACCGGTGCCACACACTCCATTATATCTATCACATTTGCTAAGAAACTTAATATGAAGCCCAAACCGTTAACAAATCACTTATCGATTTCTACGCCTATGAAAAACCACGTGATCATTGATCATAAATACGTTAAGTGTCCTCTTCGTTTTGATGATCGTATTCGCTTTGCAAATCTGTATCCTCTCGATATGGTCGACTTTGATATCATTCTAGGCATGGATTGGTTGGCTTATCATAGAGCTTCAATTGACTGCTATGCTAGAACGGTGATCTTTGGAGACGAAACATCCCGAATTCGCTTATCATGGTTCTCAACCTCTCAAATCATAAGCTCATTTCCGCTATGAAGGCACGGACCATGATTGCTCATGGGTGCCAAGGTTTTCTAGCATCCGTTAGGACACATCTTTGGAGAGTCCTAACATTGAAAATCTTTTGATCGTTTGCAAATTTACCAACGCTTTTTCCCGATGAACTCCCCGGTCTTCCCCGCCTAGAGAAGTTGAGTTTAGCATTGAGTTAATTCCCGTGCCGAACCGATTTCAAAGGCTCCGTGTCGCATGGCACCTATAGAATCAAGGAGTTGAATGAACAAATGCAAGAGATGATATAAAATGGATTTATTCGCCCAAGTTTCTCCATGGGTGCACCGCCTTGTTTGTGAAGAAGAAGGATGGAAGCACGCGCCTATGTATCGACTACCGTGAACTCAATCGTATTACCATTCGTAATCCGTTATCCTCCGCCACGCATAGATGATTTGTTTGATCAACTACAAGGAGCTAAGTTCTTTTCAAGATTGACCGAGGTCCGGTTACCATCGCCACGTGTGAAGGAGCAAGATGTTCCTAAGACCGCATTTCGCACTGAGATATGGTCATTATGAATTCCTCGTTATGCCTTTTGGTTTGACCAATGCGCTGTTGTGTTTATGGACCGATGAATCGTGTTTTCCATGAGTTCCTCGACAAGTTCGTTATTGTTTTCATCGACGACATTTTAGTTTACTCTAAGTCCGAAAAAGAGCATGAAGAACATCTCCTGATAGTTTTGGAGATTTTGAGGAAGAAGAAGTTGTACGCCAAATTTTCAAGTGCGAATTTTGGTTGAGACAAGTCGCTTTCCTTGGTCATATTGTATCACCGATGGTATCACCATGGATCCGTCTAAAGTTGAGGCTATCACTAAATGGCCAAGACCTACGACGATGTTCGAGGTCGGGAGTTTTCTAGGACTTCTTGGTTACTACAGACGCTTTGTTGAAGGTTTCTCTAGCTTAGCTTTACCCTAACCCAACCGATGAGGAAAGGTGAAAAGTTTGTATGGACGGATGAACGAGAGAAGAGTTTGAAGAGTTGAAACGAGATTGGTGTCACCTCTATTTTGACTCTTCCAACCGGTTCTAGGATTTCAAATTTACAAGACGCATCTAAGAAAGGATTGGGTGTTTTGATGCAACATGGAAAGGTAATAGCTTATGCTTCGAGGCGCCTAAAACCTTATGAGGAGAATTACCCAACTCATGACCTTGAGTTAGCCGCAGTGGTGTTCGCGTTGAAGATCCGGAGACATTACTTGTATGGAGAGACGTGTGATATATTCATCGATCATAAGAGTCTCAAGTATATTTTCACCGTAAGGAACTTAACATGAGACAAAGAAGATGGTTAGAACTTCTTAAGGATTACGACACCAACATTCAAGACCATCCGTGTAAGGCTAACGAGTTGTGGACGACTTAGCTTAAATCGTGCATTCTTGCAAGTATCAAGATTGAGCCTAGGATTTTGCGTGACTTAGAAAGTTTGGATGTTGAGTTGTGTATACGAGGTTTTGATGGATACCGGGCTAGTATGAAGGTGGAGTCGAACCTTATACCGCAAATTAAAGAAGCTCGAAAGATGACTGATGAGTCGGGGCGTGAGCGCAAAATGTTGAAGAAGGTAAGCGCACGGAGTTTAAGGTTGATAATGACGGTATTGTATGGTATGGAGATAGGCTTTGTGTTCCCAATGATCGTGTACTTGAGAAAGTTATGATCAAGCTCATAGTTCTCCTTTCACTATCCATCCCGGTTCTACCAAGATGTATAGGGATTTGAAGCGAGATTTTGGTGGCACAAAGCAAGATGCAAGATGTGGCGACGCTTGTGTCGAAGTGTATGATTTGTCGTGAGGTTAAGATTGAACATCAAAGGGCTAGTGGATTGTTACAACCATTGGATATTCCAACATGGAAGTGGATAAGATATCTATGGATTTTTTGATTGGACTACCTCTTACTAAGAAGCATGATGCGATCCGGGTAGTTGTTGATCGACTAACCAAATCGCTCATTTCTTGCCAATCGAAAGGATTATGGTATTGGTAAATTGGTGGAGATTTTTCAACAAGAGATCGTTAGACTTCATGGTACTCCGCATCTATTGTGTCCGACAGAGATCCGCTTTTACTTCTCGCTTCGGAAAGGTTTGCAAAAGCTTGGGGTACTCGACTTAACTTTAGTACGGCATTTCATCCTCAAACAGATGGTCACCGAGAGGACTATTCGCACCTTAGAGGATGTGCTCTGTGGCTTGTGCTTTAGAATGGACCGGCAATTGGGATGAATATTTATGTTTAGTAGAGTTTGCATACAACAACAATGGCATGCTAGCATTAAGCGCGGCACCGCTTGAACTTTTTATGGAAGGAAATGTAGAGCACCTATTTGTTGGGATGAAGTAGGTGAGCGCTTGATTGAAGGTCCTGAAATGATCGAGATCACTAATGAGAAAGTAGATGTTGCTAGAGAGAAGTTGAAGGAAGCTAGGTCTCGTCGGAAGAGTTATCCGACAAGCATCGCCGTGATTTAGAATTTCGGTTGGAGATCGTGTATTTTGAAAGTTTCGCCGCTTAGAGGTGTGAAACGTTTTGGAATCAAGGCAAGCTCACCTCGATTTATCGGACCTTTGAAATTCTAGAGCGATAGGAGAAGTTTCAGATCGATTAGCACTTCCGCCTCGCTTATCGCATGTTCATGACGCTTTCCATGTATCACCCTAAGGGATACAACTATCATCCGTTACACGTTGCTTCTTATCCGTTTGATCAAATTCAATCCGATATGTCTTTATCTCAAGAACCGAAGCTATTTTAGAAAGACAAGAAAGAGTTATGAGAAATAAAGTCATTCCGCTCGTTAAAATTCTTTGAAAAATCATCCGAACGCGAGGCTACTTGGGAAACCGAGAAGTCGATGCGAGCTAGTTATCCTCATTTCTTTGAATAGTTTGGTATGTTCTCATTTCGTTGCTTGCTTTCACTTCAATTTTCGAGGACGAAAATTTTTTTGTAGGAAGAATTGTAAAACCCGGAAAATCTAAAACCCGACTAAAGACTAAAATACCCTTGAATCGAAATTTATAAAATACGTAAAATACCTTTATATTATTTAACGAAATTTAAAACTTAACTTACGAATAAATAAAACTTAACGAATATATTACGTGATCGATTTTGGTATGACGAAGATTCAACGTCTCGCGTAAATAATTTGGGTCGTGTTTGTTTTGTGTCGTGTGGACTCAAGAGCCCAAGGGCGTGCGTATGGTTGTGTTCGGTTGGGCCAAGCCGAAAACCCAAGCCCCTCCTAAGCCTAAACCGAAAATACTACTACTATAAATACAACACATAATCACAAAAGTGAAACCCTAGTTTAGCTTTGCCTCTTTTTATTTTCTTTGCTCCATTCGTCGAATACCAACAACCCTGGTGTCGAGTTTTGCTTCAACTAAGTCAAGGTATAACATATTCTCGTTTTCTTTTGATGCACCTTAAGTTATTGTATTGTAACTTGTTTCGCTTTGTCGACTTGTGTTTTCCTTTTCTTTGTGTCGAGCCGTATGAAACCAAAACAAGGCAAACCATATGATTTAAACCTTATAAGTATTAAAGAGCTATGTACGTAATATGTATTATTGAATCGGGTCATGACTATGTCGAGTTACATAAGGACCGAACCATATGTCTTATAACCGAACCATGTGTATAATTCGGCTAAGGTGTAAACTCGATAACTTGAATATGTAAAGTACGTAGATGAGTTAAGACTTGCGTAATAACCTATTAGCCGAAACCCTAGATTGAACCGAACCACATATGAGTTTTAAAAGTATATTAAGTAAGTAAAGGTCATGTAAATATAAACCCTAGTTTGATATGTAAACCGAATAAGGTATGCCAAACCCTAATGGTTTGTGAATCGTGTCTCATATGCGTGCATTATTATAAGTCAAGTGAACTTGTAAATGTTAAACGTGTAATTAATACGGTAATAAGTATCTTGTATGTCACATAAAATCATAAACGTGTATGGTGAAACATAAAGGAAAGATTGTTTTATGACGTGTTAAGTTAAGTAACGAGTCATTAAAAGACGAATATGTAAGTGAATGCATATTAATAAGATATTAAAGAATGAGAAAACCCTAGAACATAAATGAGAGTCGATTAAGGTTTGAAGCTAAGTACATTAATTCGTTATTTCATGTGTGAGTTATGACGTTTAAACTATTTTCACATTTAACCCTAAACGTTAATAAATGACATAATGAACCTTAATCTACGATATTGTTTTTAAAACATTTAAGTCTCATTTAAATATTAAAACCCTAAAGTATAAAGATCATTTCACGATTATGGAATCATAAATAACATGTACGATCGTTAATGTGTATAGGTTCCGTGAAGAAGGAGTAATCATTTGCTTTCCTTGTTTCTACTTTTCGATCATTTGCTTTGGAATAAGGTATGTATATTCGACCTTTCAAAGAAAGGTTCCTTATAACGCTTTCTTTTCGTTAGCTTTTATATTAGGATTTCCTAAGCCTTTGCTATGAACCCTAATGTGTCTATTTGAGTCGTTGCTTATCCGAACTTTGATTTTGAATCATAAAACATTTGATTTTGAACTATATGATATGAAACTTTTGATTTTGAAAACATGATTAAACATTTGATAAAGTATGATCTATGTCACCATGACATTCTAATTTGACCTAAGATAGTTTGACACCCGAGCCAATTATTAACTAGTCATGGGGTTCCATGTCCGTGTCGAGAATGCACTTCGACATGACTCTAGGGCGAGAGTGAAGTTCGCCACGTCCTTATCTCGTTATTTGTTATGAGCTCAAATTATATTATATTATCAATGTATGTTTGTGGGGCGATGGGTGCATCCTAGATCCGTTATATGTTATATATTATATGTTATATGTTATATGTTATCTCGATGATTGATGTTGCGTGCATGCACGCCCTTCATAACTCGTAGGTCTCCCTACAAATGTTGCCTTATGTGATTATGAATATGTTATGATATGGCATATGTGTTTGGGCTCGAGGTAGTTAGCTATAAAACTTATTCTATTATCCCGATTTATAATTTGAAATGATTATGATTTCACTATCTTTCTTTCACTTTATTTCGTATTCGCTCGTTTCGATTCGCTTTGCTTGTATATCCGCTCACCGGGCTTTTGAAGCTCACCGCATTTCTTTTCTTCCGGAAGGTATCTAAGCATTGGAGCTGGGTATTGCTTTGGGATGAGTGATGTGTGGACTTACCTTAGAGATTTTAGCTTTGATCTTATGATGCCATTTAAGACTTTATATTTTAGACTTTTCATTTGGAGTTATTTTTCCGCTGGGACCTATGTATTGAAGTCTTTTGACTTGGATTATTTCAATATTTATGTTGAGATTTCTTTTGGATATTTATGTTTGCTTTGATATGACACCATTACTTGTGATTCCTTTACCCTTGCTCGGCCTGGGCGTTACAGATAGTGCTCAAATTGTTTTTGCAATTGAGCGGACATCCCCGAAAGCATTAGACACGCCACATCATTGTGCTTCATATTCAACACGATATGCCTCTTGTTCAAGAGCGTGAGCCGTGTGAGGAGGAGCATCGAGCGAAGGTGTAGTCAAAATATCAAGTCTTTTGGCAACACGAAGGATGATCCTAAGTGCACGATGCCAATCATTGAAATTAGGGCCGGTTTGTCTCTTCCAATCATATCTTTGAAAGCATAACTCATTAAGCTCATAGTGTTTTCGTGTTGATGAGCCATCTACGTAAAAGTTCAAAAACCATAATTAGTATTTTGATAATTTTCCTTTTCAATAAACAATTAAATACCCAAGGTTCATATTCATATAACCAATTATATATTATTGAAAACTAGGATCCAAATTGTCATAATCTCATCACGTCAGTTGATCTGCTAGTAATGAACCTTATACAAAATGGTAGAGCTTTTGCTCAATTGCCAATTTCAATTCCTAGATTTATGGGATTTACATATAGCCATATTCAATTGCCATGTAAACATGTTTTATCCCATCTTATGCCTTGAGTTTCTAGTTCTCACCGCCTAACTCAATTAAGTTGTCCAACTTAAGAAACTGCAAAATCGCCCATGCCCGCTCACGACACGTGGACATTTTACCCTTGATTACGATCTAAGTCACGCTCACGCAAATAAAAGGTAATCTTAGGTGTTTTCATTTTGTTGGATGGCATATAACTTAAATTAAAGGGTAATAATTTTGATGTCAAATCAAATATGTACAAAGATGTCATGCATTCATCTTCGTAGCATAGGTTTTATTAAAACATTTATATCCTTGTTTTAATGATATAAGCTTTTCATCATCAAACTTTAATCGAGGTATTAGATAACCAATTAAAGAATCACCTTAATTACCACTATATCCTACTACTGCATGAGTCATAAGACCTAAGTTATTCGGATAATTACCACAAATGTGGCGAGTAGAAATTAAAGTAATTCACCCTTAAGATTTTATGCACATATAGGAATACTTGGTAGCTCCATTAAGACGCACAAACGAGCGGAGAATCAGTCGTGAAGCATATTAAAACCCTCATCTTTAGGGTCACAATTTAATGCATACCTCCTTGTACCCATCACACGCTTTGTCATTAATGGGTGAGCCGTTCTAACTATTTTGTGCAAAAAATCAATCAATTAAACGATTATGATTACTATGCTTAAAAATACATGTTTCACCATTGTTTAGGTCAGTTTATTTTTCTTGTAAAAATACCCTTGTTACACATAACAAACAAGCAAATATTTAAAAAATAAACAAATAAACAATGAATGCATAACATAATAATAAGTCATGCATATCAAATAGCCACATGCAAACCTTTTTGATAAATCCTATTAAAAATCAATTCTAGATCTGTCAATATATACATGTTTAATTAAGACTTTCACCCGTTTACAAGAAGGTGAGCGACATGCATCGATTCATCGATTGCGTAAGTCGAAATCAAACACATAACACATAGCACATAATTGAATTAATAATAATAATTGAGGTCTTCCCCAATTTAAGATCTATCATAATATTTAGTGTATATCACTTAACCAAGTAAAACATACAATAAAAGCATATCCATGATAAAACATGCATGTAATTATCATGGATGTAAATCACACTTAACAATTAATGCAATTAAAACAGAGTTACGCAATACACATAAAATTGCATGCAACCTAGGGTTTCTAATCCAATTAAAACTCAAGTTTACAAAACCCTAATTAGGGCACCAAAAAAACGCCCCCCCTAAAAAATTAGGGTTTAGGTTTTGCAAACCCTAGATCTACGCATACAAATAATAACACAATCATGTTTATTTTATTTATGTGTTTCAAGAATTAATTACTTGTTATACAAGGCTCGTGATGCCACCGCTGAGTTTATGATACATGAAAACAATAAAACATGTAGACACCACAGTAAGACACAATGGAAGACTTAAGATCATAACAAATAAATAATTAACCGAATTAAAAGTGTAACATACCTCTGCAAATGTCGGATCTCTTGAACAAAGCACATGAAGTGGTTTAAAGAGTTGTCCACTGCTTTACAACTCAAACCAATTGGTGTAAGAATAGTGTCTTACTACCACAGCTTTGTACACAAAATTAACCACGAATCAAGCGATTCTTAAATCTAACACAAGTCCTTGTTTTATGAGAAAAACAAAACCAAAACACCCTTAGGAGGGGGTTCGCCGAGATTTGCAAGAGAGAGAGGAAAGATCTGGGTTAATTCAATGCACAAAAGCTATTAAAAACCTTAACCCTAAATTTTGTATATATAGTGTTATAAATCTTTGGGAACAGTTAGGGTTTGGGTTGAGAACCCTCTCCTTCTACCATATACAAGCCCCGAAGGGATACCCATATCTTTTCCTTGTTAGATTTTACACTACAAGTCCTTCTTTTACATTTAACATTGTCGTTAGTTATTTTCCGTTAAATACTTAACGATCGTTAGATTTAACTTTATGTGTAATAATTAATCGTAATCATTAACACTAATTATTTAACTTTAATTCTCATTCATTTAACGCGCGAATCCCACTAGTCACGAGTTCGAATCCGGACATTCACGTATTTATAAATATATACATTTCCAACACAGACATCGGAGATCGATTCAAATAGAAAGAATTATCACTAAGGTTTTTGTTGTCCTATATAATTAAGCATATTATGAATAACATAGAGAGAGAAAGTAAGGTGCACACACATATTCTTAAAGTGAGAAAGAGAGAAAGAATGGTGAATCTCGTTACAATGAGAAATAGTGTCACACCCTCACACAATGTGAAGGTGGAGGTATTTATACCCAATGTTTACATGAGTCTCAGGACCATACAAGTGTCATGAGACAAAGACCAAACGTGTACAAACAACGTACATATAATAAACCTACATATTCAAACCTAAAACTATCACAATATTACAGATAATACTCTAGAGTCTAGACTATGACTTACACTTTTTCGAGACTAACACTTTTCTTGGTTTTCATATTGATAGGATTGTTGGCTTTGGTCACCCGATCTACCCAAATCTATATATTTCATTGTCATTATCATTATTTTAGGTTGCTCGATCTATCATCCATATGTCGTCTGTATCTATATGAACAACCATTGTGCAACAACGCAACTTATAATTTTATAAAGACACATAATACTAAATTATAACATATAACAGTCGGTGAAGCGTAATATTGAAATTGACCTTTATAGAAAGGACACCACATTGGGCCACAAGGCACTTTTTGTATTTGAAAGTTTGTGTTTTGAAGATGAAACTTAATTCGACACATTCGTTACAACTTAATTGGACTAATTAAGAACAACTAATATAATGTTACAAGGTTTGACATCATCAACTACTTTGATTTTGTTTAAATAAGAATACTCGATGATTTATTTTGAGTAAACCATTATACAAAGTGATGCAATACTAGAATTCTAAAAAAGCTATGAAATCCTGTTGAGTTCCACCCCGAGCAATTTATTTATACCCTACACATACGACATGTCAAAACTCTATTATTATTGTGTGGTAGTGTGTGATGAGTTTGTGGAATTTAAGGAACTTGATGACACCTAAGAGCATGGTGTAACCAATGACGAACTTTGAGGTGATTTCCTGCATACGGGACAAGTAACATTTAGCTTGAGCCACTCGTCTATACAATCTGCATGAAAATAGTGATTACACTCTGGGATAGTCCTCACTGCTTCTTTAGGCTTGTAGTCTGAAAGGCATATGGCACAAGTGCCGTGATCTTTGGGTAGTTCACAATTTTCTCCCAGTAAGGTCCTTGGGTAGGACTCGATTGTACGTAGGCCTGTCTAGGCCGGTTGTTGAAGGTGGTCGATGAGTGATTGCATTAGAAAGAAGCTCAATGATTTGATGTTGATCCTGATTATAGTTCCCCACCTTGCCAATAATGTAGTTAGCGAAACCAATGAAGAATACCAGTCCAGGAATACCGATACCTAGGATTAGCCCATACTTAGCACCCCTCGAAATACCACCTGTAAACAAAAGTCAACTTTAAGTATAATGTAAAGATGACACACTGCAGGCTAATTAGCATTTCAAACTATTTTTTTCCCACATATATATAGATAATAATGACTGTCTAAACTCTAAACTATTAAAATGTTGATTTCAGTAATATCTTATGCACTATCTCATGTCCAGGAAGGAAGAAAAAAAAAAAAAAAATCACCATTTGAAGAAGAAGACAAAGAAGCAATGCAATTAGTATCTCCATAATCATTCTTGAATCCACAAGTATTGCCATTAACTTCACAATAGCTGCAATAAGGCCTAAACCACGTCAATGTGAACTCGCTCCTTATATCACCATACCCATTATTTGGTATCGAAATCCTAGTAATCTCCTTACAACTCTCCGGTATATTTGCTTTCCAAAACCATGATTTTTTTAAAGCGAACACTGAATGATTTACACTTCCTAAACAAGGAATGGAAATCACTGGTATGGTAGAAATCCCGAACGATACGTTATGTGATGAACAGTTATAAAAAATGTAGCTTTCAGAAAAAGTATCCACAAATGGTGTAAATTCTATTTGGATTCCGGCAAGTCTCTCTGGTCCACAAAAGTCAGGATCGACGTTAATCACCTGTTACACATGTTAGTTAATATAACTGGTTTACCAGATAGTATAAACAAAAGTCTGTTATGTTAATCTAAAGACCAACTAGATTAAAAACCTGTGTAGCGTATGAAATACTTGTGACGATAAATGAACGGGATGATGGAAGCTTGAGGATGGTTTGGTTCTTTTCATTACATGATAGATCAAAACCAGGAAATCCACACTGAGATGGCTGCCGGTCCACAATTCGAAAAGGGAACCGGACTTGAGGTCCAGTCAGGCTGCAGAAGGTCGGGCTGCAGACATCTTTGCCGGATATGGATTCAAATAGTAAGAATAAAATTAAGACTAAGGTTTTTTTAGTCTTCATAGTGACATGGTTGTTGTGTTTGGTCACATTGTTTAAGTATAGAATCTGTGAATACTATACTGAGGTGGTGATTGGTAACATTGACTGTTTTGTAATTTACTTGTTTGTTTTTTTCTCATTTCACGCGCTAAATCTTTGTCATTAGTCAAGATATAATATTAGAGTTTTTTCTTCATAGAATATCATATTTAATTTTTGTTTGTACTAATAATTGTAGGTTTTTTTATGTTAATATGCCTTATGAAAGATAACTTGGATTTTCATTGTATTCATTTGATATCTGGATGGGCGAGTCAAAAAACCAAAGGGCTCTTAGCTTAGCGTAAATGACCTAGTGACTCTACAGCCTGCAATGTAATTTTTTTTGTTTTTGTACAGAAACATTTACACATACAATGTATCCAAACTCTATTATTGAGTGATAGTGTGTGATGAATTTGTGGAATTTGAGGAACTTGATGACAATGAAGAGCTAGGTGTAACTAATGACGAACTTGCAGGTGATTTCCTGTATATCGGACAAGTAGCATTTAACTTGAGCCACTCGTCTATACAATCCGCATGAAAATAGTGATTACACTCCAGGATAGTCCTCGCTGCATGTTTAGGCTTGTAGTCTGAAAGGCATATGGCACAAGTGCCATTATCTTTGGGTAATTCACAACTCTCTCTCCATACGGTATTTGGGAATGAGTTTTTGTAGGTGGTTGACGCGAGATTGCGTTAGGAAGAAAATCTATGCTTTGACGTTGACTCTGGTTATAGTTTCCGGTCTTGCTAGAAATGTAGCATATGAGACCAATGAGGAATACCAGTCCTGGAAGACTGATACCTATGGTTTAGTCCATACTTGGCACCCCTCGAAATGCCACCTGTAAACAAATTAGAATCAACAATTAATAAGCAACATCTGAATATACTCATGCTCAATCTGCCAAATTTATAAAAACTCGCCATTGGAAGAAGATTGAATACAAGTAGTCAATCTACAAGTTTTACCTTCAGCTTCACAAGGTCTACAATAAGGCGTAAACCACCTCAATGTCAATTCACTTGTTACATCACCATACCCCTTATTCGGTACCGAAATCCTGGTAATTTCCTTACAAATCTCAGGTATATTTGTTTACAAACTCCATGATGTTGCATAGCAAACACCAAATGATGTTGCATAGCAAACACCGAATGATTCACACTTCCTAAACAAGGAAAAATATAGCCAGCACAATGTGAACTCTATATCTTGCGATGAACAGTTATAAAAAGTGTAGCTCTCTAACCAACTAGATGCAAATGGTGTAAACATTAGTTTGGTTCCGACGAGTTTCTATGGCCCACAAAAGTCAATATTGACACGCATTAACTAGCATCGGTTTATATTCCTAGTTTATGTGAATATATGGAAAGTAAACCTGATCTTATGAGATGCATTACAAACTAACAACTGCTTCAATCACTGAACGAAGCAAATTGTACAGTAATATCAAGGGTTATTTGTATAAAGTAACAAGGCATTTTTCATTTATCACGTTTTAGTCATTTTACTTATCTTTTTACATCTTATTCGTTAGAAGATGGTGTATTCTCAAATTCTATCTATATCTATACTACTTTATAATGCGATTTGTTTTCTAAAATTGTGGGCGCTTAAAAATCTGACTTTTTTACTTTATTATGGAAAGAATTAAAAAAATAAGATAAGGAGCCCAATCATTGGTTGATATGTCAATTCTCTAACTAAAAAATAACAAAAGGATGAATTCTAACAAACTAAAATAAAGAGCTCAATAATTAAAGTGACATACGTCAATTCATAACTAATTAATCACCTTATTTTTAAATTTAAATATCTTTAATTCGCTTAATTTTTTATGATCTAATTTCACCATATTTTTAAAATTTTGTCTTTCTTTAATTCAACATCCATTTTGATATATTTTATGAGTTTTCTTTAGTAGTGGGAAGAAGCGGAGTTGAAAAGAGAGAACTTATCAATTAGACGTAAAAATGAAAAACATTTGTTCATTCTAAAATAGTATCTAAGACCGCCATCGATCACATTGCATGACTTTCTAGACATAATTCATAAGAAAATAACTTTGTGTATTCTCAAATTCTATACTATAATTAAAAGGTAAATGAATTGAACCTGGAGACATCCTTAATTGCTAGAGATGGATTCAAATAGAAAGAACAAACATATAATACTACTAAAGTTTTTTCTGGTGTTCATAGTAACAGGGTTGTTCTGTTTGCTAACGATAGTTGAAGTATAATAAAATCTGCGAGAGCATTCGTTTCATTGATTATTTTATAGGTTCCTGTATGTTTAATTTTTTCATGTTTATGCGCTTAACCTAGATAAAATATTAAAGTTTCTCTCTTTTTTACAAGCACTCTCTTTTTTAATTTTAAGTGAGTAATTAATGAGGTAAACAATTAATGGAGTTATTAAAACATCTCCCGGATAAGAAATACAAATTCTCAAGCATATTGTACAACTAACTTAAACACAATTTCTGCATTAAATGTCACTAAAATAATTAAACCTAATAATTAAATAATACAAATACTAAAACATATTATACAAACCATTCAAACATAAAAACTAGTAGTACAATTTAAGAAATACAAATAATAAAGCTAAAATTACAGAATATTTTTCTTTATATTTTATACTACTTCACATATTTCTAATCGAGTCTCAATTTGTTTAAACTACATGTATATAAAACACAGTTCAATTCGGGTAATCGCTGACATTCAAAAAAAATCAAAATCGAACCGCGATAAGAGGGTTTATCGATTTCTTGTTTTTTCTGATTCAATTTCTTAGTTATCATTTTTTGGGGTTTCAGATTGAGCGGGTCGGCTCGTTTCGTCGGTTTCACAGATTTTTTTAACACCCGTATCCATAAAACTTAGCTTTTTATAAATCAAATAGATATTTTAAACGACGAAAAAATATTGCTCATTAAAATATTTTTTTTATCATAATCGTATAATGAAAAACATTGTCATTAGTTAAAAGGTTGAAATATGTCACATGTAATTCTTGATATTCGTAAATTTATTATCAAAAGAAAATAATAAGTTAGAATACATGATTCACCGAAAAAATTTATTTCACGGTACATGCCGTCGCAATGCGCGGATAGGCTGCTAGTCACTGTCTAGTTAGCTAGCTCTATCATTTATTACGCCATTTGTATGCATACAAGGGATTAAGCTTCCCGCGTTGCGATCGTGCCTTTGAAATTGCGTATGTAAACATCTGATAATTGAAGTCTGATATTTGCTCTAAATTATCTTTGCTAATTGAAATTTTTGCAACACTTTCGCTATTATAATTGTACACAAACAAATTTAGGTTTCTATGAATTTCATTTTTAACTTGTTACACACATTTTTGAACTTTTTATAACATGTATTATTTGTATTGATAGTTGGACTTGAATATATTTCTTAATTTTTGGCCGCTTAATATTACATGCAAACGTGCAAACAAATTTAGGTTTCTATGAATTTCATTTTTAACTTGTTACACACATATAGTATTTGTATTGATAGTTGGACTTGGATAGTTAGATTCCATCCAATTTTTAATGAAAGTCCAAGTTAATCATCACCTTAGCCGTCTTTGTGTCTTCCTGCAAGTATGCATGCATTGAGATTGTTGAGATGACCCAATTGTTCATCATTTATGTGAGAACCTTCCAAATGCATTGTAATTATTGCAAATTCTGTTGATTTTCTTGTATTTAAAGCTATCATAACAGCACCTAATTCATTTTACAAAGAACGAAAACACATTCCTAACATAAATCAAAATAATTTATCATCTTCGAGAACTTGCATCTGCTTCGAACTCCGCCTTTATGGCATACCAACTTCTCCTACATATGGAGAGGGAGACTGCGAAGGAGATGAAGCTTGTGAAAGAGCTGACGAAGCTTTGTGAAAAGGTAAATGACAAAGAGAAGGCTAAGCACGAGCTCATAACCGAGATGTGAAGGCTGCATGGGTCTTTGGTTGATGTGGAACGTGTGGCATTTCTTAGCTTGATTCAGGATCGTGAGATAGAGAAGCTTGCAGCTATCATGCAGTTAATTAACGAAACACATAGTCGTGTGTATGAAAAAAATGCTTTTGTTGTGAAGATTAGACATATGTAGGTGGCTTGCTGTTTAGAGTTGATGTTTTAGGGATGTGTTATAGGTGGTTGTGGTGATGCTTTTTGTGTTGGTGTTTCATCTCTTGGGTTTGTGTAGTTAGTGTATATATTTGCTTATCAATGAATGGAGTTGTTTATTTATTTTTTTGTTGATTTAGACTGATGAAGTATATTATTTACATACACTTACACCAACGTTTTTCTTTTACGTCATTAAGCGATTCTAAAACTTGAAGATTCAAGGTACTCAAAGAATGGCTTACAATTGTTAAAAGATATAATCTTATTTCTGAATTTATTCTTGAGGGACTTATTATGTCTAGTTTGATTTTTCAGTTTAGTGTATTTTGGGCTTTTGGACGTTGTGGACAAAAGCTGGAAGTAAAAGGACTGATAGTGTCAAGTGGTCATAGTTGCAGCTGTATATATGCTGAAGTCTCTCTTGGATTCATTCATTCATCATCTCTGGAAAATAAACACTCTCTCTCTCTGATTATATCACAAACCCTAAATTTGTTCTTGTTGATCTTTGTTAAGATCTGTTGTTTTCTTGCTATTGTGATTCTTGGTTGGTTGTAATAGAACTATTATCAAGTTAGATAATAGATCTCCACCTGAGTAGCAGTGGGAGATTGATTTGGTTAAGTTGTTGATTCTTGTTCTGATAACTGATTGAGATCAGTTAGGTTGTTTAGTTGAAGTTCTTGGTGTTGTTCTGGGTTTGTGATTGTGATTAATAAAAGGTTCTTGGTTTGAGAACCAAGATTTGTTGATTGGTTTAATAATTTGTTCATGGTATCAGAGCAGGCACTTCATCTGCTCTATATCTTATCGGAAAAAATTTTAGGGTTTCAAAATTTTTTTGGGGTTTTTTTCAAATTGGGTTTTATTACTTCAATTAACCAGTTTTAATTACGTGTCTGTGTCATTAATTGCACAGATCTGAAATTTTTTTTACAAACGCCTAATTTTTGAAAAATTAGGGTTTCCTAAATTTGGGGTTTTTTGTCATTGATTGATTAACAAGAGTTAATCAATTATTGGTGTTTTGAGGTTGGATCTTGGAGGTAGATCGATTTTGGTGTTTCTTGAATGCTGGGAGTGGTTTTGGTGAATCTTGGAGTTGATTCACCATCTTTCTGGGTTCTTGGAAATCGGGTTGATTTGGAGTGATTAAGTTTCTTTTGGGTTCTTGACTAAGTGTATCAAGAATTCTATTCTTGTGCTTCCGCGAATATTTGCCTTGACAAAGACCTTGTAACACCTCTCACACTTTTACTTATTTCTTGCTTCTTTCTTGCTTTTTGCTTGATTGTTGTAGGTTATTTGTTCCTGTGTTCTTTATTGGTGTATGTGTGCTTGATTCTTCTTTGTGTTTGTATGCTATGACCTACCACCTTGAGTGGCAAGAAAGCTTGGAACTTCTTTCTCACCTTTTGAGTGTTTGTTTTTTGATCTGTTTGCACGAGTATTTTCGTTATGTCTTTGCATGGTTATATCGATGATGAATTTGAGGTCGATGAACACATTACTTTGATTAGTAAGTTGGATCTTAGTCATCCTCTTCATTTGCATCCTAATGATTCGCTACCCTAACTGTTGTTTCTATAAAACTTAAAGGGACCGAAAATTATAATGTGTGGTATTGTGCTATGTTGTTGGTTCTCGAGGGTAGAAATAAAGCCTGATTTATATATGGCGCTTGCACTAGGTCACATGTTGATGAGGTTTTAGGAAGACAATGGGACGTGGTTAATCTTTGTGTGTTGGGATGGATTTTGAATTCCATATCGAAGATTTGTTCTTGGGTCAAATTTTTTCAAAAAAAGCTTCTGATGTATGGGATAAATTAAAAGAAACATTTGATAGGGTTGATGGTTCAGTTACATTTAATCTGCACCATAAAATTAACTCTTTAAGTCAAAATGGTACATCTATTGCTGAGCATTTTAACAAACTTAGTACCTTATGGAAACAATTTGATGCATTGGTCAAGTTACCTAGGTGCACTTGTCATGCAGCTGAGGATTTTAAGAAACATAATCAGTTTATGAAATTAATGCAATTCTTAATGGGATTGGATGACTCTTATATGCAAATTAGAAGTAATATTCTAGCTAGAGATCCATTGCCTGATGTGAAATGTGCTTTCTTTGTGATTTCCAAGAAGAGTCCCATAGGGTCATTGTGTCTAATTCTAGTGTTGGTCCCTCTCAAAGGGCTCGGTCTTGTGTTCTTCTAAATGTGGGTAATAAAGGAAATCCTCGGAGGTCTCAAACTTAGGAATTTCTCTAGACCTAGTAATGGACCTAGACCTAATGATTCTAGAAGAACTGTGGGGTTCTTCACTTGTGTGTGAACATTGTGGTTTCAATGGACATTCCATTGATAGGTTTTTAAACTAATCGATATCCTAACGATTTTGGTAAAAGAAGAATTTTCAAAACAATAAAGCGAAAAATGTTTCTAACAATTCGTGGGTTCTAGTCCTTCTTACGCTTCACAGATGATCAAATGGCTACTCTTATTTCCTTGATTAAAGGAAATGCAGTTCTGGACATGGTATATGTGCCAATATGGCGTGTACTTTTATAATTGCAAGAAGTTGTTTAATGAAAACTTTGAGAAGTTTTTTTGTTCTAATAGTGAGTCGATAATAATCTTGCTTGTAAGGGTGTCATTCATCGATTACGGTGCTAATCAAAGACATGACCTACAATCGATAAATTTCTTGTGAATGTTGTTGATGTGTCTCATCTTAAGATCAAGGTTTCATCCTAATGGTACCAAGCTTTTATAACTAAAATTGGGAATATGCCTTTGACTAGTTATTTGACTTTGTATGATGTTCGGTTGTTCCGTAGTATTATGTTAGTTTGTTATCTGCTCATAAGGTTGCGAGGATAGTAAGTTGATCTTTGCTTTTGATGAGTCTCATTGCTATATTTTAAATCGTGACTTGAGGCGGGAAAATTCGGGACCGTAATCGATTGGTGGATTATATTACTTTGATGGAAATCAAGGTAAAGACCTTGAGAGGTTTTATTAACACTGTGTTTTTTATCCAAGTATACTTGGCACTGAGACTTGGCCATCCTGCACCAAGTCTTAAATGTTTTAAAACCTGCTTTGGGTTTTTCTAACAAAGATTCTAAAATTTGTTGTGATATTTGTCAAAGGCTAAACAAACCGAGAACCATTTCCTTTAAGTGATCATATATCTAAAAATTTGGGTGATTTAGTTCACTTAGACTTATGGGGTCCTTATAAGGTGACCGGTAGGGATGGTTATAGATACTTTCTTCATGGTTGATGATTTTTCCGAGTCGTATGGGTTTATCTTTTGAAAAACAAGACCAAGTTTTTGAAAATTTAATGGTTTTATAACTATTTACAAACTCGCTTTAATAAAAAGTTAAAGTTTTCGGAGTGATAATGGAACCAATTTGTTAATCGCCAGCTACTCTCTTTGTGAAACAAATGGGATTATTCATCGACTTCTTGTACTTATACCCCTTAACAAAATGGGATTGTTGAGAGGAAGCATAGGCATCTTCTTAATGTTGCTAGATCTCTTTTGTTCGGGGAGGCTTCCATTGAATATGTGGTGCGAATGTATTCTAACCGCTACTTACTTGATTAACATATTGCCTTCCTCCGTGCTAAATGGGCTTTCTCCTTTTGAACTTGTGCATAATTTTGCTCCTTCTCTGCAGCATCCGAGAGCTTTTGGGTGTCTTGCTTATGCCACTATTCGAATAGTCATGATAAATTTGGTAGTAGGTGCGAAAAGAGTGTTTTAATTGGATATTCTAATTCTAAAAAGGTTACAAATTATGGAGTCTTGATCGAAACTTGTTTTCTTCTCTAGGGATGTTAAATTTTTGAAGATATCTTTCCTTTCAAACAAAGTGTTACTATTTCTTCTAATTACGATCAAGATTCTTGTCACCTAAATTTTTCAATTCGATACTCTTGATGACCCACCCGACCTACCCAATGATGATAACTATAATGATCCCGACCCAAGAGGCATGGCGGATCATCTCCTTGTTTAAGGCGTCCTTCTAAGTTACCTAGTGAGGATGTTGGGGCATTCTTCTAACTTAGATGATTCTACCAAATGAGGATGAGAGGTCTGGGTCCTTGAGGAAAATATTAATAATCCAAATTCTGAGGGTAATGAGTCCCTCCTTCAGTCTCAGGAAAGTCATCAAGATACTGGTTTTAGAAGGTCTTCAAGGCCTTCTGTGTTTCCAAAAAATTATAATGATTTTATAGTTGATTCAAAGGTTAAGTTTGGTTTAGAAAAATATGTTAACTATTCTTTTTTATCCAAGGATAATTACTGTTTTTCTACTACTTTAAATCAACTGTTTGAACCAAAAACTTTTTGGGAAGCTTCTAAACATAGGCATTGGAATGATGCTATGAATGATGAAATGGATGCTTTACATAGAAATAATACGTTTGAAATTGTTGAACTCCCTGCTGATAGGAAAGCTATAGGCAGTAAGTGGGTGTTTAAGATTAAGTATAAGTCCAATGGTGAGGTTGATAGGTTTAAAGCTAGACTTGTGGCTATTGGTTTCAATCAAAGGGAGGGAATTGATTTTGATGAAACCTTCTCTCCTGTTGTTAAGATTGTTACTGTTAGATGCCTTATTACTCTTGCTGTTCAGAATGATTGGGGCTTGTTTCAATTAGATATTAATAATGCCTTCTTATATGGTGATCTTGATGAAACTGTCTATATGAAATTGCCTCCCGGTTACTATGATTCTAATGATAAGAGAGTTTGCAAATTAAAAAGAGCTTGTATGGTCTTAAGCAGGGCTCTAAGCGTTGGAATGCTAAATTGATCATGGTTTTAATTGAGAATGGTTTTGTGCAAAGTAAAAGTGATTACTCATTGTTTACTAAGACTAGTAATAATATTTTTGTTGCTTTACAGGTTTATGTTGATGATATTATTATCACTGGAAATAGTTTGCATGAAATTGATAGTGTTAATGTTAGATATTGGATTTCACTTACATATCATAACATTAACACAATGAGTATATAGATGATTTTAGAGAGAGAGAAAGTGGGATATTATTAGATTATCAAAGAACATCCAACCCTCTACCTTGCAAGGTAGAGGGTATTTATAGGTTACAAACTAAACGACCTCCTGACGGCCTGTGGATCAGGGATACAGTGGGTAAAGACCCGTCCTTCCTCCACGGTGAAGCACTAAACTATTTTACACTACAGACTAACTAATTAACTACATAAATACGTAAATAACGACAAGTCTACGAGCTAACTTATGCTAGATAATAGTTGGGGTGACCGACTCTTCAATACTGAAATTTTCTAATTCCTAACAATCTCCCCCAAGGGAGGTCACCCCATGTTTTACATTTCAAATCCTAGCATTCTATTCTTGACTTTGTTCTTGAGCTCGTGACTTTAACATTTCAACCCAATCTTTGTGCATAAGTAGTGCAACTTCAAAGTCTGCATAGATTTGTACTTTAAAGGAGGTCATTAATGATCCATGAGATAATAATTAAGAGCCGACTCTTGAGATCATCGACTAACAAAATCTAAGGACATCCATTGTGGTGTTGTGACTTTAGGACCGAACATGCTCACATTCGGATCATGATATCTTCTCATCGAGTTTGCAAAGCTTTAGTTGATTCATGATATTGGCGGCGAAGCGTAAGCATGGAGTGAAAATATCGAGTCATTGATGCACTAATCATGATTTCTTTTGAGATGAATGTGTTAAGTGAGCATGCGGCTATGGATTGACCGCTTCATTACGATCACCGCAAACGTCGAGTGTACCGCATACAACGATTAGCAATAAATCGCACGAAAGTGTCTTTGATCACTTTCGTTGAATTGAGGTACACGACCCACGGTTCTCCGTTGATCAAGACAAGTATCGCCTCGTGATCGTGGGATTCCTAAGAATCTCCTTGACGGTTTCAGCATGTTTCTAGTCGTTCTCAAACCGAACGCCTCAAAGAAGACAACACGGAGTGAGTGAACCAACGAATTTTAAGTCCACCGATTGATGAAAAGATTTGAAAAACAATCGTGTATTGCTCAATAGAAATTGTTTTTGCAATACAACAAGGTTTTATTGAAAATCAATTATCAATCATAAAACACCTTTTGGTTTGAAAAATGAGTACACGGTCGATGTGCTAAAGAAAAGAGTTGTTAAGCACAAGGCGGTTTTTCAAAGGTATCCGTCGATCCATAACTTCGAACCGAGATTGATTCAAGAGATTGAATCGCCCCATTGTTTCTGCTTCGCTTGTCACATGGTTGATCCATACAATAGATCTCACATGCCACCTACCGAGAGCTTGTTTGATGTTGGCTCCGTAAGGCTTTCCATCTTCATTGTGAATATGTAAACACATCACTCGGATGTTACGGCAATACCACAAGGATAATCGTGGGACTCAATATATAATCTCTCTTTCCACATTGTGAAACAGAGAGTCTTCATTGAAAGTGTCCTAATGAGATTTATTGATGATCTCGTGGCTCTAGACTCAATTTGTGCATATTTGGATCCCGTGGGAGACTAGGAGAGGTCTCCTTCAATATCAACAATCTCTAAGAAATTCGATAGATAATGTCGGTTCCCGTGAGAATGAAACAAGTCCTTTTAAGAGGAACTTGAGTGGTTTGGAAAGTTGAAGTGCAGGCGTCACTGTGTCCATGACGTCTTGTCTTCAATACCGATGTTACCATCGTAGCATATGAATTGAACTCGGTTTACGCCTAAGGTTGAATAAATGGAGGCTATTTGTTTTCACCCTTTCTCATTCAATTCTTTTAATTCTTCAACCCTTCATTGCTACGAGACTTCATAACTAGAACCTTGTTGGGTTTATTCCAAGACTAGCTCGCCTCGATGCACTCTTCCCATTCCTCATTTTTTCTCCTTTTATCATCATACCTAAGAACTCTACACTAACTAGTGGATAGTCCCCAGGTAGATCCCTCCGGCTTCGGCGGATCATGGAACAAAACCTAACCTTATCATCCTTATATCACCGTACATAAAGTAAAGTTGGTCGGTCTATTTGGTATTGTTCATCTGCCGTTGGAACCAATTGAAAACCATTTGAAAATCAATTCGTATACTTGTGATATATTATCAAAACATTTTGTACCGAATTGTTTTTGATATTTTAGAATAAGTGCTCCCCTCAACATGTGCATCAAATGTTTGAAATCGTTTTGCACACGGAGGCAAGAGGAAGAATTTACTTTTGATTACCATTTTCTAAAGATATCGACATCACTTCCACGATCATATCAAGAAGATAAAGCATTTAGGAAGGATGAGGTTTTCATAAATTTGCTCCCCCTCAATATGTGCCTCGAGGTTTGAAAAGAGTTTTGCACATACTAGAGGGAACCCTTTAATAAGTGCGTACATGATCACCAAAGGATTTGAAGCCATACAATCAGGGTACCTTAGAAAGATTGAAAGTTGTGTACCCTGATGACATGAATTTGCGAAGAGAAGTATGCACAAAAAAATTGGTCATCATATCTTTTAACATCTTTCATATTTATATCACATTTTCTCCCCTGATCAAAAATCTTAAATCCTTTGAGATTTTGGATCTCAAGTGATTTAAATATGTATGAGGTAAAATATTTGTAGAGAAAATGTGTCCGGTTTATATGAATGCAGTGGACAACACGATGTTTCCCTTTTTACAAGGGGAAACCACAGACAAATCCTAGCACTATTACATGTATTACGCTTGTTCATATTTAGTACACATATTACACATATTTAAAAACACAACATAAACAGACTTCCGAAGATGTCTTCATTCGATCCTCACAAGAAGTTTGTATGACCATCCGAAGCCTTCCACCAACAAAACTTTCAAGGTCATGAAGATCCTTCGTGTCTTGAGTCTTCGCCTCGATTGCGGCAATGAAGTGTTCACACCTCTTCAAGTCATCATCATCCAAAAGTAGTCTTAACCCAAGATTTCATATCAATTTTGACTTCTTTCATTACGGTGTCAAGTTCTTCTTCGACCAATTTGAGAGTAGCATCACTAAACTTGTAGAGCTCACATAGACGCATAAGCATCGAGATCCATATCCGCCGGTGAAGATGACGGCTCTAGGGGTGTCAAGGACTTTGTATTCGTGATGAAATTCATGCCCGTAGCATTCCATTGTGGACTTGTAAGGTTGATCCTGGTTTGGTAGCTTTCAATGCCAAGTCGAAAGTCCTCAACTCGTTTTCGAATGACTAAGCCCCGATCCAAAGAGTGACAACTGCGAGAGGGCCTTTTCTCACGGACAGTAAATGCTCAAGGTGTCCTTGAAGATTTAAGAGATAGAGATCTTGAAATCATTTGGCGTAAGATGTTTGAAGTCGTTCTCTTCAATAGTATACTCTTTGAGGTCTCGCTCTTTTAAGGACTATCTTCTTCAAATACTCATATCCATAGATGGGAAGATCTCTACTCGAACAACACTTAAGATTTGCGCTTTGATCCGACATCATTACGTCTTTTATCGGCACCATGTCTTTCGATGTAGAACTTCTTCTTTTTGAACCACCGGTGAGAAATACCATAAGAAGCGGCAATATCATACTTTTGTTCTTCATCGACCTGAATTGATCAGAACCATCATTCAAGCCCCGATCGAGTAGGTTGCGCTTTCATCTTTGATATTGATAGAGCGGGTCTTCCGTCGCCAGAGCGAGCACACGATAGTCCAAGTCGTGATTGAAGAAGAATTCAAACTGAATGGTCATCGACCGTGTTCACCACCAAGAGGAAGAGATTTGTTGACATTGAGGCGGTCGATTTGCTCACCGACTTGGTCATTCAAGATCTTATGGCATTCTTCCATCGATATTGAAGATGATTTGCATCCGAGTGGAAGACTTTGACAATTTCATAAGCTTGTCCTTCAAGATCTCTTGGAGTTATGGATGAGATACTCTTCCGCTCACAAAACCATCTAATAAAACTTCCCATATCTCCATTGTAGTGTGAGAGAGTCTTGATTTGGAACTTCATAATTATTGGTGATAAGCGATGCCCAATTGTTGTCGAATCATAGAGTCGACTACAGGATGGTCCATGGGTTACGGAGAAGGAGGTCTATCTTCCACAATGCAACTTTGAATTGTGTCTCTTGAAGGTGCTACTCGGATGTGCCAAAGTCGATTCCCGACCATGTAAGTATCAAACCAATCTTCGATGGCTTAGGAATGTGCTTCGTAGATGCATCATCTTCATCTCGGTTCGAGTCGGCCATGACATGCGACTCTTCGTGAACCATTTGATCATCATGAATAGAGGTGGATGTGGATGTGAACCTTGAATCAACCGTCGTCAAGCAAAGCAGATTTCTTCTTAGTACTGCTCTTTTGTAGGACCCGATTGATTGGAAGGTTTTGGCGGTGATGATGGTGGTTGTGGTGGAGGTGTGTTGGTTGTCGTTGAAGGATTACCACTCCGTGTTCCAGCCACTTCGTTGATGGTGGAGGTGGAGGAGGATCATTCGGTCCTTCATCAATGATTCCATCACAATTGTTCTCCTTTTCTTTTTAGCTTCTTTTTCCCCGATGTCAATCATAAATCGCTCATTATTGTCGAACTTAATGGATTCATCAAGTGCCTCATAGAGTTTCTTGTGAACCTCATGCTTGTCCTCTTGAAAGATCATACATCCTTTCAAACAGAGTGCTCTCATATCGGTGATAGGTAGGTCCTTGAATCGCCTAAGTGGAGCCCATAGCCCATTCCACAAAGATCCTTGACTTCTCCTTCAATAGCGGCAGTAACCCTTCATTGAAGTTGAGGTGCTCCAATCTATAGACACGATCCACAAGGGAATCAATGAGTTAGGAAGTTGCCTTTCGCAGCTTCTATCCTTTTACGACTTTGTCGGTGAGTTGATCAAAGGTAAGGATCTCGTAGTGGTGAAGGGTGGAGCATCCACATTAGCAATTGTAATGACAGTTCGGGGTTGGTGATGATGTCGGTGGTGTTTGTACAATTGATTGAGTTGGTATGGGAGGTGGAAGTGCGATTGATAATGAAGATGTCGACATCGGAGGAATGGTTGACGTATCTTGGTGAATCTTGACAAGATACATGGATTGTGCAAGATCTAAGGATTTGTCATTAATGAATTGATCACCAAAAGAGAAATCAGATCAAGATCCTTAAGTGAGGATAGAGTTAGTAGACGATTTGGTTCATCCATCTTCAAGGTCTCATCGATCTTGTCTCAAGGTTCTCCTGCGAGCCTTTATGCAACAGAGTGTCAACATTCAAGCATTGAGTCTCACTAAGAGTAAGAGTTTCTTTAAACGTTTGCACTTTGTCCACTCCGGATTGTTCATTAGCATGAGATGATTCCGATCTTCTCTTCACTCATATTGATTGGTGGTGCTTGATGGAGATGATGAGATCGTTAAAAGCATGTGAGTGCTTGTTCGGTTTCAACACTCACAATCCCTTTTCCTTTGTCATGTGTTATTGGAGTTGGTTGTTGTGGTAGTTGATCGTGCTCTTTAACACAACTCCACCCACTGGTGCTTTCACATTTAGACTTTCTAGGCTTTGTCGGATCCCCATTTGCAGAGCAAAGATCATCATCATCAACTACCTTGGAGCTATCCCTTGCTCCTCAAAGATTGTCACCAATTTTTTTCCACCTTCTTCTTTTTTCTTTATGCTTTTTGGATGAGGAGTCCGATGTTGAGATCTTCGCGTCTCTTTTTAGGAAGGAGGCATAAGATGCTTTAGAGCCGTAGATGGTCTTGGGAGCATTGGGTTGTGAGGGAGTAGGTGTGACATCGCAGAGAACCGAAGCTCTTTTCTTGTATTGTTTGAAGTAGTCCTTCTTCTTGATATCTTACGTGAGAAGACAATCAGAATTGGCAATCCAAATATTTCTTTATCCGTACCTCTAGGAACATATTTCGTGTTTCCTAAAACAAATTCATCTTACGCTTTGTGTAAAGTTGATTCGAGACCTAGGAGTGAAGTTGTGATTTTGTTGCAAGAACGGGATAACAAGCTTAGAAAATCGGATCTTTGGGAATCACAAGCTTGTTCTCTCTTTCGGCCTTGAGCTTTGTTACGAAATTAGTTCTATCGATATGAATGTGTGTATTGATAAAGAAAATTCTTCCCAAATCGATCCGAGACATTCACATCAACTCTATTAACAATTCCCATAGGATTTGCGGATAGGAATTCTCACTTTATCGAACCCCGATGTTTCACGGATAAGCACAAGTTAAGAATAGTTGTAATAGCTCTCGGGGTTGATACATGTGTCCAAAGATGATGTCGGATGCTCTTGAAATCTGCTCGATAACCCAACCCAATTAGAAAGACAATCGGATCGTCGGCACTGTGTGGAGATTCGTAACGAAGGTTAGCGTCACATGGGGTGATTCCAAGAGCCTTGCTCAGAATATCAGAATCAATAGTGAACTCCCTATCATCCAGTTTGCAAGAGTATCGAGCTGTGATTTTGTCCCATTGAACGATGTTCCAGAATTGTTGAATGTAAATGGTGGGAATTGAGCATTGCTTGGTAATAGCACCGAAAACGTTTGTGTTTTTGAGAATGTCAATAGAAACTTTGAGTATCGGATTTTGTTGAAGCTTTTGTAGGTCCACATAACAGTTGCTTTTTCCAATATCAGCCCATTGACTCCTGGGAAGGATTTCTTCGTCTGAGAGAACTTTGGATGATGCCGAAGGGGTAACGGTCTTTTCTGGGTTTGAACTTGCCATTGATGATCTGAGTAAACATACAATCAATAGTAATGATTGGGAACAGGTTAGATGACAAGTGATAAGTGAGACAACATTGAGAGCACCCTTATGACATAGACACATATAAGCAGTAACTCAGAAGGAGTCCCCAAAACACATACAGAGAAAGATTGAGTGACATAAGTGAGATATTTCAATGAAGTAGAATCTTACATATAAATTTTCACATGACGAGCAGATAAGGGATTAAAAGGCAAAAGAGTGCATTGCAAAGGGATCATGTCATGAGCCAAGATACAAATGTAGAAGTGATATAACAAATATGCATGAGGCAGAAAGTAACATTTGGTTGTCGTGAGAGAAACCAAGTACCTTTACCTAAATGTAAATGTCATAGCAGATTACATAGGGTATGTTGACTCAACAAGTTGAATTAGAGATCCTAAGTATTGTGAGAATGAGATCAACTTTAGCAATAAACCTCTTGAACATTTTAATAACCCTCGACCCTAAGACTAATTCTCAACATGAAAGTGAACAATGTTGCTAACTTGTAAAGACAAGTCGCCATCACTAGTACCACGCACAAGTCGCTAATAGTTTAGCTCTCTAAGTCGCTATGCTAATTCGCTAACTTGTAAAGACAAGTCGCCATGAACAAGAATAAAACCAAGTCGCTACAAATCGTTAACTAAGTCGCTAAGGTTACTAATTCGCTAACTTGTGAAGACAAGTCGCCATGAACAAGAACACAACCAAGTCGCTACAAATTTGTTAACTAAGTCGCTAATGTTACTAATTCGCTAACTTAGAAGACAAGTCATTGACACTAACTCGCTACCTAAGTCGCGTAATATAATAAACTAATTAGCTACGAAACATAATCGCTAAGTTGAATGCTAACTCGCATGAAGAACATTCAAGCTAAGTCGCTACCAAGAACATGTTAAATCGCCATCAAGAACATTCATAATTTCAACAGACAAACCACCCAATCCACCAATCAATCATCATCCTTACATGGTAACACATTACACAAAGAATCACAATAAAATATACCAACACTTAGTATACTTGCAACATACTAATCAACAAAGCAACACGATTTAATGAACCATCGAACCTAAGAGGAATCAAATAAATACAAGACACGAGCTCAGACGGATTCGTTAAAGTGACAAGTTAGAAACTTAACACAAACGCTTAAGAGAACTAAGATAAGAGAGATTCGAGACATACCACTTGCTAAGTCGCTAGGATGAGCAATTTGACGAGGAAAAAACGAGAGAGAGAAAAAAACTTATTTGAGAAAAAAAAAAGGTAAGTCGCTAGGGGTATAGAAACTATCTTTGGCAGTTTGACAGATTTGGTCCTTGTGGTTTTAATATGAAAGTGAGATAAGTCGCTAGTGCAACACAACTTTCCCATATATGACAAGTTTGGTCCCTATGGTTTTGATGAACGAGTGGTAAGTCGCTAACACGGATTATAGACTAAGTCGCTAGCATAGATTATCACAATGATCACCATGAATCAATTAAACATTTAGTCAAATAAGCATTTAATGCTAGGCACTTAATACATAGGTACACAATGATAATCACATGAGCAAGATACGACCACAACCTACAACTGAGATAAATACCATAGTCAGATAGTTAACGAGCAAGCATTATAACCAGCACAGAAGCCAATGGCATAGATAGTCAAGAAAAACAAATACACAATCTCCCCCTCAATCAATGTCATCAAAGAACATTGATTGACATTAATCAACCTCAAGATAAAAACAAGAATATTTCAATTGTTCGAACTTCATCTATGATCCCGCCATTATTGAATGACATTTCTAGGACCGTAGATGTTATCGATAACAATGAAAGTATTCTTTATTAGAGTGAAAAAAAAATGATAAAATTGTAAATTTAAAAGAGTGACATATATAAAAATTTAACAGATTGAAAATTTTTTTAATTTTTTTAATTTTTTAATTTAATTTTTTTTTTTTTTTTAATGAGCTTGATTTATACATAGATATAGAAGTGCGAGTCCTGATTCAAGATGAATAGGAGTCAAAGTAAGGAGTACATCAACTCTGGCACGCTATAGCTCCTGAATGAGCTATGTTCATTTCTGATGGGAACCAAGTCATGAAGTTCCTGATAGAGTTGAGCATTGTACCTGAAAAAGACTGAGAGGACATTGTACTTGAAGCACATGTAGACTTGTACATAGAAGGGTTAGTGACATGTTTAATCACACATTTGGATGCATCACAGTGTAACACAGACGTATCATTAATGGGGATCCTATTGAGTTCAACATTCTTGAAGAGTTTACCTGTGGGAATCCACTTGAGACATGATCTAGGAATGTAAGTTCGTTTAAGTCATGTAAACTTAAAAATTCTGCCAGTGGGAATCCATTTGAAACCACAGTTAGTTGACCTAAATGAGTGCACAACCTTGTTTTGACTATTTGTCCATATGTGATCCGAGTATTTCTTAGGGGATTGATCAGTGAAATGATGTTTTGCATGAGAGCTAGTAATACTTATAGCATTTCTGATCTGTGAGAATTGAATATAAGTCCGAGGTTTGAGATTCATCATATCTGAACTAGGCAATGAAGTGACTGGTTTTGACAAAAGCACATATTATCAACTTGGGATGTAAGCTTAGATTTCAATGGTTTAGCTCTTCGCACCTAAAGGCATTAGGTTGTTTAATAATTGTTCGCTTCAAGTGGTTCGAACATTTGATTTTCCCAAAGTTGAAGGTTTTGCAAACTTAGTGTTCATCCTATTTCCAATGCACTTCACGAGCTCATTTTTATGGCAACAATATTGAAGTTCTTATCCCGAATTTGTGCTTTGAGGTTATCAATGTCTTTCATCAAAGGTTAGATTGATTGACTAACTTAGAGTTTGTTTCGCAAGGTTCATTCTTAAATGCTCATTTTCTCTTAGAAGGTTGGACACATAGAGCTAGTTCAATTCCTAGATTCTAGTGCATTACTCATCTCATGACAATATATTTACGGGCTTCCGAAAGAAGTAATTTCGATTGCCAATGGTCAATCTTTGTCCCGAATCAGGATTTTAAGCGATTAATTTCAAAAATTCTCTAAATTCGAAGTTCCCGATTAGTACACGGTTTTGTTGCATAAAACATTTCATCCTTTTGTTGTATTTCAATTTGCAATGAGATACGTTGTTTTTCAAGAATTGAAAATTTGTTTGAAAGCTCATCATATACCCTTTTTCAATCATGTTACTTGCATTAGATTCGGGTAAAACAAAGATTGATTCCACAATGTTATGTTCGGAGTAAGAGTCATGTACCTTTTATGAGAATTTGTGTGATCGCTATGTACTTTATCGAAAGAAACCTTTTCGACTCACGAGTGTTTGTGATCGTTGTTGTTGTCTTCATCCTTTTCATTACAAGCGAGATTACGCAATCGGTGTCATTCATCGTTCAAGCTGGTTCAACCGGAGTGTTGCATGACTTGTCACAATTGCTCCATGGTGTCTCTTGGTACTCATTCAACGATTCGACTTGTTAGTCTCTTTTGCGACCTTTGATGTATGTTTCCATATTACCCATAAGTTGAGTAAATGAGTTTCAACTCATGAATTTCCATTCCGTATGTTTTTGAATGATATTCCAACATGATATCATCAAAGTCGAGGAATATTCTTCCTGATAAGTGGTCGAAATTGATTGAAGATAGTTTGAAGAATGGGCATGAGACTCATCGGTTGAGACCTTTTCTTTGGTAATTTGAAACCTCGCCGTTCTAAGTTAAGTAAAAGCAGTTCTTGTCAAGGTGGGAAAATCCTGACGAAGGATGGCACAACTTGTTCGATCCATGGTTGTAGATAAGAGTAATTTGAGAAGTCGATCGAGATGTTGAAACGGCTCACTGGTGCATTCCATATTCTTAGCATCATTTCGCACATTAAGAGTGACTTATTTGAGTTGTTCGATTAATCGATCTTTGAATCATTAAATGTAAGGCATTCGTGTAAGCATTCTGCTTTCACTATTTTGTGTTGTGTCATAGAGAGCAAGTACTTTGGTGATTAAAGGATCCGTGATGACCGACATTGTGTTATTATGAATTACTCCCTAAGTCTCTAGAGATTTTGAACCAACTCGCTAGCAACTAAGTAGCAATAATCCCAAGTCGTTAAATCAACATCCAAATCGCTAAGTACAAGTCGCTAACCTCTAGTCGCTAAACAATTGCAAGTCGCTAAGTAGTAACTCGCTAAGCATTAAGTCGCTAGCAAAATTTTGGCAAAGAATTGCTAATCAAGTCGCTAAAGATTCAAGTCGCTAAAGAGCAACTCGCTCTGCACCAAGTCGCTACCACTGTCATTACACCGTAGTGGAGAGTCCACTACTTGTACCGTTAATCGCTAGATCTAAGTCGCTAGCTCCAAATCAGAACTCGCTACGAAATTGCAAAGCAAGTCGCTACGAAGAATGAAGTCCGAATGTCAAGTCGCTAGCAAGAAAACCACAAAACAACACTTTTCAATCCAAAACTACCCAACCACGATGATTCAAGCTTACAAATCAAAACCAAAACACTTGTGATGATTCTAAACATAAAAGTACTATCAAAATCCAAACTTTAACACTAGAAATCACCCAAATGATGCAAAACCACTAAACTTTTTCAAACTCAAAAACCACCTAAAACCACTAGAAATCCAAAGATGTGCAAGATATGATCTAACCATGGCTCTTGATACCAATTGTTAGATATTGGTTTCACTTACATATCATAACATTAACACAATGAGTATATAGATGATTTTAGAGAGAGAAAGTGGGATATTCTAGTAAGAGAAACTTGTAGAATATTAGATTATCAAAGAACATCCAACCCTCTACCTTGCAAGGTAGAGGGTATTTATAAATTACAAACTAAACGACCTCCCGACGGCCTGTGGATCAGGGATACAGTGGGTAAAGACCCGTCCTTCCTCCACGGTGAAGCACTAAACTATTTTACACTACAAACTAACTAATTAACTACATAAATACGTAAATAACGACAAGTCTACGAGCTAACTTATGCTAGATAATAGTTGGGGTGACCGACTCTTCAGTACTGGAATTTTCTAATTCCTAACAGTTAAGGAGTTTTTGAAAAGCAAATTCATGATTAAAGATCTTGGCAAACTAAAATATTTTCTTGGAATTGAAGTTTTAGAAAAAAGAATGGGTTGTGTTTGTCTCAAAGGAAATATTGTCTTGATCTTATTTCTAAATTTGGTTTACTTGTTTGAAAGCCTCATACATTCCTTTGCGTTCTAATCTTGCTTTAACTAGTGAGGCTTCCGACATCGATCCTAAACTTAAAAATATTACGAATATCAAAACTTATTGGTAAGCTCATTTACCTTACTACTACTAGGCCCGATATTGCTTATGCGGTTCTTGTCTTAGTCGGTTTATGCATAGTCCTCTAAATCTCATATGGATGTTGCTTTAAAGGTAATAAGATACCTTAAGGGTCTCGGTAAAGGTTTAAACATAGAAAAGTACTAGCCCGACTATTGAGTTAAAAGGTTTTTCGATCTCGACCGGGCTAGATGTGTTGTTACTAGAAAATCAAGAATTGGTTATTGTGTTTTATGTGGATGCTTGGTATCTTGGAAAAGTAAGAAACAAAATACTATTTCTAAGTCATTCATCGAAGCGTAATACTGAGCTTTAGCTTCATTATTCGAAATTGTTTGGATTTTGAAAATTTTGAAAGATTTAAATTGCAAAATCTTTTACCGTGAAAGTGTTTTGTGATAGTAATTCAAAGAATTAAGATTGTCGCCAATCCTATCTTTCATGAAAGAACAAAACATTTGGAAATAGACTTACATTTTGTAAGAGAAAAATTATTCTTTGGGGTAATTGAAACCGAGAAAATAAGCTCGCTAATCAAATAGCGATGTTCTTACTAAAGGATTGGATACAAAACAACATAGCTTATTATGTTTTAAGCTTAATCTTATTGATCTTTTCGTAATAAGATTAAGGAGGGTGTTAAAAGATATAATCTTATTTAAATTTATTCTTGAGGACTTATTATGTCTAGTTTGATTTTTCGCTTTAGTGTATTTTGGGCTTTTGGATGTTGTGGACAAAAGTCGGAAGTAAAAGGACTGATAGTGTCAAATGGTCATAGTTGCAGCTGTATATATGCTGAAGTCTCTCTTGGATTCATTCATTCATCATCTCTGGAAAATAAACACTCTCTCTCTCTGATTATATCACAAACCCTAAATCAGTTCTTGTTGATCTTTGTTAAGATCAGTTGTTTTCTTGCTATTGTGATTCTTGGTTGGTTGTAATAGAACTATTATCAAGTTAGATAATAGATCTCCACCTGAGTAGCAGTGGGAGATTGATTTGGTTAAGTTGTTGATTCTTGTTCTGATAACTGATTGAGATCAGTTAGGTTGTTTAGTTGAAGTTCTTGGTGTTGTTCTGGGTTTGTGATTGTGATTAATAAAAGGTTCTTGGTTTGAGAACCAAGATTTGTTGATTGGTTTAATAATTTGTTCAATAATGTTAGAAGATTGTCGCATTGGTTTAGTTTGTGAAGCTTATGTTTTGTGTTTTTATGTTGATATTGTGTATATTATTGTTAATGAATCTATAAGCTTGTTTATCTGTTTTATGAAATGTCGTGTTTAGCTTAAATACATATGTAATATACAAAAGATTTGCCATAACTGTAAAGTGTTAAGCTTTGGTTACATATAAATTATAAGTGCATATGGTTGTACAACGAGTACTGCATCAAGTTGCTAACTTGCTATTTTGTTACTTATATACGATTGCATCAAACAATTTATGTTACTTTTTTAGTGTTCAAAAAAGTGTCGCGTGATTCATTTATCTTTTAGCGCTCAAAAGGTTGTGTTTTTGTAGTAGTTTCCCAATACTTGACGCAAAATCTATTTGTTCGTTAGTAGTTTTTTGTACTTATTATATAAGGTTTTATTTATTTATCGTTGATATGTGAAAGATATCATAAATACATACATAGATACAAAGTCTACAATTATCATTCGGTTACAAAAGTGTGACTGTTGCTTTAGTTGTGTTAGCCAAAAAGGACGCAGCTAGATACATTCAAAGCTAGATTAGAGGAGTTCTGTTTTTTATTACAAAATGTACAATTGCAGCGAACATTTCACAACTTATTACAAATGTTGTTTGTTCTACAGGATGACTGTTAATATTTAGAAAATCCATATGAAAGACTCGGTCACCCCAACTGGTATTTAGTACAAGTTAGTTCGTAGTCCTAAACGTAGAATAGTTAGTTAAAGTATCACCGTGGAGTCGAAACTGACTTTTCGTCCAAGAAATAATACTTTGATTATTGGTAATCAATGAATGGTGAGGGCACTGTCATTATTTTGGTGAGGGCAACGAGCCTCTCCTGTACCATTTTGAACATTTTTTACTATATATTTTATGTGTCTCGTACAAGTTTTTTGGGGCAGTTCCCCCACTATTCTAAGCATCCCTTCCTACCACCACCACCATTCGCACACCATCATAATTCCGCATTATGATTATAGTTTTGATTGTAAATTATGATTAAAGTTTTGATTAACCCTAAATCTAAATTCTGACAATTTCATCTCCATTTTAAAATCAAAACTTTAATCATAATGCTCTTCTTTTTTGGGTTAATCAAAGGCATGTTTTTTGTTTCAAAATTTAATTAATAGATTTAGGGGTTTAGTTTTTCTTTTGGTAATTGAGTTATGGGTTTATGTTTTGGTGCTTTGATTGATAATTTAGGTGTTGGGTGTCAAGTAGTAGTAAAGAATAGTATTTACTTCACTTGGATTATATAAATTTTAAGGCTTACAGTTGGCGTGCTTAATTTGATCAATTGAAACAAAATATGCGTGTACAGTTATGAAAGCAGCTGGAGTGATGTCAATTAGTATTAAAGGTGAAGATTCAGTATGTGTTGTCACTCAGAAGAAGGTCCTGGTAGTGTCATCTTTCACTGACCTTATAGTTTTTAAGTTATATGAATTTGTATGTAAATGTCAATAAGGTTGTAATATATATTAAATATTGATTGATTGATGCAGGACAAACTATTAGACCCAACCAGCGTTACTCATCTTTTCCCAGTTACTAAGTTTCTTGGATTGTTGGCTACCGGCACTACGGGTTGTTGTTTAACTATATAAAAATTCAATTATATTGTTATGAATATGTTTCATGTTTTATATTTATGCATTGGCTTATTATAAACGTCATAGGAGAGTAAATGATAACATGTTATACTATAAACTTTGATATTTGATGCTATGATAGAGTGGGTGTGCGACTTTTTTGCTTCTTAGCAACAAACAAGTATTTAAATGAAAGCTCGAAGGCTACAAAGTAATGTCACAGTTTGTCGCTCATATTGCGTAACCTTTCGAATTTTTACATTATACTGAGACAATATTTAAGCAGAAACAGGGAAGTGTATGCACATATTGTTATTGATAGAATTGCTACTTAAGTAATATCATAGTTAGTTACTAAATTATTTAGATTGTTGGTTTGCTGATGTTTTTTATTTGGTGATTTTTATTGGGTGTATATATGAGTTAGTAATTTGCCATCCGGTCCATTTAACCACTTATACTAAATATCTTTGATCAAAGCCTTTTTATGAATAAAAGTTAGCGAAAATTAGTCAAATAGACCGCGCGCCCTGAGACTTATCACTTTCCGGACCACGACTTTTGCCGAATGAAAATGGACCAGCTTGCCCAAATGATTTCTGGTATCCAACCATGGGGTGCCATGTGTCCGACAAAGGTATGACCAAGTACGATTTTGAGATTATATGTCATGTATTGTAAGGTATTGTTTTTGGGCAACAAATTGTATTTTCGAGCAACTATATAATATTGGGCAACTTGTATTTATACACGAGGATAATATGGTCATTTTACAATCGGTTGTATTATAAAACTAATAATAATAACGCACACAACATCACGCCACAGACACACACAATCAAACATCTTCTTGTACAATTTCTAACAACTTCTACAATTAAACGCCTTCTTCTACATCACGCGACACACTCACAAACCACATCTTATTCACAAAACCCTCTAAACCCTAATTAATTTTACTCTATAATTCCATATGACAAAATTAAAGTTGTACAATTGTAAAATCGCAGCTCGTTCTACATTGAAGTTGTTTGCAGATATTAAACTCATTTGTCAAAGAACGAAACCGGAAAGGTTGTTCGTGCAAACGATATTTGGTCCATGGTTGGATATAAAGTCGTGCGAGAATGACCGCCTTCGATGCATTATGTTTTGCAACACCAAGTATATGTTTCTAACATCTCCGATTCCCTCCGCTAAAATTCCAAATTGGTGATCATTCGTTAAGGTTAGGCGGAAAGAATTTTGTCTCGATAATGTGGTTTCGATTTGGCAAAGTTTCAAAACCTATTAAACCATCTAGCGCATTTTTCGATCGTGTATTTCCGAAAAAGAGTAATGGTATAACAAATGTACATGCAATTGATCTTTTGGAACTTGTTAATAACGGAAAAAGGATGGGAAAAGGTGGTTATCTCTTTCGATGAGGATGTCGTTAGGGTGTGTCTGCCGGTAGTCGCAGAGTGGGTGTTTATGGGAAAAGAAGACAGAATTGCATCCATAATCACTTATTGTCCTTGGTTGATGATTTTGAAGCACGGAATGTATTTTCTTGGGGTGAATATATGGCATAAATTTTATCAAAGGATCACAATATTGTTCATATTCACGTAAAAGATCATCCGTTAAAATTGAAAAAAACTCAAAGTTCAATTACACATACAATCTATACTGGTTCGCTTGGGCTTTCAAGGTTTGAATTCTCTGTAGTTTGCTTTTGATTCTATTTTGTTGTTGTATTACTTATTCATCTCAAAAGTACCTAAAATTAATGTTGTTGTTTTATTGTTATGAAATCATGGTGTTTTGTTCTGTATACAAGTGCCTAATATAAAAGTTACCCGTAATTTAGATAACAAAAATGTTATAACATATTTTAGTTTGTGATTTATTTTTAAATTGTAACCATAAAGGTCTTGTTTCATCCTAAACAGTGACCTTTACTTTGGTAAACCTTGAAACATTTTCAAAACGATAGTCGCATAAGTACACGTTTTAAAGATGACAGCTTGTGGCTATTACTGATTTGGATTTTGGAGACTTATCCTAAAAGCTCACGTTGGTGGGTGAAAGATGATGCGCAAGAAAACATTAAGTTCTCTCACGCAGCGTAAGAAAACCTAAAGCGCTCAAACACTAATGCAATTAAGATCGGAGGAGTATAGAGTCTCCCGGGTCGTTATATCCCAACGAGTATGCAATGGATAAATCAACGTCTAGTGATCGAGAAGTTTGAGCGAAAAAGGATTATGAATGATATTATTACTGACGAGAAAATCAAACAAATACAAAGGCTAAAATTCAAATTAAAGAAAATTAAAAGATAAAACCTATTAAATAAACGCTATCACTAAATTTAAAGTGATGTTTTTGTTTAAAACCTTTTACGTCGTTTAAAATTAAAATCTACGTGACGTATAAAAAAAAAGTGAAACTAACTCAATATTAACCCTAAAAATATGAAAATGATGTTTCTACAATCCTAATGATATAAGAAAATATTTAGAAAAAGAAAATTATTTTTAAAACTAATTATCTAATTAAAAACTATTTTAACTATTAATTAATTACCTAAAATATAAGAAATTATGAAATTAAGCTAGAAAAATAAGATTAACACTTGGAAAAGTCTAAAATATCTAAATAGACTTTTCAAAACTATTTTGTATTTTTGTGACTATTTTTCTATTTTCTATTAATTTTAAACCATTAAAACTAATTAAATTACTAAAATTACCAAATAAGCTATGAAAAATCTAGAAAATTACTTTTCTACTTTTTATATTTATCTAAGTCTGAGAAAATTGAAAAATTATTTTTGGAACCTTTTACGGATTTTTTCTATTAAATGCTATTTAAAAATGCCTAAAACTACTTAAAATCAAGAAAAATAGCAAAACAACTATAAAAATCTGAAATTTTCGGAAAATTATAAATTAATGTAAAGAAGCTAGGAAAATTGGAAAAACAGTATGCTATGTGGAGAAAATTGGATGCGCTAATCATTTGAGCTTATGAAATAAGCACTTAAATAAACAAGTGGGCCAAACAAGCTATCCAGCGAAAACGGGGAATATGATGTACTAAAGATGACCAAATGAAACTAAATTCAACAAGTTATAACTACTGATTAGCACACTAAAACAGATTTGATGTTTGTGAAATTAAGCTAAAACAGAAAATGGTGTCACTTTGCAGACCAAGATTAATCAACCAAATAAGTTATAATCTAAAAACCAATTATTGAGTCTTAAACTAGACCTAGGTGACTCACGATAACCAAAAGATTAGACTTAGAAAGCTTCAACAAGCTCTGCAAGCTTGCTAAAGTCGAGAAAACACTCAATTGACACCGAGTCTGTGCGAGCAGGCAAAAGGGACCTAATTTGAGCTTATGCAGAAGCTTATCGAGCAAACCAAAGGTAAAAAGCAGATAAGAGGTGTTAAAGACCACCAAGAGAACTACTTATATCCCAAAATCAGACCTTAAAAGGTTCTATTAGACCACATGCATCACCTGCGATGTCTGCAAAACCATCTTTTGACCATTTTTTTACTTTTGAAAATGGACACCGTTTGACTTTCTTGAGTTTTAAATCCAATTCAATGACTGATTATGGTGTTAAATGATGTAATGAAGCTTTAACAACCTTTGTTAATGATTTCTAAACACCAAATGATGATTTGCCTTTTTTAAAAATCCAACAGTGAACTGTTGGATTCAAATGAAATTGTTTTTGACTTTTTTGGAATTCAGACACAAAAGCAAGACAGATATGAGTTGATTATGACTCAGCAAGCATGAACTAACAGAAGTTATACACTGAATACACCTTAATCACCTTTTAAACTACAAATCCAAACACCCTTTAGTCAACAACAGTGACTAAAATTTGGTCCAAACTCTAAACTACCACATGATAATGATCCAAATCAGTTTGATTAACCTAAATACATCCTAATAAACAGCTGAGAACCAATAATGATTACAAATGAAGATTACACTAAGAATCTTGAAAATTACTTACAAAGGGTCCAAGACCACTATGGCCTGCCACACATGAAACCAAGAACACTAGTCTAATCCAACCCAATAGCTTCCATTTCCACCCATTTCAAGTTCTGCATCACCCCAATCCAATTCTGAACCCACTTTGCTCCTTTCTTTGACTTTTGTTGACCGGTGTTCACTTTTGTTGAAATCTTAAACATTGCTTATGAAAAGCTATAATAAGCTAACAGAGCTTGTTTAAGCTTGTAAATACTTATTGAAGCTTTAACATAGGTTTTGAAAGTGAAAATTTTAACGATAAGCACAAAATTGGAAACCGATCATTAATCGAATTGATACTTGAATTATAATTGAAATACACTAGAATACTATTGTTGAGTACAAAGTAACTTGAAAATACAAGTACAAAATTACTTTTGATGCTACAAATTGAAAAACGACATATATTTTATAAAACTTAAGACTAACTATCCTCCTTGCTTCTCTTGGTCTCTTTTATGCTCAAAAATCTTCTCTCTCCTTTTCGATCAAATCCCACCACAAATCGAGCCCTTGGATGCCTCTTCTTCAATCTTGGCCTTTGAGAGGTTTTGGCGGAAAACTTGTTTGGATATTAGGGACAAGGAAAGGGGTGCAATTAATGAGGTGGGATGGTTGGTGAGGGGGAGACAAAGGTGTTGTAGGGTGGTTTTGGGAGGGGAGTCATGGGGGAGACAATGGTGTCGGGGAGGAACAGGGAAGACAAGCTGGGGCGGGTTATATTATTTAAATTGTGGGTAATTCGGGTTAAAGGTTTGGACCGTAAACAATTTGGGCGAGGGTTAATGTTTTGGGCTTGGGTAACTATTTAGGTCCGAATGGTTTGTAAAGTTATTAAAACAAGGACCAAATGTGTAAATTTGAAAATCGAGGACCAAATATGTAACTTATGAAAAGTGATCAAAGGGTTAGTTTTGCCAACATTTAATAGTCCAAGGTTTAGTTTTGACATTTTGAAATTCCCAAGGACTAAATTTGAACATTTTGGATTTTAGGGACTAAATTGCAATTTTCTCAAAACTTTTAGATTTCCACCAAAGGACTAAATATGACAATTTATGATTTTAAAAGACCTTTGGTGACTTTTCTTTGAATTTTGGCTCGGGGACTATTTTTGACAACTTTGTAAACTTGGGGACTAAAGCGCAATTTTGCAAATTTGATATGTTTTCATCGATTTTGATAATTTTGAATTTGAAACACATAAAACAACGATTTGTGATATTTTGATCATTTAGATGTGTTTACGAGTATTTTCGAGATGATTTTGCGGTTTATTTTGTATAAAAATGATGAGTATTTACACACTCATCAATCCCCATATCGAGATATTGCTAGTCCTAGCAATGATTTGAGAAAACATAATGGATTTGAATCTCTTTACCAAAAGCCATTACTTACGGAGTAGCCAAATGTTTCGAGTTCAAGTAAGAACCATGGTACAAATATAACCATGTGATTTTGAGCAAACCACCGACTTTCAACGGTTTGATTTTGTCTTTACCGAAGCCGTACCCATACGGACTAGCCAACTCTTAGATAAATTATCAATATTATCTTTGGTGGTGATTACCAATTATGGATTTTCCTTCGCCTTTACCACAAGCCATAATCTTGCGGGCTAGCCAACTCTTTATCTTTTTAGGATGATGGTGAGTTGAGAACCATACAATTTTGGGCAAATTGCAAGCCATATAAGCGGTTTGAGAAATCTTTACCAAGAGCCGTTTGCTCTAGATTAGCCAATCCTTTTGTCTTACGACATGGCGGATGATAACTGATGATGAAAGTGTAGAACACTTACTCCAAAAAAAAAATTTTGGCCAAAAGCGGGGATTAGGCGGTATATTAACATGATAAAATTCGTGAGAATCCCCCACACTAGAAATGAATATTGCCCTCAATATTCAAAGTACAGCGGTTATGCGAAACAAAAACGTGAAAGGAAATATTACGGCCATTATTTAGAAAGAAGATTTTTTTTTTTTTTTTTTTTTTTTGAAACATGTGGCAACCCCCACACTAGGGTGGTAGAAAGAGGTGAGAAGGCAAATATGGGTGAAAACCCATATGGCATGCTCTTGTTTTGATTCCCGAGTCGCTAGCTTGACTCGATCCCGCATTCATTGGTTCATGGGAAAGTTTGTAAGTCCGGGACAACCATGGATGGAATGTCCTCGCCAAAATAATGCTTCACTCGATGACCATTCACTTTGAAATTAGGACCATCGGGTTGAGATAACTCAATGGTGCCATAAGGATAAACCTTAGCGATAGTGAATGGACCGGACCGGTGGGACTTGAGCTTTCAGAAAATCTTCAATCTTGAATTGAAAAGAAGGACTCTATCACCAACGTTGAAAACGCGGTTCTTGATTTTGAGTCATGAATCTTCTTTGTCTTTTGTTTATAGATCAAAGAGTTCTCGTAAGCTTGATCACGGAGTTCATTTAATTCATTCATTTGAACTTTCCTATGATCACCACGTTGTCAGATATCAAAGTTAGCATGCTTCAAGGCCCGTATGCCTTGTGCTCGAGCTCAACCGGAAGATGACATGCCTTCCGTACACCGACTTGTATGGAGTGCACCGATGGGTGTTTTGTAGGTGTCACGGGAAGGCCCAGTGCGTCATCTAGCTTATCCGACCAAGAGGCACGGTTTTCACCAACCGTCCTCTCCAAGATTCTTTATCCTCGGTTAGAAACTTCCACTTGCCCACTTGTTTGTGGGTGATCTGCATGAGAGGTGCGGTGAGTTACACCATACTTTTGCATGACTCTTGCAAATTGGTCATTCTGAATGCGTACCACGATCACCGATGATGGCTCGTGGAGTTCAAACCTAGCAAATAGAGATTTCAAGAATTTCACAACAACTCGGGCATCGTTGGTGGGTAAAGCTTTAGCTTCAACCCATTTTGACAAGTAGTCAACGACCACGAGTATGTACTTATTTCCATGAGAAGAAGGAAATGGCCCCATAAAGTCAATGCCCGGATGTCAAAAATCTCACACACTTGAATGGCGTTTTGCGGCATTTCATTCCTTTGTGAGATATTCCGTGGCGTTGACAAGCGTCGCGGTTTTAACAATTCATGGGCATCCTTATAGATTGTGGGCCAATAGAATCCGAATCAAACACCTTCTTGGCGGTGTAGTTGGGGCTATGATGTCCCCAGTGGGTCTAGAATGGCAAGCCTTGAGAATGTCAATAGCTTCGACCATACACACATCGCGGGATGACTTGATCCGCAGTATTTTAAACAAGTAGGGGTCGTCCCGAAATAATGTTTCACATCTTTAAAGAATTTATTTTTCGTTGGGACGACATCCCTTTCACCAACAAAGTTACCCGCATGGTAATTTGCAAAGTCGGCAAACCATGGGGTGAAGAATCTCCACGAAAGAAACCATATTGAGTGTTTCGAGAGGAAATGTTTCATTGATTTCCTTTTCTCGAACACATTTTGATGAGGGTTCTCTAATCGGGAGAGATGATCGTGACCGAGTTCTCGGCTCCTTTTTATCACGAATAATGATATCAAATTCTTGTAGGAGGAGAACCCAGCGAGCAATCTCGGCTTTGCATCTTGTTTTGCAAAGAGATATTTGAGTGCCGAGTGATCCGTATACACCACGCATTTGGTCAATATGAGATATGGCGAAACTTCTCAAACGCATACACCACGACTAATAATTCTTTTTCCGTAGTGGTGTAATGGGTCCGAGCTTGATCATAGTTTTGCTCGCGTGGTGGATCGGTGAAAATGTTTGGTTTTGCGTTGCCCAAGACCGCACCGATTGCAAAATCACTTGCATCGCACATGAGCTCAAGGGTAAGTCCCACGGGGCAACTAGAATGGGTGCTTAGTAAGCTTTTCTTAAGTGTTTCAAAAGCTTGATGCACTCGGAGAGAAGATGAAAGGAGCATCTTTTCGAGAAGATGGGTCATAGGCGGCGATTTTAGAAATCTTGAATAAATCTACGATAAAACCCGGCATGACCTAGAAAACTCCTAACACCTTTGGCGGTGGTAGGATGAGGTAATTTAGCAATAACATCAACTTTTGCTCTATCTACCTCAATCCCATTCTTAGAAATCTTATGGCGAGAGGACAATGCCCTCTTTGACCATAAAGTGGCTCTTCTCCCGGTTTAGACATAGATTGGTGTCTTCACACCTTTTAAGCATTTTGTCTAGATGGGAGAGACAAGTCTGAAATGAGTCCCCAATGACCGAGAAGTCATCCATAAACACCTCCATAGTTTCCCGATCATGTCGTGGAAAATGGCCATCATACAACGTTGGAGCGTGCGGGAGCATTGCATAAGCCAAAAGGCATCGTGCGTAGGCAAGCGTCCGTATGGGCGGTGAATGTAGTTTTCTCTTGATCCGGCGGATCAATGGGGATCTGAAAGTATCCGAGAAACCATCAAGGAAACAATAGTACTCGTTCCTCGCTAATCTCTCAAGCATCCGGTCCATGAAGGGTAGAGGAAAATGGTCTTTCTGGTGGCATCATTTAACTTTCGATAGTCAATACATACACGCCATCCGTAACCAATCGAGTCGGAATCAACTCGTTTTCTTCATTCGTGACAACGATAATGCCACCCTTTTTGGAGCGCAATGAATTGGGCTAACCCAAGGACTATCGAGATCGGGTAATCGGCCGGCATCAAGAAGTTTGAGAACCTCTTGTTTGATAACCTCGTGAATCTTAGGATTCACCCTTCTACGACTTTGAATTGCTGGTTTGAAGTCATCCTCCATTAAGATTTTGTGAGTACAAAATTCGGGTTGATACCATAATATCGGAGAGTTTCAAGCAATTGCTTGCTTGTGTGACTTCAAGACCTTTATGAGAGCGCTTTCTCCTCCTCGGTCAAGTCCTTAGCAATTATGACGGGTAATTTATCATCACCCTCCAAGAATGCATACTCAAGATGAGGAGGTAGGTCCTTTAGTTCAACCTCGGAAATTCTTGGTGGATGATTGCATCGATTTGATTTCCTCAATAGAGATCTCTTTCGGAGGGTGAAGGTAATGGATCTTCATTGAGCAATTGCTCAAGATAAAGAATATCCCTTCCGAATCATAAACACCATCAATTCCAGTGGAATTGATTCATCGATGCCAAGAATTCATCGATCTCTTCCGAGGAAGTCACCTCCTCAAACGGGTGAGAGGGGAAGAGTCGGCAATGATAGGATGAGAAGATGTGGTGGAATTGGAATTCCCACTCACAGAATTATGAAGATAACCAAGAAACTCTTGAGAGTACTCCTCTGAAGCAATATCAATCAAATCAACTCGATTAATTGATTCAGTGTCATAATTTGAGGAGTACCTCGAAGTTTGATCGAGGTTAAAGGTAACAGCTTCATTACCCACACGGAGAGTGATCTCTTGCTCAAATACATCGATAAGAGCACGGCCCGTCCTCAGAAATCCCCGCCCAACAATGAGGGGAACTCGAGGATCGACATCGAAATCAACGACCACAAAGTCGGTGGGAAGTGGAACTTTCCTACTTTCACAAAGACATCCTCGGCAATACCAAGAGGACGAGATATAGATCGATCCGCAAGCTCAAGAGTCATGCGGTAGGAATGAGTTCGGAAGAGAAGTTGTTTCCATATGAATCTGACATCAGTTGATGCTTGCACCAAGATCGGCTAGGGCAAAGCATTCAATCATCCGGAAAAACACAAGGAAGAAGAAATTTTCCGGGATCTCCAAGCTTCTCGAAGCTTCTTTAACAACACTAGCGAGCAATTCTCATTCAAAGGAGTTTAGCCATTTCAAATAACTTTTCTTTGTTGCTCGGCATATGTTTGAGTAGATGCAAACTTGGGCATTAACATGATGGCATCCATGAAGCTTATGTCAAAGTGAAGTTCTTGGAAAATCTGAAAGAATTTTTCCATCGATGACTAGCTTTCTCGGGAGCTTTGCTCATGTAACCGTGAAGGATAAGGAATAGAAGTTTTGGATTTAGGGTCGCAAGCGGAGGTTCAAAAACAACTCAGGCTTGGGTTTGGGGACAACACGAGGATGGACATTATTGGCACCTCCGTTATTAGTAGGAAGTTCCTTGTCCTTTGTCGCCTCGGGTTCGCTTTCCACTACCTTCGGAGAGAGGAAGAAGAGGTAGTAGGAACAGCGGGTCCGAATAAAGCACCACTTGGGTTGTGATCGCTTTAGCATCGCCCCTCGGATTAGCGATCGTGTTGCTAGGTAGAGTACACGAGGCAGGGGTCGATCATTTAAAGACTTCTTGATCTCGTAAATCTGGTGACCAACAACCGATTCATTTCTTCACGGGACTTCATGAAGCTGTTTCAAAAGCTCATCGGAAGATGGTCCAGTTGGAACAATGGCTTGAGTTTGAGCAGGAAATTCGCCTCTATTGTTAGGATTAGGGCCTTGATTACGAAAATTCCACGGATTATTGCCATGATAATACCCTTGGTTGAAATTTCACGACACAGGTTTCTATTGTAATTTCCTTGATGTTGGAAATTTTGATTACGATTTTGAAAACCGTTGTTTTGATTGAATTGACCTTGGTTTTGAAAACCTTGGTTGGTCTATTACGATTACGTTACGGTTTTGATTACGATTGAAACCGGAGGTCGAGTAGTGGTTAGGGCGGTGGTTGGGTCTCTGAGAGCACGATATTGATTGCCTCCTTGATTAGACATCCCGCCCACAACATTGGCTTCAAAGGGTTACCATCGGTGGCCATACGCTTATAGTAAGCATGGGGCCACCACGGTAACACAGACTTCCACTTTCTTAACTTCAGCGGAGGTGAAGTTTGTGGAAAAGAGACTTTCTTTTGATTGGAAAGGACCAAAGCTTGGATAGCTTCCGTGAGTTTATCAATCTTAGCATCGGTGCTAGGTGACTCACGGGCGATGAAGAAGAAGAAGGACCAACACCGACTTGGGAAACAACCGGCTTGCTTCGTGCGGTCGGACTTTGGACTTGTTTTCGATTATCGCCAAAGCTTCTTTGTGAGTTTGCTAAAGAAATTTCCTCCGCGGAGGAATTGAGAGAATCTTGATCGATTGACTCACTCCATTGTAGAAAGTGTCGAGTTGCATCAACTCGGAGAAACCGTGGTGAGGACATTTGCGAAGCAATTCCTTGAAACGATCCCACGATTCATCAAGGATTCATCAAACTTACGAGTGAATTTGATGATTTCATTTTAAGACTCGTGGTCTTGGAAGGTGGATAGAATTCATTCACAAATTTCTTCACGGATCTTCCCATGTCTCTATAGATTGAGGGGTTGTTTTCAAGCCAAACCGGGCTTGCCCTCAAGAGAAAAACGGAAGAAGAAGCTTAACAACCTTGAAGGGACATTCTTATACTTGATGGTAGATGCAATCTTGTTAAACCATCGAATATGAGCATGAGGATCGTCCGCTCAAAACCAAAGAATTGATTAGAGGTTACAAGATTGATAACCGGTCTTGAGCTCAAAGTTTTCGACCACGATGGTCGGCATAACGATAACATCTCCATACCCGTCGATGGGTGCACGAGAAGCTCGCGCATAGGAATCTCATCCGCCATGATAACGGAGTAGTGTGAGCGATCCGGATCTCGGATCCGGTGACGGAGCGAAAGTCTGCGAACACGCCTTCTTGAAATCTTGACAAGCTCACGAAATGGGCTTACGGATCTAGAAGAGCGAGTGCGCATACACTAGAGTTAACTCTAAGGAAACTCGAGTTAATGAGAGAAATGGAATTATGAAAATCTTTCGATGAGAATGAGAATTATGAAGGCGGTTTGTAAAAATGGGGTGAGAAGAATCTTTATGGGTTTTACGGTTACGAAGCGTCGATATCACAACAAAATCAATTAACACAAAATCGAGGCAAAACAACGATGAACTTAACCAATAATCCAAGATGAATGGCTTTTTGAAAAAGGTACACCAATCACAATGGACACAAAGGCAAGTTTTATATCTTTAGTTCGGGAACTTATTATGGTCGCACCCCAGTTAGGTAGTGCACCGCCTTGGTTTCGGTGGTAATCTTTTAAGTTGTTATTTATTTAGAAAAACAGCGATTCTTTTGTATTTTTATTTTTGATACATATATAGAAACAAAAGAAAATATTTTGTGTTTTATCGTTTTGCTTGTTTTTGGGTTTTGGATTTTTAGAAGAAAATATGGATATATATATATACAAAGATGGATGATATAAACAATGAGTGAGGATTCAAACAACTAATCTGCTAAAGCGGAGATAAATCGGCCTGACTCCCGCGTGGCGCCAAAATTTGATCGGTGCTAAGCAACCAAGTCTAAAGCGTAAGAAAACCTAAAGCGCTCAAACACTAAATCAATGAAGATCGAGGAGTATAGAGTCTCCCGGTCGTTATATCCCAACGAGCTATGCAATGGATCAATCAACGTCTAGTGATCGAGAAGTTTGAGCGAGAAAAGGATTATGAATGATATTATGACTACGAGAAAATCAAACAAATACAAAGGCTAAAATTCAAATGAGAGGAAATTAAAAGATAAAACCTATTAAATAAACGCTATCACTAAAATTAAAGTGATGTTTTAAAACCTATGATTTCGTTTAAAAATTAAAATCTACGTGACGTAACTAAAATAAAAGTGAAACTAACTCAATATTAACCCTAAAAATATGAAAATGATGTTTCTACAATCCTAATGATATAAGAAAATATTTAGAAAAGAAAATTATTTTTAAAACTAATTATCTAATTAAAAACTATTTTTAACTAATAATTAATTACCTAAAATATAAGAAAATATGAAATTAAGCTAGAAAAATAAGATTAACACTTGGAAAAGTCTAAAATATCTAAATAGACTTTTCAAAACTATTTTTATATTTTATGACTATTTTTCTATTTTCTATTAATTTTAAACCATTAAAACTAATTAAATTGCTAAAATTACCAAATAAGCTATGAAAAATCTAGAAAATTACTTTTCTACTTTTTATATTTATCTAAGTCTGAGAAAATTGAAAAATTATTTTTGGAACCTTTTACGAATTTTTTCTATTAAATGCTATTTAAAATGCCTAAAAACTACTTAAAATCAAGAAAAATAGCAAAACGACTATATAAAAATCTGAAAATTTCGGGAAAATTATAAATTAATGTAAAGAAGCTAGGAAAATTGGAAAAACAGTATGTTGTGTGGAGAAAATTGGATGCTGCTAATCAAGTGCTTATGAATAAGCACTTAAATAAACTAAGTGAACCAAACAAGCAATCCAGCGAAAATGAAATATGATGTACTAAAGATGACCAAATGAAACTAAATTCAACAAGTTATAACTCTTGATTAGCAACTATAAGCAGTTTGATGTTTGTGAAATTAAGCTAAAACAGAAAATGGTGCTCACTTGCGGTCAAGATTAATCAACCAAATAAGTTATAATCTAAAAACCAATTATCAAGTCTTAAACTAGACCTAGGTGACTACTGATAACCAAAAGATTAGACCTTTACAAAGCTTCAACAAGCTCTGCAAAGCTTGCTAAAGTCGAGAAAACACTCGGTGACATCGAGTCTGTGCGAGGAGCAAATGGTCTAATTTGAGCTTATCACGAAGCTTATCGCAAACCAAAGGTAAAACCAGATAAGAGGTGTTAAAGACCAAGAGAACTACTTATATCCCAAAATCAAACCTCACAAGGTTCTATGAGACCACATGCATCACTGCACTGTCTGCGCAAAAAACCATCTTTACACCATTTTTTTTGACTTTTGAAAATGGACACCAGTTTGACTTTCTTGAGTTTTAAATCCAATTCAATGACTGATTATGGTGTTAAATGATGTAATGAAGCTTTAACAACCTTTGTTAATGATTTCTAAACACCAAATGATGATTTGCCTTTTTTAAAAATCCAACAGTGAACTGTTGGATTCAAATGAAATTGTTTTTGACTTTTTTTGGAATTCAGACACAAAAGCAAGACAGATATGAGTTGATTATGACTCAGCAAGCATGAACTAACAGAAGTTATACACTGAATACACCTTAATCACCTTTTAAACTACAAATCCAAACACCCTTTAGTCAACAGTTTGTGACTAAAATTTGGTCCAAACTCTAAACTACCACATGATAATGATCCAAATCAGTTTGATTAACCTAAATACATCCTAATAAACAGCTGAGAACCAATAATGATTACAAATGAAGATTACACTAAGAATCTTGAAAATTACTTACAAAGGGTCCAAGACCACTATGGCTCACCACACATGAAACCAAGAACACTAGTCTAATCCAACCCACCCAGCTTCCATTTCCACCCATTTCAAGTTTAAATCAACCCATTCCAATTACAACCCACTTTGCTTCTTTCTTTGACTTTTGTTGACCGGTGTTCACTGCCCAATTTGCATGAAATGCACAATTGTTTATGAAAAGCTATAATAAGCTTAATAAGCTTGTTTAAGCTCGTAAATACACTACTAATGAAGCTTAACATTGGTTTTGAAAGTGAAAATTCAACGATAAGCACAAAAAGTGAAACGATCATTAACCGAATTGATACTTAATTAAATTGAAATACACTAGAATACTAACTTGAATACAAAGTAACTTGAAAACAATACAAAATTACTTAAGATGCTAAAAATTGAAAACGACATATATTTTATAAAAACTAAGACTAACTATCCTCCTTGCTTTCTCTTGGTCTCTTTTATGCTCAAAACCTTTTCTCTCACCTTTCGATCAAATCCCAACACAAATCGAGCCCTTGGATGCCTCTTGAGCAATCTTGGCCGTTGAGAGGTTTTGGCGGAAAACTTGTTTGGATATTAGGGACAAGGGAAGGGGTGTAATTAATGAGGTGGGATGGGTAGGTGAGGAGGGGAGACAATGGTGTTGTAGGGTGGTTTTGGGAGGGAGTTGTGGTGGAGACAATGGTTGTCGGGAGGAACAGGGAAGACAAGCTGGGGCGGTTATATTATTTAAATTTTGGGTTGGTCGGTTAAAGGTTTGACCGGAAACAATTTGGGCGAGGTTAATGTTTTGGGCTTGGGAAACTATTTAGGTCCGCTTGGTTTGTATAGTTATTAAAACAAGGACCAAATGTAAAACTCCAAAATCGAGGACCAAATATGTAACTTATGAAAAGTGATCAAAGGTTAGTTTGCCAACATTTAATAGTCCAAGGTTTAGTTTTGACATTTTGAAATTCCCAGGACTAAATTTGAACATTTTGGATTTTCGGGACTAAATTGCAATTTTCTCAAAACTTTTAGATTTCTCACCAAAGGACTAAATATGACAATTTATGATTTTAAAAGACCTTTGGTGACTTTTCTTTTGAATTTTGGCTCGGGGACTATTTTTGACAACTTTGTAAACTTGGGGACTAAAGCGCAATTTTGCAAATTTGATATGTTTTCATCGATTTTGATAATTTTGAATTTGAAACACATAAAACAACGATTTGTGATATTTTGATCATTTAGATGTGTTTACGAGTATTTTCGATGATTTTGCGGTTTATTTTGTATAAAAATGATGAGTATTTACACACTCATCAAAAGACAATAAGATCATTCCACGTGGTCTTGCTTGGTCGACTTTCAAAGTTTCGAAACCGGATTGTTGTAACCTCTTTGGACCGGTATGCATCACACGCCTTACATTGTCGACCCCACTAACTTGTACTGAATTTGTTCACGATTTGAGTAATTTCAATTTTTTTTTGTTTTTTTTTTAATTATTTTTGTTGTTGTTAGATTCAACTCCCATTGCCGAACTTTCTCGCAACACAAGTTTGAAATGAAGCAACCGTGGTGTATTGCCGCCCCACTTTATAGATGGTTTGTTTGTTCCGCATACGTACCGATGGTTACAAGACCGCAGATCATTCGAATGAATTCGCGGACGATTTCAATTTAAACTTGTGCATGGACAATTTCAATTTAAATGTTGCACAAACCGAACTACTCATTCGACAGGGGTCTATTTCGTGAGTTACCGGATTTGGAAAAAAAGTTTGATGATAGAAAATGGCATTCATTCGCCGAAACACACCTTTTGTACTTGATGTGTTTACGAGTGTCAAAAGCGCACTTTCAAAAGTACAAAGAACTATTGGGTCTTAATAATTATGTCGTTGCTGATCCCGAACATACTAAAACTCGTACCACCACAAACGACCACGACGTTACTCCGATGATCCGAAGGTTTGTATTTACTTTTCGCCACCTCCAATGTTTATACCAAACTCAAATAATCGTCGCGGTCCACACTTATATCAAACATTGGTTGATACATGTCACGTCGTCTCATATTGTAGGCCCTAACGGGATAAGGTTGTCCATGGACCATGCAACGGACATTGACAATGATGATGGGTTAAAAGAAACGCAACCATGTAACCTTGGTATGCTTGTCAAGCTTGTGCCATGACCCAAAATGTCCTATTATGGAATATGGAGGTGAAATTAGTACTCAACTTCCACCGCTTGCACCTAAAGAGGAAAATAAAATACCCGGTGACCCCATTATTGTACGTTATATTTCATTCTGAGCTTAAATATCGGCTAAAGCATACATCCCTACTTATGTATATATATTTAAAATTCAAGCAGAACCGGATTGTGGTAATGAGTGGTCGTCTTGCATAAACGATGAAAAGATTCGGTGATAATTCTCTAGATGCAATGGATTGTGATAACAAACAAAGAAGATGTGGTTCGAAAACAATTGGCTTGCCAACCGTAACCCGTTAGCAATATTGATTGTGTGCATGTAAGTAGAACACCCACCAACAAAGCTCATGAGGTATCTACATTCTCTCAGAAAACATCGCCGATAAATAATATAGTTTAATGTGCTATTTTGTAACATACTATATTCTCAAATGTCGCTTTAAAGACAACAACCGCCATATGTAAATGTGGTTGGCCAAAATGACACTCTGTTTCCTCCCAACATAATGTCAACAAAAGCGCCGATACAAAATTGTGTCTTCCGCCTTTAGATTTAATGGATTGTGATGATCAACAAGGGGATGTGGTTGACAAAAATTGCTTGTTGGCCTTCAATACAAGAATAATGATGTTGCCGTGGTTAGCCTAGAAGATACACCAACAAAGAAAGACGCTGAAGCCCCGAATCTCGTGTTAAACCCAAGAAAGTGTCATTTGCAAATGTGGTAGGTCCTAATGACAAACCTATGTTGGAAGATCTTTTCTCCGATATGAATACGAACAAAAGAAAGAGAGTAAAATTGAATGACAACCTCGATGAAAGAAGGCGACTGTACAAACTTACGCGACGCTCTTTGGGTCCGTCAATTCGGAAAATGGGGTATCAAAACATCGCCTACTCCTTGCCGCCATGTTACAAGATCGCAGGTGTCATTAACGAGGCTATTATCCCTACCGCCATTTCGGATGTACATCACCTTGTTAAATTGTAAATCGAAACGAATCTTTTTTTATTTTTTTCTCGCTTCTTTTCAACTTTGTTTTCGTGAAACATCCGAAACCCCGAACGTGTCCGCTAGTCGATTCTATTCGCCCACAATTGAACCGTTTGTAGAGGTAGGTTACGTTTGTTAATCCAATAACATCATTATCATTGTGTGTATGTTATTGAATATATTTATTTTTAAGAACTTTTACAACACCAAATGCAACAAGAAAAAGGTTGTTGTTCCCGACACCTTCGCAAGTATTTGAAGCTTAAAGAACCATTACTTTATAGGTTTCCTTGGGGCTCGGTGCGGTTGTTGCTTATAGGATTTTTGGGTAGCCTTGGCATGTGTTGAAGACCGCACCTGCGTGGCTTTAATGAGTTAGTGAGTAAACACGATGCCTAGCCGGTTCATCGCACTAGTTTATTATTTTGTTTTGTTACTTATGAAACGAATGTTTACGCTTTTGATTTGCTTTATCCGTCTGCAAAGACTTGGATGCGATTGGGCTTTGGCGTGGTGTACTTTTGCAATCAAATCCTAGGTGGCAACATGCCTACCACTTATTCGGATGGCACAACATACCCCGTGGCTTGGCGAGATGTTGCAAGGTCATTTTGGCGGACTTCACCGTACATATACCACTCTGTTATAAACATCTTATAATATCCTCGCATTTGTTTTATATATCAGGTGTATTTTCCCATGAATGAAAGTACAAAACACTGGATACTCTGTGAGCTCCATATCCGCACTTGAGTTGTTTACATTTATGACTCTCTTGGGTTAGCATCAGGAGGTGAACGGTGGTTGCGAGGTTCCAAGAGAAACTTACAAACACAGCTTAAATAGTACCTAACAAACTCTGGGGTACTGCATAGTAAGGGCATATCACCGGGGGATTATAAAATCACATACAAGTGTCCAAAAGTACCAAAACAATCGGAGTTGTATGGTGATCATGAGTATGGGTGTGCATTATTTTGTACAGATTGTCTCAGAACCACCTCGAAGTAGACGACTCTCTTCAAACAGCTTTAGCTTACCGTGAACGGATGCTTAAATACTCGGAAGCACAAGGTTGAATACATAATATGATAGCGGTCTTTCAAGGTACTATCCTTAATGTCCGTTTGACCCATAATTATTGTCTAACGTTGACATGTGAAGTATTTTTCTTTCAACGATATCGTAGGTATTTTACTTCTATTATATATTAGTCGATTATTATAATATTTTTTAACTCAACGACATTTCTTTAGTTAATACCCGTGCACATATACAAAAAAACCTATGCTTTGCAAACCACTTCTATATATTATGGGTGCTATATACTAGCAGAATTTAATATTTGGTTGCCCTATAGTACATTACGGTACATGTCCTTAAATGTCTTCTTTTGCCAATCTCTTTCTTCAATACAAATCTTTCTTAATTTGTTTAACAACATCTTTCTTTCTTCTTTGGTCTATTCGGTTCATATCTTTATCCCAATCTTTCGCTTTTGTTTAACAAAATGTCCGACTATATCCCATCGGATGTTCAACTAGATATCATTCGCAGCTACCTCCTAAGTCTATACTCCACCACGTAGTGTTTGCAAGTTATGGAAGGCTAGTATAGATTGTGGTTTTTCATCTCTAATTACGGTGTTCATCGTAACGATGAGTGTTTTTTACGCTAACATTTGATCGTGGTCACAAAGGTTTTATGTTAGCTTTTAATGAACAATGATCGATACGGTACTGCATGATTTAATGCTTTCATCTATGATTGCGCTTGGCAATTCTCATGGTCTTCGTGTTTTGTTTATGGCTCTAATCTAATGTCTCGTTATTTGGAACCCGACAATCCAAAAATCACTTGCAAGATATGTCCCGCTTACACGCATCAAATTGAATGTAAAAAGATTTGTTTTGGTTTTGCCGTCCGTCCGGACACTCTTGACCCGACGATCGTGAAGGTCTCCTATCCTGCTTTTCCAAAGTGGTTTCGGTAAGTCATCTTTTCTTTCAACTCGTTAAGGTGGACATGCCTTAAAATTTCCACCCCTCGTGAAACTATCAAATTGAAACGCCAAAGTCGCGCAGAGGTCATTTTATCTATTGACCTGGAGTGAAAAGTTAACTAATGAGGACGGTGTTACATACAAGATTTACATGTTGATTTCGCTTGATTTGGTAACCAACCAATTTAAAGTTATAGACCTTTCGCAGATTTTAAAAATGAACTCCCGCCCATTCTATGTTTTCGATCTTGGAACCTCTCTAGTGATTTCGTATGATCATTGATGAAGATATGCCATTGTTTTGTGGATGGGTGTTGGACGTGAATGGTTTTGCCATAAGATCATTTAGAAGCCTCTTTGCCATCCCCACCCTATTATCTCGCTCGTTTGCTTGGGTTTACAAAGGATCGTGCTCAATAGTGGAAGCGTACATCGCCAACCATTTGGGTCACTCGCTATTCCTGTACAACAAAGAACTTGAATTATGTAACACCCTCAAAAATCGGATTTTAGCGGAAGCATACAAGTTTTGGGTGCTACTAATCGGTATCACAACACAAGCATAGAGTAAAAGGTTTTTCTTAAGAAAACTCATTTATTTAATAAAATCAATGTTTACAATAAAATTTAATGCGGAAATAGGCCCATAATAAATAAGCGGTCTCCAAATGCCAAAAATCAGAGTCGTCTATGACCATGCCATGCCATTGCCCAAGCGCCTCCAAAAGTAAACAATCGCCTCAATACCTGAGAATACACGCTAAAAGTGTCAACACGAGGTTGGTGAGTTCATAGGTTTTCATAAAAGTATTATGAGTTCAAAGATCCTTTCGATCATTGTGGCGCCCACAATGTCGCGAAAACAAGGTTTACCTTTAAGCAAAAGAATAGAAAGGTGGACCACAAGGTTTTCAAGTGCAAATCAATTCTCATAAACAAGTAAAATTTAACCGAGGCATATCCTGCCTAATTCACAGTATCAAAATATTTATCCACAAAAATAGTTCATAAACAACCACTTGGACCATATAAAAATCAAACACTACAACGAATATAGTGTCACGCAAGCTTAACTATTACGCAGGCTAAGTCATGAAACCATCACTAGATAGCACGAGCCGTGACTATCTCTAAACACACTATCAAACGACATGTTATACGTCCCCCACATGAGCCATGTTGGTAGGACGGGGTGGCCATTCCCAATAGATCTATCCATAACATTCGCACCATCCTGAGCCAGGATGTAACAATTCATAACAACGCTTGGGTTTCTAACCTTAACCTAGCACGTAATAGCTCACAAAAACATTTTTAGGTCCAATCCAAAAATAGTTCCAGCACTTGTGTCCACATAAAACATATTTAAACCATATCATGCATTTTCGTCAAACCAAGTAACAATCATTTATTCAAAGAAATCAAACATTTGCATTTAATAAAACGAGCATGTATTCTCCCCCAAAACAGTTTAAAAGCAAGTAAAGTAGGGCTATGAACTCACCTCGACACGAGCAACGCAAGAATCGCAACTAACAAGATTGGCATCAAGGAGCAAGCACAACCAAATCATGAAGAAAGGCACATCGATATCCAAAGAGTACAAGTACATCGGTACAACATTGTCACGACCTAATAGTATATGTATTATCTCAAAATACGTCTCAAAAAGTAAAATAAGATAATATCCGAAAGATAACGTGTCTTAGTTTTCGTGGATTATTCGTATAAAATGTTTCCAAAATTCCATTATCAATATCTCAAAAAGTTTAGTTTTAACATTTCGTGTGGTGGTAAAAAAAAACATAGACGCTACGTACAACTCACGCGAAAGAAGGGGCGACATCGACAGAGTCGAGACATACTGACCATAACTCACGCCAACAAGGAAATGATATTGACAAAGTCAAGAAATACTGACAATACTCAATCTAGTCAAGGCTAGGAAATGACAACATCTATTTATGAAAATTAAATATGTTAACTTTTGATAACTTCCCCAAGATCCCCAAACGTACATGTTTATAATAAAAGAATAGTTTCTATTTATTGCTTGATAATAAAAGTTTCATAAACGTTACTCGTACTTAGACGAGTTTATGATAAAGTACCTCTAATAAGTGTAGTATATTATAAATGACGCATTTGTTTATCCAATACTACCAAAATAGTTGGTATATCGTCAAAACGTATAAGTTTTAAAAAGGTTTTAGGATATTAAAGAAATCACAATGATTTAAGTTTATAAAAGATTTTACGAAATTTTCGGCATAAAATGCCCATTTATAAAACATTTCCAAGTCATAACGACTCTTGAATAACATAAAATTTATCGTTAGGTTTCTCAATTCGTCAAATGTTACAAGTTATAATATACAATTGAACATATCATTCGCGTATATATTAGTTGTTTAGTTTTATCGACCGTTTGTATTTGTTCGGGTTCAGATATGTTAAACTCTTATGAGTTTAATATATCCTTCCGTCGCTTACCAAAGGGTCCATAATGTCCAAATAACCAATACCGTAAATCCAATACGTCCAATTCTTGTCCAATCAATATATAATGTCATAGTGCTCGTAAACCAGTCCAATAATCAATGCCTCACGTGTTGCAATACATCCCTCAACTATTGTTATCTTTTCAATTATTGTTATTGTTTTTCCCATTTCAATTAAACTTTGGCCGAAACTATCTCGAAACATAATTAAATAAATGAAACAATCAACAAGTCAAATACACTCGACTAGCCTCGAACCCGTGACTACCCGAATCGGACCTTCACGGGTCATAAACCCAACCATACGATCGACCAAACCCTAGATGGGTTCGACACCAACCGAGCAAAACATACAACAACATCAAAACCATTTCAAACTTGGGACCACAAACTAGCAACCACACTACACAAGACCACGCTTGTGGTCTTTTGCTGGCTCGGGCAAACAAACACGCAACGTCAAAATCAAATAATACCCATCTTTAAGTCAACAAAATAACAGATGATACTATTCCCAACCGCGACCAAAATCAGTCTAATAAGTTATATCCAACCAGATTCGAGAACCAAAGACCAAGAATGAACTACAACACCTACAGAACGGTCCCTGAGAAGTGGTCATAAGCAGAAACCAAATCCGAAACACAAGCAGTCACGACCCTATACCAACGCAAACCAAACGCCGCTAATATAAACAAATATACCACACGAAACTCTTTTACTCTTAATCAAAAACGGTTTTTAATTCAGTTTTTATAACAACCCGCTTCCTTTATAAAATCTTCCCACGCTAACTTGTTTTCCAAAACATTTATTATTATTTTTTTTAGATGAGTTTTATTCCACGAAAACTACACCATACGCTTAATATTCGGTTTAGACAAAAATAACGTTAACTAAAATGAATGTAGGTGACGACTTACCCACGAATCCAGAAAGAAAGAGAGGAAATACGGTGATGAAACTTTAAACCAAACGAAACTCAAAAATTTCGAGGCTACAAATGTAGATCTAGGGCGTAGGTGGGTTTCACCGCGCGTGCCTAGCTCGCCTTGCTCACCTTGTCTGATCTACAAACCGGTATAAGGGTTGAATATTCGGCGGTTGGTCGGAAAAGTAGCCGGAAAATAGTGGCGGTGGCGGTTTCCATGACCGATTATATAAAAGAGAGAGAGAGTTTAGTGAGAGAGAATGTGTGTATTAAAATGAGGAGAGAGAGAGAGTGAAATGGGGTTTTTATACTCCAGGAGGGACCATGTTTGCCAATATCCAAAGTGTAAGGTAAGATAAGTGAAAATATTATAAGGACCAAACTCGTAATTTAGGAAGTCTTTCACAAGTATTAGCTTCGGGACACATTTGAAGGAGTAAACGGACTCGAAAAATTACGAAACTTGCGCCATTGCTCACGAAATCATTTTTCCAATAAAAATGAGTATTTATTTGACTATTTTCTCACAAATAGAAATAATGATCACTTCGAATGGTTTAAAGAGTTTACAGTGTGTTGCACGCCGTAGTGTCAAATTTTCACATTTCATGAGATAACTTTCTCGTTTCACGCCCATCAAACTCGGAAAGTTTGTAAATGAAAATGACTTAATTCCTTGAAAAATAAATATCTCGAAAATCGCGGATGTTATAGACTTCCTCTCTAACGGAATCGCGTCCTCGCGATTCAATTCGAAAGTTATCCATTAGATTTGAAAAGAGATATAGATAATTTCAAGATTCAATTTTCACGCTCTCACGAATTCGAGATGTTTCTTAGAGTTTCCACCGATCAAGAAAATAGGAAAACGACTTTGCTCAAGTCATTTGACCTCACGGTTCACGCTTTCGATAGGTTCCTCAACACGGCTTAGGCGTCGTCGATATGGATATCTTCCAAAGAAGGACAACAATTTCTTTCAATGAGGCATTTCTCATATCATTGCATGCAAACGCCATGAATAGCTAAGTTCTAGCGGTAGCTTAAGTCTCTAAGCCACTAGTCCAACTCTAGCAAGAGTCTTAACAAGGATCAACACAACGAAGATTAAACTTTTCACATTTACTAAACGCATCGCACAATCCATGGTGAGATTTTAGGCATAGCTTCGCCTCCAATCATGGAATCTCGCGATTCATGTCATTCATCCATCGTAGCTCTTCCGATGATCGTGAGCGCTTGCATTATGCTTTGATCTAAACAATCTCGCCGCTTATGAACGGTTTTAGGATATCTAGTTGGGTATCCCCACTTCGATTCGACAAATTATTGAGCGACATTTTCAACCATAAAGTGCCTCGCACCACGTGGCTATGGTTATAAGAGATTCCAACCAATGGGAGGTGTCTACCTCAACCATCGCCTAATCGATCCCGCGGACACGCAACATGTCCTAAACGTTTGATGGTCCTTAACTCCCGCCAACAACCGTGAATGATACCCAAGACTCATACCACAACTTGTTCTCATGGCTCTTGGGTGATGACCGTAAAGTTGATGTGAAACGATTATCGACAGAGGTGATAGAAATCGACTCCAAAATGTACAACAATCTCCTTCAAGCACATGAGAGCAAGGTTGTCCATAATGATTGTTTCTTCGATTAGCATAAACCGGGTAAATTTGGGACACGACCAACAACTACCCGTGATAAAGGCGCGGAATTCACTTGTGGTTCATTTATAATATAGCGACCAAACATTTCAGTAGGTGACCACGTAATGATTTGTCGGAAAGTTGAAAGCGCTTGGAAAGACAACAACGAGGGGCTCAATATATCATAAGAAGGTAGCAAGAATCACGATATTCCCAAAGGGCGAGCGAAGGATTAAACGATACCCAAGGATCGCGGTTCAAGTTACTCCTTAAAGTCTTAAGGTTTCGTTGGACCAATGTAATCTCCGTCAAAGCTTAGTTAAGCGTATTGAGTACGATCAAGAGAGAGCATTAATCACCACTAGCAATCAATAGATTGATTCCAGAGTGCACTTAATACTTAACTCATAAAGATATAGCATTCAACCAACGCCATAATTTCCATAAGAAATTCTACTACCAATCGATATCAAATCAAATCTTAAATATAATTGAACGACGATGGTTCCAAAAGTTATGCTAAAAGCATACCCATCGACAGAGCGCAAGGTGCAACATCAAAAGAACAAATTTCAATGGGATAATCATCGATCAAGATAAGGCTTGAGTAGAGGCGCCTACAACAAGACAAAACAAAACCACGAGAATGAGCGAATCCATTTTCACCATAGGGACCAAAATCGCAGAATCTACAATCCATATTTAACGAGCCAAGATCGATTCCAAACATTCCAAGAAGTCCGATGAGCTTATTACAACTTCGCGCAACCCAAATGCAAACTTATGACCAATCGGGTCTAGCCTGACCCGATGCAAAACAAGGTCTTACAGTTCCAACGATTCCAAAAATAATCCGAAGTCAAATAATGATTAGACGGCGACGAATAGCGATTCATAACCAAGGAAGGATATCGCGATAAACAAGAATTTGTGATGCCAGTGTGTTGTGTGTGAAGGAAAGCTTTTATAAAATTTCATGCTCGTATACACACACCAAAACTTTTCCATTTCCCGAAATCAAGCCAAAAATCAACCGGACATAATTATATTATAACTACTCCAAGTATCCCAAAATTCACCTCCGAGTCGGACATAGGTGATCAAAGCTATGTCCCACCCGTCCTCGGTTGAATATAGGTGATCGCCTATATTCACCGAGGTTCAATGAATTTTGATACACTTGACTTAGTTACTTCTAGCCTCATGTCTTTCACTTTCCAAAATCCATTTTCAAAAGATTAAAACAAGTGTCCACACGCGAGACGAGTGATGAGATTGTGCAGGAAAGAGACGCAATGCTACAACAGACACGATGCGTAAACATAAGTATGTCAAGATACTTATAACATATAGCTAAAATAAATGGATATACTCATCCAATAGTAAGCACACATCTCATCAAATATATTAGCAATCAAAGTCACAAGTGAGGCAAAGACTTGGCAGGCAGGTGCACGTGTCGGTCATAGGGTTAAATTTTTATAAAAGTGGTTATAGTCTAGGTTTTGAAAATTTACCCGCTTCTATAACCTAGGCTCGATACCAATCAGAACACCTCAAAATCGGATTTTAGCGAAGCATACAAGTTTTGGGTGCTACTAATCGGTATCACAACACAAGCATAGAGTAAAAGGTTTTTCTTAAGAAAACTCATTTATTTAATAAAATCAATGTTTACAATAAAATTTAATGCGGAAATAGGCCCATAATAAATAAGCGGTCTCCAAATGTTAAAATCGAGTCGCCTACGACCATGCCATGCCATTGCCCAAGCGCCCAAAAGTAAACAATCGCCTCAATACCGAGAATACACGCTAAAAGTGTCAACACGAGGTTGGTGAGTTCATAGGTTTTCATAAAAGTATTATGAGTTCAAAGATCCTTTCGATCATTGTGGCGCCACAATGTCGCGAAACAAGGTTTACCTTTAAGCAAAAGAATAGAAAGGTGGACCACAAGGTTTTCAAGTGCAAATCAATTCTCATAAACAAGTAAATTTAACCGAGGCATATCCCGCCTAATTCACAAGATCAAAATATTTATCCACAAAATAGTTCATAAACAACCACTGGACCATATAAAAATCAAACACTACAACGAATATAGTGTCACGCAGCTTAACTATTACGCAGCTAAGTCATGAAACCATCACTAGATAGCACGAGCCGTGACTATCTCTAAACACACTATCAAACGACATGTTATACGTCCCCACATGAGCCATGTTGGTAGGACGGGGTGGCCATTCCCAATAGATCTATCCATAACATTCGCACCATCCTGAGCCAGGATGTAACAATTCATAACAACGCTTGGGTTTCTAACCTTAACCTAGCACGTAATAGCTCACAAAAACATTTTTAGGTCCAATCCAAAAATAGTTCCAGCACTTGTGTCCACATAAAACATATTTAAACCATATCATGCATTTTCGTCAAACCAAGTAACAATCATTTATTCAAAGAAATCAAACATTTGCATTTAATAAAACGAGCATGTATTCTCCCCCAAAACAGTTTAAAAGCAAGTAAAAGTAGGGGCCATGAACTCACCTCGATACGAGCAACGCAAGAATCGCAACTAACAAGACTGGCATCAAGGAGCAAGCACAACCAAATCATGAAGAAAGGCACATCGATATCCAAAGAGTACAAGTACATCGGTACAACATTGTCACGACCTAATAGTATATGTATTATCTCAAAATACGTCTCAAAAAGTAAAATAAGATAATATCCGAAAGATAACGTGTCTTAGTTTTCGTGGATTATTCGTATAAAATGTTTCCAAAATTCCATTATCAATATCTCAAAAAGTTTAGTTTTAACATTTCGTGTGGTGGTAAAACATAGACGCCACGCATAAACTCACGCGAAAGAAGGCGACATCGACAGTAGTCGAGACATACCGACCATAACTCACGCCAACAAGGAAATGATATTGACAAAGTCAAGAAATCGACAATACTCAATCTAGTCAAGGCTAGGAAATGACAACATCTATTTATGAAAATTAAATATGTTAACTTTTGATAACTTCCCAAGATCCCCAAACGTATATGTTTATAATAAAAGAATAGTTTTATTTATTGCTTGATAATAAAAGTTTCATAAACGTTACTCGCACTTAGACGAGTTTATGATAAAGTACCTCTAATAAGTGTAGTATATTATAATGACGATTTGTTTATCCAATACTACCAAAATAGTTGGTATATCGTCAAAACGATAAGTTTTAAAAAGGTTTTAGGATATTAAAGAAATCACAATGATTTAAGTTTATAAAAGATTTTACGAAATTTTCGCATAAAATGCCCATTTATAAAACATTTCCAAGTCATAACGACTTTGAATAACATAAAATTTATCGTTAGGTTTCTCAATTCGTCAAATGTTACAAGTTATAATATACAATTGAACATATCATTCACAGATATATTAGTTGTTTAGTTTTATCGACCGCTTGTATTTGTTCGGTTCGACATGTTAAACTCTTATGAGTTTAATATATCCTTCCGTCGCTTACCAAAGGGTCCATAATGTCCAAATAACCAATACCAGAATCCAATACGCCCAATTCTTGTCCAATCAATATATAATGTCATAGTGCTCGTAAACCACTCCAATAATCAATGCCTCACGTGTTGCAATACATCCTCAACTATTGTTATCTTTTCAATTATTGTTATTGTTTTTCCCATTTCAATTAAACTTTGTCGAAACTATCTCGAAACATAATTAAATAAATGAAACAATCAACAAGTCAAATACACTCGACTAGCCTCGAACCCGTGATCACCCGAATCGGACCTTCACGGGTCATAAACCCGAACCATACGACCGACCAAACCCTAGATGGGTTCGACACCAAACCGAGCAAAACATACAACAACATCAAAACCATTTCAAACTTGGGACCACAAACTAGCAACCACTACACAAGACCACGCTTGTGGTCTTTGTCGCTCGAACAAACAAACACGCAACGTCAAAATCAAATAATACCCATCTTTAAGTCAACAAAATAATGATGATACTATTCCCAACCGCTGACCAAAATCAGCCTAATAAGTTATATCCAACCGATTCGAGAACCAAAGACCAAGAATGAACTACAACACCTACGAACGGTCCCCGAGAAGTGGTCATAGCGTAAACCAACCAAACACAAGCAAATACGACCCTATACCAACGCAAACCAAACGCCGCTAATATAAACAAATATACCACACGAAACTCTTTTACTCTTAATCAAAAACGGTTTTTAATTCAGTTTTTATAACAACCCGCTTCCTTTATAAAATCTTCCCACGCTAACTTGTTTTCCAAAACATTTATTATTATTTTTTTTTAGATGAGTTTTATTCCACGAAAACTACACCATACGCTTAATATTCGGTTTAGACAAAAATAACGTTAACGAAAATGAATGTAGGTGACGACTTACCCACGAACGAGAAAGAAAGAGAGGGAAATACGGTGATGAAACTTTAAACCAAACGAAACTCAAAAAATTTCGAGGCTACAAATGTAGATCTAGGGCGCGTAGGTGGGTTTCACCGTGCGTGCCCTAGCTCGTCTTGCTCACCTTGCTCCGATCTACAAACTGGTATAAGGGTTGAATATTCCGACGGCGGTTGGCCGGAAAAGTAGCCGGAAAATAGTGGCGGTGGCGGTTTCCGGTGACCAGATTATATAAAAGAGAGAGAGAGAGTTTAGTGAGAGAGAATGTGTGTATTAAAATGAGGAGAGAGAGAGAGTGAAATGGGGTTTTTATACTCCAGGAGGGACCATGTTTGCCAATATCCAAAGTGTAAGGTAAGATAAGTGAAAATATTATAAGGACCAAACTCGTAATTTAGGAAGTCTTTCACAAGTATTAGCTTCGGACACATTTGAAGGAGTAAACGGACTCGAAAATTACGAAACTTGCGCCATTGCTCACGTAAATCATTTTTCCAATAAAATGAGTATTTATTTGACTATTTTCTCACAAATAGAAATAATGATCACTTGAATGGTTTAAAGAGTTTACAGTTGTGTCGATGCACGCGTAGTGTCAAATTTTCACATTTCATGAGATAACTTTCGTTTTCACGCCCATCAAACTCGTGAAAGTTTGTAAATGAAAAATGTACTTAATTCCTTGAAAATAAATATCTCGAAAATCGCGGGATGTTATAGACTTCCTCTTAACGGAATCGCGGCCTCGCGATTCAATTCGAAGTTATCCATTAGATTTGAAAAGAGATATAGATAATTTCTCAAGATTCAATTTTCACGTTCTCACGCCGAATTCGAGATGTTTCTTAGAGTTTCCACCGATCAAGAAAATAGGAAAACGACTTTGCTCAAGTCATTTGACCTCACGGTTCACGCCGATAGGTTCCTCAACACGCTTAGGCGTTCGTCGATATGGATATCTTCCAAAGAAGGACAACAATTTCCTTCAACAATGAGGCATTTCCTCATATTGCGCACATGCAAACGTCATGAATAGCTAAGTTCTAGCGGTAGCTTAAGTCTCTAAGCCACTAGTCCAACTCTAGCAAGAGTCTTAACAAGGATCAACACAACGAAGATTAAACTTTTCACATTTACTAAACGTACCGCACAATCCATGGTGAGATTTTAGGCATAGCTTCGTCTCCAATCATGGAATCTCAAGGATTCATGTCATTCATCCATCGTAGCTCTTCTGATGATCGTGAGCAGTTTGCATTATGCTTTTGATCTAAACAATCTCTCGCCAGTTTCATGAACGGTTTTAGGATATCTAGTTGGGTATCCCCCACTTCGATTCGACAAATTATTGAGCGACATTTTCAACCATAAAGTGCCTCGTACCACGTGGCTATGGTTATAAGAGATTCCAACCAATGGGAGGTGTCTACCTCAACCATCGCCTAAATCGATCCCGCGGACACGCAACATGTCCTTAAACGTTTGGATGGTCCTTTAACTCCTGCCAACAGTCTGTGAATGATACCCAGTACTCATACCACAACTTGTTCTCATGGCTCTTGGAGTGATGACCAGAAAGTTGATGTGAAACGATTATCAGATTAGAGGTGATAGAAATCGGCACTCCAAAATGTACAACAATCTCCTTCAAGCACATGAGAGCAAGGTTGTCCATAATGATTGTTTCTTCGATTAGCATAAACTGGGTAAATTTGGGACACGACCAACAACTACCCAGATAAAGGCGCGGAATTCACTTCCAGGGTTCAGTTTATAATATAGCGACCAAACATTTCGTAGGGTGACCACATAATGATTTGTCGGAAAGTTGAAAGCAGTTGGAAAGACAATAACAGTAGGGCTCAATATATCATAAGAAGGTAGCAAGAATCACAGATATTCCCAAAGGGCGAGCGAAGGATTAAACTACAGCTCCAAGGATCGCGGTTCAAGTTACTCCTTAAAGTCTTAAGGTTTCTGTTGGACCAACAGAATCTCCGTCGAAAAGCGAGTTAAGCAGATTTAGAGTACGACTCTGAAGGAGAGCATTAATTACCACTAGCAATCAATAGATTGATTCCGTAGTGCACTTAATACTTAACGCATAAAGATATAGCATTCAAATCCAACGTCATAATTTCCATAAGAAATTCTACTACCAATCGATATCAAATCAAATCTTAAATATAATTGAACGACGATGGTTCCAAAAAGTTATGCTAAAAGCATACCCATCGATAGAGCGCAAGGTGCAACATCAAAAGAACAGCCTCAATGGGATAATCATCGATCGAAGATAAGGCTTGGAGTAGAGGCGTCTACAACAAGACAAAACAAAACCACGAGAATGAGCGAATCCATTTTCACCATAGGGACCAAAATCGCAGAATCTACAATCCATATTTAACGTAGCCAAGATCGATTCCAAACATTCCAAGAAGTCCGATGAGCTTATTACAACTTTGCGCAACCCAAATGCAAACTTATGACCAATCAGGTCTAGCCTGACCCGATGCAAAACAAGGTCTTACAGTTCCAACGATTCCAAAAATAATCCGAAGTCAAATAATGATTAGACGGCGATTTAATAGCGATTCATAACCAAGGAAGGATATCGCGATAAACAAGAATTTGTGATGCCGCGTGTTGTGTGTGAAGGAAAGCTTTTATAAAATTTCATGCTCGTATACACACACCAAAACTTTTCCATTTCCCGAAATCAAGCCAAAAATCAACCGGACATAATTATATTATAACTACTCCAAGTATCCCAAAATTCACCTCTGAGTCGGACATAGGTGATCAGGCTATGTCCCACTGTCCCTGGTTGAATATAGGTGATCAGTCTATATTCACCCGAGGTTCAATGAATTTTGATACACTTGACTTAGTTACTCTAGCCTCATGTCTTTCACTTTCCAAAATCCATTTTCAAAAGATTAAAACAAGTGTCCACACGCGAGGACGAGTGATGAGATTGTGCAGGGAAAGAGACGCAATGCTACAACAGATACGATGCGTAAACATAAGTATGTCGAAGATACTTATAACATATAGCGAAAATAAATGGATATACTCATCCAATAGTAAGGCACACATCTCATCAAATATATTAGCAATCAAAGTCACAAGTGAGGCAAAGAACTTAGCGCGGCACGTGTCGGTCATAGGGTTAAATTTTTATAAAAGTGGTTATAGTCTAGGTTTTGAAAATTTACCCGCTTCTATAACCTAGGCTCGATACTAATCTGTAACACCTCAAAATCGGATTTTAGCGAAGCATACAAGTTTTGGGTGCTACTAATCGGTATCACAACACAAGCATAGAGTAAAAGGTTTTTCTTAAGAAAACTCATTTATTTAATAAAATCAATGTTTACAATAAAATTTAATGCGAAATAGGCCCATAATAAATAAGCGGTCTCCAAATGCCAAAAATCGTAGTCGCTCTATGACCATGCCATGCCATTGCCCAAGCGCCCAAAGTAAACAATCGCCTCAATACCGAGAATACACGCTAAAAGTGTCAACACGAGGTTGGTGAGTTCATAGGTTTTCATAAAAGTATTATGTAGTTCAAAGATCCTTTCGATCATTGTGGCGCCCACAATGTCGCGAAACAAGGTTTACCTTTAAGCAAAAGAATAGAAAGGTGGACCACAAGGTTTTCAAGTGCAAATCAATTCTCATAAACAAGTAAAATTTAACCGAGGCATATCCCGCCTAATTCACAAGATCAAAATATTTATCCACAAAATAGTTCATAAACAACCACTGGACCATATAAAATCAAACACTACAACGAATATAGTATCACGCAAGCTTAACTATTACGCAGCTAAGTCATGAAACCATCACTAGATAGCACGAGCCGTGACTATCTCTAAACACACCATCAAACGACATGTTATACGTCCCCACACGAGCCATGTTGGTAGGACGGGTGGCCATTCCCAATAGATCTATCCATAACATTCGCACCATCCCGAGCCGTGATGTAACAATTCATAACAACGCTGGGTTTCTAACCTTAACCTAGCACGTAATAGCTCACAAAAACATTTTAGGTCCAATCCAAAATAGTTCCAAGACTTGTGTCCACATAAAACATATTTAAACCATATCATGCATTTAGTCAAACCAAGTAACAATCATTTATTCAAAGAAATCAAACATTTGCATTTAATAAACGAGCATGTATTCTCCCCAAAACAGCTTTAAAAGCAAGTAAAGTAGGGGCTATGAACTCACCTCGACACGAGCAACGCAAGAATCGCAACTAACAAGACGGCATCAAGGAGCAAGCACAACCAAATCATGAAGAAAGGCACATCGATATCCAAAGAGTACAAGTACATCGGTACAACATTGTCACGACCTAATAGTATATGTATTATCTCAAATACGCCTCAAAAGTAAAATAAGATAATATCCAAAGATAACGTGTCTTAGTTTTCGTGGATTATTCGTATAAAATGTTTCCAAAATTCCATTATCAATATCTCAAAAGTTTAGTTTTAACATTTCGTGTGGTAAAACATAGACGCCACGCACAACTCACGCGAAAGAAGGGCGACATCGACGAGTCGAGACATACCGACCATAACTCACGCCAACAAGGAAATGATATTGACAAAGTCAAGAAATCGACAATACTCAATCTAGTCAAGGCTAGGAAATGACAACATCTATTTATGAAAATTAAATATGTTAACTTTTGATAACTTCCCAAGATCCCCAAACGTACATGTTTATAATAAAAGAATAGTTTCTATTTATTGCTTGATAATAAAAGTTTCATAAACGTTACTCGTACTTAGACGAGTTTATGATAAAGTACCTCTAATAAGTGTAGTATATTATAAATGACGCATTTGTTTATCCAATACTACCAAAATAGTTGGTATATCGTCAAAACGTATAAGTTTTAAAAAGGTTTTAGGATATTAAAGAAATCACAATGATTTAAGTTTATAAAAGATTTTACGAAATTTTCGGCATAAAATGCCCATTTATAAAACATTTCCAAGTCATAACGACTCTTGAATAACATAAAATTTATCGTTAGGTTTCTCAATTCGTCAAATGTTACAAGTTATAATATACAATTGAACATATCATTCGCGTATATATTAGTTGTTTAGTTTTATCGACCGTTTGTATTTGTTCGGGTTCAGATATGTTAAACTCTTATGAGTTTAATATATCCTTCCGTCGCGTTTACCAAAGGGTCCATAATGTCCAAATAACCAATACCGTAAATCCAATACGTCCAATTCTTGTCCAATCAATATATAATGTCATAGTGCTCGTAAACCAGTCCAATAATCAATGCCTCACGTGTTGCAATACATCCCTCAACTATTGTTATCTTTTCAATTATTGTTATTGTTTTTCCCATTTCAATTAAACTTTGGCCGAAACTATCTCGAAACATAATTAAATAAATGAAACAATCAACAAGTCAAATACACTCGACTAGCCTCGAACCTGTGACTACCCGAATCGGACCTTCACGGGTCATAAACCCGAACCATACGACTGACCCGAAACCCTAGATGGGTTCGACACCAAATCCGAGCAAAACATACAACAACATCAAAACCATTTCAAACTTGGGACCACAAACTAGCAACCACACTACACAAGACCACGCTTGTGGTCTTTTGCTGGCTCGGGCAAACAAACACGCAACGTCAAAATCAAATAATACCCATCTTTAAGTCAACAAAATAACAGATGATACTATTCCCAACCGCGACCAAAATCAGTCTAATAAGTTATATCCAACCAGATTCGAGAACCAAAGACCAAGAATGAACTACAACACCTACGAGCGGTCCCCGAAAGTGGTCATAGCGTAAACCAAATCCGAAACACAAGCAGTCACGACCCTATACCAACGCAAACCAAACGCCGCTAATATAAACAAATATACCACACGAAACTCTTTTACTCTTAATCAAAACGGTTTTTAATTCAGTTTTTATAACAACCCGCTTCCTTTATAAAATCTTCCCACGCTAACTTGTTTTCCAAAACATTTATTATTATTATTTTTAGATGAGTTTTATTCCACGAAAACTACACCATACGCTTAATATTCGGTTTAGACAAAATAACGTTAACGAAAATGAATGTAGGTGACGACTTACCTAACGAGAAAGAAAGAGAGGAAATACGGTGATGAAACTTTAAACCAAACGAAACTCAAAAATTTCGAGGTTACAAATGTAGATCTAGGGCGCGTGAAGTGGGTTTCACCGTCGTGCCCTAGCTCGCCTTGCTCACCTTGCTCGATCTACAAACCGGTATAAGGGTTGAATATTCCGGCGGTTGGTCGAAAAGTAGCCGGAAAATAGTGGCGGTGGCGGTTTCCGGTGACCGATTATATAAAGAGAGAGAGTTTAGTGAGAGAGAATGTGTATTAAAATGAGGAGAGAGAGAGAGTGAAATGGGGTTTTTATACTCCAGGAGGGACCATGTTTGCCAATATCCAAAGTGTAAGGTAAGATAAGTGAAAATATTATAAGGACCAAACTCGTAATTTAGGAAGTCTTTCACAAGTATTAGCTTCGGGACACATTTGAAGGAGTAAACGGACTCGAAAAATTACGAAACTTGCGCCATTGCTCACGAAATCATTTTTCCAATAAAAATGAGTATTTATTTGACTATTTTCTCACAAATAGAAATAATGATCACTTCGAATGGTTTAAAGAGTTTACAGTTGTGTCGGTACGCGTAGTGTCAAATTTTCACATTTCGCGAGATAACTTTCTCGTTTTCACGTCCATCAAACTCAGGAAAGTTTGTAAATGAAAAACAGACTTAATTCCTTGAAAAATAAATATCTGGAAAATCGCGGGATGTTATAAATTATTTGCCAACATGGGAATTTTAGGAGATACGGGATCTTTCTACATTGCCCCATACAAAGAATCTCTTCTTTTGTTAAATCATACAGACTGTGCTGTCTATAGTATGTTTTATTTATAACTTACCATTCTATTCATGTTCCTTTTAAACATTATCACATGATTTGGTTAATGATATATCAATGCCATTTTCAACAGGTTTGTTCGGCTGAAGTTACGGATCAGGCTAAATGGGAATGCATGTTTGTGGTTTTAGTATGTTGTCTGTGTGGGAAGGAAGCATTGGACTGTTTAGATTTTTCGTAGTCGATGAATGTTATCAATCAAGTGGTTGTATAATATGTAACAATTAAAGTTATAACCATGTAGTAATCATAATATGTAGTTGGTTGTCTGTATCAAACGTTGTATGTCAACGTATTTACTATTTCATCTCTTATGTTATCCCATTACCCATTTTTTTTTAATTTTGGGCAACAAGCAGTTGTTACCCAAAATAATTTTGGCAACCTAATTATGTTCTTAGGGCAACTTGTTTTCCATACGGAATACTTTTATAAACCCACGACTCCTTCTAGAAGCACATTTCGTATTCTACAACCTACTAATAACTACCAACTTGAGACAATGCACACTTCCAAAAATAGAGGTTTAACATTCAACACTAGTACAAATTAACTATCGCTTGTAACTTTACTACAAGCGGTGGTAAAAGATCGTCCTGCTCACCCACAAAAGCGGTAGTAAAAACAACTAGCGCTTGTAAGTTAATTTAAGTAATCGAGCATAAAAGCGAAGTAGCATTTGTTTTATGTTTACAAACGTCGATAAAGCTCAAAATAATCCACTCAAACGAATGTCACTTGACGCATCCGATAACTCGATGTCGTTGTGAAGATGTTCTTTAAAAATAATCCGGTGAAGATGTTGATGTTTTTACAATGAGTAATGGTCTTTAAAATTGTTTCGTCCATTAACATAAAAATCAGTTTTAAATCCCAGTTTAGAGTAGGATCTACTACAGAAGGTGACTAAACGAACACAACCTAGTACTCCTTAAGAAGAATAATTAACGAACAATTATTCTCACTAAACACCTCGATATGTTGTTAATACACCTAATACTCAATAGTATTGCCGTTTACAACCTTGAAGTGTATCGACTCTAGATATCACCAAAACTAATATATAACTCAAACCTAGGACCTACTTTAATAGGATAAGGAGTCCTTTACAAAATACACTAATATCGTACAAGATAAATATACTTACAATACTTATCTAATACAAAACATCCCACCGAAGACATTCTAGAATATTACATATTCATTCCACACAATCATACTAGCAGTGACAAGTACATTAGCGTGGTACGCGACTTTTACCGCCATCGGTTTGTGTATTGTCGACACTCTTCTTTTCCGCTGGCTTTCCGGTGGCTTTTCCTCTTGGTCTTTGCCTTTATCCTTTTCTTGAAGGAGTTACGGTGGCTTGCTTCCTCGTGGCCTGGCGTATTCAACCCATGGGATTCCCCGATGAATTAGATAGGCCTTTCAACTTCAAGGGCCTTCGTGGGGTTTCCTGTCTAACACGCCTCTGCGGTACAGAAGGGCTTTTGGTAATGTAGCTTCCCAACCCGCGCAGTTTTATTTTATCCCGGCTCCATAAGTCGGTCATTTTTTCCTTAGACCCGCCTATCCAACCAGATATCCTCGAATTAGTAGACGCGCACTTGAATGAGGGTTGGTCGCACCAATGAGAGGAAGAAGGCATAGCTTTCATCCTCGCTTGTTTGACTTTCTTAGGGAAGTTTCTTGTTTAAAGGGCCGGTTTACGTATTTCGTTGCCCCTAACTTCCTTTTGTCGCCCTTCCCTACGGGACCCATCCGCCGAACATATATTGTCACCCCATGACCCATTCCCATGATTTATTTCCTTCTTCCGCCTCGAACGGCGAGGTTAAGAAGGAAATGCCTGCACTTTCAAGATCCCATATTGCTAATGAGAGTCCAATAGGTTTAAACTCCCACCTTTGGTATGGCAGACTACCACAACTTAAATGGACATGGGTTTTGGGTGAAGGTGTGTTGTGGATGTTCGCGAGATGGGTTTTAGTCGTCATTTTAGAACCACTAACTGCTTTTTAGTAGTCATTTTAGAACATGTTTCGCTTGTCGCAAAGATCGCCTTTGCGCTTTTTTTTTGGTAAAGGTTTAGGCTGGGTTTTTGAAACGGCGCGTGGGCAACGAGTTGTTGTTGACGTCCGTATGTATTCTTTTTGCACTTGTGTACAATCGGTATCTTTTTCTCGAATAACATCTTCAACTTCTCTTCGGTTTTTAAAATATTCCTTGCTGATTTGCGGTGGAAATATTTTTGTAGGTGAAGGAATTGTTCCTTTTTGCTTTTTCTCGACTTTCCCTTGATTTATCTCGTGTATTTATAGGGAGGATGCGAGGATTTTACTGTTCGTGCACCCGTTATCATTAATTTTCATTAACTGTTTTGTGGGTAGGCACGTGCCTAGGCTCTTGCTAATCGTTGTTTGCTATATTTGACATAAAATTACTTGGGAAGGAACGAGAAGCTTTACATGCAAATTTTCTCTCCTTTTGGTATTTGAATATAAATGATTACGTAAACACAAAGAAATTTGCTTTTATGGAAACTAGCGGTGGTTTTGCGACACTAGGAGTGGGTACAACGACGTTAGCAAAGGGTTAGATCGACGTTAGCGTGGTTGGGGATTTACGTATGAATGCACTTAAGAATTTATTCAAAACACTTAGCCTCCTTTCATGGCGGCGATTGTAACTCTTAATCGAGTTTGTATCCCAATTCAATCCAAATTAATTTGTACTAAAAACTTACTTTTTTAACACTTGTAGCAGTTGTTACCACTATGACTTTTTTTTAACTAAATAAAATTTCATCTTCATATTACTACTTTATTAGTAAATTTTTTTATTTTGTAAAGTGACTTACTATCTCGAACACAGGTTCAATAACTACGCAAACAAATACAAGTATATACTAGTAAGTAGTAACATAAAAGGGATCACATCCATAGGTTAACATGACATACACAGACTATACAAAGATGAGATAAGTGACTCCAAATGTAACAACGATCCCGTAATAAACAAAAGGCATCGCTTCCATGTAATTAATACAAAGCACATCAAACCTCCATTGACTCAACTTTTAATTAAACCATTCACTCTTTAACACGGTCATGTTTTCTAAACCAATAATACGTAAGTTTGGAACTCACCAGATCCTCATTTTGCATCCTTAACAGGTGATTAATAGTTGGCAACCAACAATCCGAACCGCATAAAAGCTCCACTTCCGCTATCATTTGTTGTCTACGGTTGACACGGCCCCTAAATTGTGTACTCATGGCAACTATACTTTGGGCAACTAAATTGTGTACTCATGGCAACTAGTTTAAATAGTAGTACTTTTAGTCAAGTGGTGATGTATGCAACAAGGGGTTGGGGTTTGACTGGATTTAATTTACATATTTCTATTTTTTTAAACTATTTTTATGACTAGTTTGCTAGTGCATACCTATCAAATGGTACTTTGGGCAACTAAATAGTGTACTCATGGCAACTAGTTTACGTAGTAGTACTTTTAGCCAATTGGTGATGTATGCAACAAGGGGCTAGGGTTTCACTGGATTTATTTAATTTACATCTTTCTATTTTTTTCAAATATTTTTTATGACGACTTTGCTAGTTCATAGCTAGCAAATGTTACTTTGGGCAACTAAATAGTGTACTAATGGAAACTACAATAGTACTTTTAGTCCAGTTGTGATGTATGCAAAAAGGGGTGGGGATTGAGTGGATATAATTTGCATTCAGTGTTTTTTTATTAGTCATACGTATATTCATGTAAACTGTCCAACTAGTTACAAAACTTGACAAATTTATTTCGGTAAAAAAATAAAATACAATAGACATTTGGGTAAATCAAACATACAATATACCTAGCGAATTATTTTTTAATGTGTGAACGTTTGGAATAAACTTATGCCAAGTTCCTTATTCTTGTATTGTTATGCCCAAAAAAAATCAAACCTTCAAAGTGCAAGAAAAAAGAAAAGAAATAAAAAATAAAAATAAAAACAATAAAAAGTTACATATTGCAAGTAAGTAAGCATAGAATATGAATAAGTGTCCATAAAATATGAAGGTAAATCCGGCACTTCTTACGTTTCCAGTTTTATCTTATTTTATTTTATTATTATTTGTAATTTATTTTTTGTAATTTCTTATATTTTTTTTGTCCTCCTGGTTTCATATATATACACGCAATTTGTTTGACGTGGTTTCGTTTTTAATCTTAATAGTAGTAAACTGCGGTATATGTAATAATAAAAAAGGGGGAAAATGAAAAGGCGTGTATGTGAAAGGTTGGTCATTTAATGCTACTTCTTGTGGTAGACAAAATGGTAGGGTGGCTGTCAACTCAACGGACGCATCAGTTTTGTACACTGACACAACACTAATTATATTATAACTTAAACTAAACCTTCTGTTTAAAACACACACATAGCAATCAAAGGGGGAAAAAAATAAAACATACAAAACAAAACTGAAAAAAGGATGAATACACCTATGCCATTCTGTGAAGAACTTGCTGGTGTTGCAGGATCTAGTTTTGTTAGAGATATGATGATAGTTCGTTTTCGAAGGGATGTGAGTGTTGTCATGGTGGATGAAGCAGAGTTGATGAAGAAGGCTCAAGAAATCAGGGCACGTGTGGCTGAAAGGGATCATGTTATTGGAGAGTTGGAGCTTTTATACCCATTTGAATATTATGTGGAAAGTATTTTAGAATTAACCAAGTCAGAAACCGAAGATCGTGAAGTCGCAGCGATATTGGTCAATGTAATGAAGAAGCGAGCGAGCCGAGAGCTTCATCATTCATAGAAAGTCGAAAGGCATGGTGTCTTGATTCGGTTAATTGTTGTCTTAGCGGTGACGATGTCTTGTTTATGTTGGTATTTCTATTTCTAGTCATGTATCTTGTGTTGAATTTTAGTTTAATCATTGTTGTGAAATGTGGGTCTAGGCTTTGGCAAATGGATGTAAAATATTTGAATAAATAAAAGCCATGGTTTCGTAAAATAATTATATTATGGTCACTTTAATTGTGCCTGCATCTCATGATCTATTCTGAAAGAATACCGCCTCCATTGTTTCAAGAATAAATCTGTTTGAGCTGCCGTCATTGTGGACCTGTTTACCTGGTTAATGCAAGTAAATCTCATTATTAAAATATGCATATGGGAATGTAACGTTTCAAACCAACAAAGTGTATCAAGTAAGCGGTGCCAAAAAAACATCATGATGTTGGTTTCCGACATGTCATATAAAACATAAACCCTAAAGAATGAAGCACTAGAGTGTAACGTTTCAAACAAACAAAGTGTATCAAGTAAGCGGTGCCAAAAAACATCATGCTGTTGGTTTTCGACATGTCATATAAAACATAAACCCTAAAGAATGAAGCACTAGAGTTAAAGGGGTATAATGAGCATACCTATAAAACATAAACCCTAATAACAATTTAAATAACTTTGAATTAAATAAAAAATTTACTAATAGAATATAAAATATAAAAGTGCACGCTTATTTATATTCATGTATAAATGTACGAACGAATCTGGTAACAAAAGTACATACGGGAGAGTACAACAAACTGGATTTGTTTCTAAAATAGCGAAAAGGACAACGATATATTTTTATTTGGATTCTTGTTGAAAGTGACCTAGTGTATAACAAGGAATGTGGGATGTTGATTGTTGGGACTTGGGACCATAAACCGATGTGTGGGGTATAAAAGGTTTAAGTGTTTGTCATTCTAGGTCCCTCATGTATCTTACTACCGTCATAGTAATGATTAAAACTGCTAGTTAAAGTTAGAATCGCTAGTCTTGAAGACAATTTATCATATAAACGTGTTGTCACTACATGTTGTCTAAGGTTTGAATTAAGACTTAAAAATGTTATTACATGTTACTATCGCTAGTCTTGAAGACCAAATAATATAAACATGGTGTTACTAAAATTTTCTAAGGTTACTCCTGCTATAACAATCTTGACTGACCTTTAATTTGACTAGTCACAATGTAATTGAATATTTTAGAAACAATGTGTGTTACTCTTCAATTAAATTCTCCAACCAACTAGTATGGCACACCATTCAAGTGTAATAAATGAAGAGGAAAAATACAGATGGTTATGCTAGTAGACGTTCTTATATAAACCGTGAATGCTATTGTTTTCGTTATAACATCGAAACCGGTTGAGTAAATGGTATGCATTCGGTGCAGGATGGAAAGAGAAAACAAGTAAGATTGACCTTAGATGCAAGGCGTGCACCGAATAGAGAAATCATGTGGCACTGTTGTCCAATGAATTTTTACGCAAGCGAAAACAATACTCTTTGTGGGGTTGATGAATGTAGACTTGGTGGTGTACATGTTAGCAGGGAAAAAACAACTGTAGTTCGTAGAGGTGATGGTGTGATGGGGCTACATGTTCCAGCATCTTGTATAGGCGGTGGTTCAATGAGTATCAGAGGTACAAGTGAGACTACATCAACAGCTGATGAAAATCATGATTCTATGTGTACAGAACCCAATGACCTTAGTGATGAAGAAACGCAACCACTTGCAAGTCGAATAACAAGTGAACCACCTAAAAATGACCGAGAAATTGAACAAGCTGCAATTGATACACATAGGTTATGACATGCTCGTCATTGAACAAGTGAGCCACAACCTATTCTCGTTATATGTTGTATTTCATAATATATGTAGACTAAATTGTATTATGTATTTGTTATGTTATGCCAATGCAAGGACGTATTTAGTTAGCAAAAAATGGGTAAATCCAAACACTAGATACACAAGATGCAAACTGTATAATCAAGCTGCAAAACTGTCAAATACAATTTTTTCAGTGTTTTTATTTATTTTATTTATTTATTTATTTTTTGAGGTGAAAGTGGGTAAATACTAACAAGGCTGGATAAAGCACTAAAGCATGAAGAGATAGTTACCATGCACGTGCCCAAAACATAGTTGAACACGTGTACACCCACCAAAAAATAATGACTATTGAAAGGGAAAAAAAATTATCTACAGTCCCCCAATAAAATGAAGTTGCCCTATATGATAAGTTTCTACTTCGTTTAGTTATCTAAAAAATAAGTTGCCCTATAGGGTTGCTATCCTAAAACAGATATGCCCCATCAAGGTTGCCATGATATACATCATACTATAAAGCATTCATACATGATATGTAAACGGACACGAGCGTAGATCAAAAAAAAAGTGCATACTACGATAACCCCAAAGCGGATGGTTACACAAAACATCGCATGTTAATTTTATGTAATTGTTGAACATTTTTTTTGGTAATCATAAAAGCACAAACAAAAAATGTTTAACAATTACATAACGTCGCCTCGACAAAAAGGCTAAACTAGACAAACTATTTTGAGTTTTAAGTTATGTTAACACCCTAGTTTCTAACGTTATCGGCAAGACATGAGCATCTTTGCAAAAATACCTACACTCCAACCTTCCGTTCCTTAAAACCAAGTTGCTTTTAATCCCGCACCTCCTCGACGGCGGTACATGTTGTTAGAGCCTTTAAATGCCTCGACATCTTGAACTTCCGTAGCCCGATCTTGGTGTTTGAAAGCGGTGCCTCCTTGCATAAGGTTTTCTAGAGGCCTTATGACCGAATCGTCCTTAACGGAAGAAGAAGAAGGCCCAACATCCATAGATACGGACCCAAGAAATACCCCATAGTACCATTCATCGTCATTTGAACCCAATGTCAAGATCAACAATTTCGCTACCAAAAAATCCATTAATAGATTCTTTCCTTGACATTCAATTCCTTGACTTCTAGTTTGGAGCGGAGGGCTTCTTAGGGAGGTGACCGCCTTTCTTCCTCCTCACATGCAGCAATATGAGGGCGTAATTAAGTAGCAAGCTCCACAAGTTTATCATGTATTGCTATCCTGTCACGTTGGCTCATCAAGAAGATCCACAATTAGGTTATCATAATAGAATAATGCTAAGTTATCGGTGCATGTGCAATGTACAAGCCGATCAACCCACATTCCTCGGCAAGTTGAAACATCCTTTTAATGTCATTATTGCATTCAACAACCTGTCAAACCGGTTGAAAGAGCAAATAGTGGCCTACATAAATACAAAGCCCGTATCTCACACTCTAACTTGTTGGCCAAAAGTCAAGCATTTGATTAAAGTTCATCCTTGTGGACTTCTTGAGCGTTTGCACAAGGGCGCGCCCATCTGCGTAAGTTAATTTGGGCAACCGAATGAACTCACCATCGTAGTGAATCTCAACTACAAGATTCTCGGATACATAGCGTGTAGTACTCATGTAATAAAGGAAAAAATGTATACAAATGAGATTAGCATGTATGGACAAAACCTAGTAAGTGCAAGTGACAATCGCGAAAGGTAATGGCATGCATACCTTGGCTTGAAATCAAATAAGGCAATCTGAGGCTTAGCGAAATTTTTGATGAAATAGAGGGTTCGGAGATTGGCATTATCACTTGTGTACAAATGTGATCTATATGAAGATTTGATATATATTAGGAAATGTTGTATTATTATTTTACTATTAATAATGTACTTATTAATAGTATGAAAATATGATCCGTTTATTTTAATATGGAAATAGTAAAAGGGAAATTTTTGGTTAATTTGTTATAAGTTTTTATATGTAGTGTGTTTGTGTAATGATATGGTAATAAATCAATTGACAAACCTATGTGTGGCCCTTTTTAAATTTTTCTTGGAATGGACGGCCAAATGGCATGATTAAATGGACGTCCAAATGAAGAATAAATGAACTGGAGTTGTAGAGTTTTAAAAAGAAAGATTATTTGTATTGTACAACAAATTTAGATGTAAATGTGTACATACTTTTACGTCGTGTCTCCATTGTTTTTGAATGAATTTACACGTACACAAGGTTCTTGCATGCAAGGTACAAGATGATTATTGGTTTATGTATGCATGTTATAAGTGTGTTTAGTGTAGTAAATAGTTGTTATGAATCCATTGTCTAGTCATTAATGGCTTATGTGTGAATGAATATATCAATAGATGGTGCATGATAAAACAATGAAAGTGCTGTTGGAGATAAGTTTAAAATTGTTAGTACAAACGATAAAATCTATGTTTATAAAAAAAGTTGGAGATAAGTTTAAAAGTGTTAGTACAAACGATAAAATCTATGTTTATAAAAAAACTGAATCATCTTCTCACGATATGCTAGCGCGACGTCAGCGGGATCATCAACGTGCAACGATAGACCATGTGCCAATCGATATAAAAATATACAAACCCACACACCACAATCACCAAAAATCCCACCTTGCTTAGGAACGTTTTCGGCTAACCTAAATGAAATCTTATAGTCATTCGGATGTATTCGGTCTTATCAAAACGTTTGCTTGCTCTAGAACAATCGGTAGTTTGACACGTAGAATAACGAAACTGTTAAAATAAATAGACGGGTGATCTTGTTAGAGGCTTGTCGGAAAAATGTAAGTATTATATAATCTAAATAACCACGTTTGTCACCAAATTATTGATGAAATATAGGTGTTTGTTCAAGCCGATTAAATATGATATCTAGTTTCATGTTGTAAATTATATATGTGTTCAAAAGTATTACATGTTTTTATTGGTGATTCATAAACAACGTTCGAACATTTGACATGTGCTTGAAATATTTTTATTCATAATAGATTTCATTTCAATACATTAAAGGATAACAAAATACATCAACGTAGCAACGACATTCATGAAGATACCAAAACACATAATATGACAATCACGAGCGTCGAGAGAACACATAGGAGTAGAGGATTAATAATTTTTGCGCACTTTTTCGAAAGGAGATTTTTTGAGAACTTGGAGCTAAGTCTCACTCATTAGCCTCATCGGCGTCATGTTTTCTCAAGCTCCTCGTCTGAATTGCACGCAGGATTTCCAAACAAGATCGGCAAGCTGGACCCAACCACGTACTCAACCGCTTGATTTGCTCGGCCTCACAAAGGTAAGCGAAGAGTTAGGTCGATCACCTTTGCATGCATGTCACTTAAGAACTTGAAGTCACGTTCATTGTCACGCACAAACACGTTGTTAACCATGTCTTTAAGTCGTTATCCATTTCTTTTGTAGTAAATTGTGTTGTGGCTAGTGTGTGTCCCGACAAAAGTTGTATGATATTGGGATATATCTTTCGCCCATTTATATAACCCAAATGGGTGGGGAAAGAGCGGGGTGGGGTGACATGGAGTTTATTTTGAATTGAAGTCTATCTGAATTAATGTGGATAGTCAGTGGTGAATAGTTGAGTCATGTCAAGTAATTCTTGTTGCACATTAGGCCAAGTTTAAATAATGAAGCTTCTCTTGTACTCAAACGATTCACGCCACAAGATAATCATTTTGGGCAACTAGTTTCATTTTGGGGCAAGTAAACCGATTTAATTTTGTTTAGTTCCAAATGCAACAAAATTTTCGTCCCTGGGTTAGAAAAATTATTAATTTAGTATGTTTTGTAAATAGACGCCATTAAACAGGTTTATAATGATTACTTTTTGGTTACATGAACTAACACATATATGTTATTATTATATGTACATATCGTTTATATTTTATGTAATAATACACTACCATAATATAACTCGACTTTTATATCATAAAGTCGACTAAGTGTGCACTTGGCTCGCTATTTCAATATTGAATGGATATTTTGTAAAAACCCAAATCGGGATGCACATAAGTAGGACAAACTTTATTAATTAGGAAAGGACGTAATGAAATGATGGTGGTAGCTAGTGGCATGTACTTGAAGGAACTAGTCCATTAGTTTTCAACTTTAACTATTGCACAAAAAGGCACAAAAAAGTTGTGTCCAACAAGTTAATTGTTTGAATTAAATGGAGTGGGGCCCTTTCTCTTGCTTGATCCGATTGGGAAGGAGTGAATATTTCTCCATCTCTAACTGGACCATTTAAGGAAAATAAAACATAAAGCTTTAATTTGGTGGGACCACACTTTTAGCTAAGGACCCGTTAAGCAAAAATATATCGCCCCTAAGTATAACAAATGTTTATGAGAAACTATGTTGTTGGTTGTGGTAAATAAAAAATAAAAATGGGATTTCAAATAAGAAGGACGGTTTATTAATGGTGAATAGATGTAAGGAAATGATGGTGGTACATAGTTGCATGTACTTGAAGGGAACTAGTGTGCACAAAACTCAAAGTCAAACTGCTACAACACAACACCCAAGAAACTTTGGCCAACAATAAATTTGTTCTAGGGCAACTACACACAAATAATGGGCAACTACTCACAAGCATGGTTTATTCGTGCCTGGTCACAAAGTATAACAAATTACTGTATAAGTTTATTTATGTATGTGTTGTCCGTAATTGTATTATATATGTTGGTTATAAGAAGCATGGTGTATGGTCACAAAGTATAACAAACAAGTAATAATATAAGTGGGTTATAATAAGAAGATACTTGTAAGCACTCCTAACACGGACATACCATACACGTGACTCATAGTCACGCGTGTCGCCGCTATCATAGAATGTTACCACTCCAAGTGGGTATGTTAAATTGGGCAAGACACCGGTGTTTATGATCTCGTTGAGAGGAATAAAACCTAAAAGAAAGTTGGTTGTGTATTAGGATATAGTTGGTCAACGTTTGAAATTAATAAACCGACTTTTTATTTATCCGGTCAAAGGTAAATACAAAAATACAATTGTCGTGTTTGTATGTCTTTGTTGACATGGCTTACGGTGGTAAGCAATATGTTACTTACTAATGGACGTTTTAGACAATGGATAACGTTTTCATGCACGGTCTTGGATTGTATAGAAACTACGCTTTTGGGAAATTCATCCGCTTATGTACTTATCGATATGTTGCTCAGCTGTTAACTACGGCTTGTGTTACCATAATCTGCTGCTAGGGTAATCAATATCTTGTTGGGATCGAACGATTACAAATGGAGGGCTCGATTTTGAAAGCGAGGCTTATCTCATGGCGGTGTAAGACGAAAACAATTATGGCGAATTCCACCACCGAAGATAAGTATGAAGTCATTGCACGTTCTAGAACTACGTTGAAGGCTCGACTAGTCATTCAAGGCTTTAAATTAACTAGTTTTGGATTGTAAATTTAATGCATACTTGGTCTCAAGTCTCAAGATGTTTTTTCAAAACTTTGTAACAAAGGTAGTCTTGCTATTGGAAATCTTACTACGGCTAGTGTGTATAAATCAGCCGCTTGTTCTTTTGTTAAGTCCTGCTAGTGGATATCATGTTTTGTGGTTGGGTTACACTTATAAGTTATAACTACTATGTTATGAGCAATAGGATTTTTGGCCTTTGATCTTTGGACCTTTTAGTGTAAAAAAAATAATAAAAATAAAAAATAAAATACAAAATTAAAAAAAAAAAAAAAAAAAAAAAATAATAAAACGAACAAAAAAATAATGAATTGAAACATTAAATAAATAAATAATTAAATAACAAAAAAAATAAGAATAATAACATTGTATAAAAAAATTATAATAAGTTGGTTGGAAGATTTGAGTGCAAAAGCTGCTCCAACTGCTAGCTTCATGGAGAAAGCGCTAGTGTTACGAAAACAACGCTAGTTAGTTTATCATGAGGATACCATGAAACTTATAAAGGAATTGACGGATAAATGTACTACAATGGAGTCTAAGATCACGGCATACAAAAGAAGGTATTCATATTACGAGATGGAGCATCTGATTATAGCACTTTGGATGCACCGTCCAAAAAAAGGTATTTTGTGCCTAAGAAGAAACTTGATGATTTGGATTGTAAATATCAAATTTAGGGAGGATTGTTTGGTTTTTGGTTTTGTTGAATGAATTATTCAAATTATGCATCAAATAGCATCTTTTAAAAGAAACCACGGCTATTGGCAATGGAAGAACTGGCGATAGATCAAAAGTTGTGGATAAAGTTTGTGAGTATCAAGTTTGTTAATACGTAAAGGAAAGTTTATGATTTGCTATCAAGTTTGTTCATGAACTACCTGAGTATTCATACTTTAAAAGATGAGCGACAAATATCAAGTTTGTTCATACTTTAAAAGATGCCATTTTTAAAGTTGCTATCATGAACTACTTGATTATTAAGTGACCGTAAATGATAAAAATAGGAGGAAATGAAAAGTAAATGTATTACCTGTTCAACATCATTCCACATCATGGGATACCTCGTCCCGTCTGCATAAAACACGGGCATGCCATTTTGAAGAAGAATATGAACAAAGTAACTACTAACCATCGCCTAGTTAGCATTCTGATGTCGTACGTGCCACATGTAGTCAACCCATAGGTCTATATGCTACGCATTTGCAGCAAATAAAATACCAATTTAAGAAATGGTGAAAATCAAATCAAACCCTAAAAGAAAATCAATAAGAAAGCCTATATAAACTAACCTCCTCGATTGCCAACCTTTTCTAGCGGTGGTCTAAGCAAACTAAGCGAAATCAGTGCGGTCTGATATAATCATCGACCATGGAAATTTACACGGTGACTATCGGGATGACGAGGAATTCTTCAATCTCATCGAACGGACAAAGAGTTTCGACAGAATGAAACCATCTACTTAGATCCTAGAAAGCAGGTTCAATGTATTAGTTTGACGAGCATTATTGATAGGCAAGTATATTGACAAGTTCGTAAAACTATCACAATACCTCTACCCAAGGTTTCACTATGTTAAGCTCCTCGACAATAGTTGGGTCGTTCATGTTAGGACCGTGTTTTTTTATTTCACGGTTTAACCGCTTTGATTGTTTTGTGGCGAAAGGGTTCCATGAGAATCCTCTTGTCGGGTGGTAACCGACTTAAAGCCTTTGAAAATGTGACGAATTCATAAGCAGCATCGTTTTTCTTCTTCTCCTCCTCCAACTTCAACATGTCGACTTCTTCCAACCGCAACCTATTAGCCTCTTCCGACCTTAAGATGTTGGCCTCGACATTCGCCTTCTCTTCTTCCAATGTAACCTTTCTTCCTCCGCCAAAGCGAATCTCAATTTCTCTAAAGGAGATACTCCACAGAACAGACTAGCGATGACATTTGTATATAACGCCATACAACTAAATGCAAAGAAGAAATATTAACACGAGCAACATCCACGTCGATTCCGCAAGTCGATCGGTTTGAGATAAATCTTGTTAAGTGAATCGGAAAAAGCGGTCCTTGTGTTTGGAAAATGTGACTCAAAATCAAGTTTGTCTGTAAAAAATATGCATGAAATTTCTAAAAATAAACAATGGCGTGAAATAACTATAGATTAGTTGAAAGGAATACCAAGACCACCGGTTTGTCATGTGCAAGAACACATCAAGGTCTAAGTGTTAGGAAATTCCGGGTGATGTTAAAAAAGTGAATCTACTATTCTTATATTATAATGAATATAAAGAGAACACGAATAATACACTCAAGTTTAAAAACTTGGCGATTCGACCGGAAATTACATGATCCTTAAGGCTTTTTGTTCGAACTACTTCCACTCTTACATTGTTTTGAATTTACTTTCAAACCGGTTTTCGCTGCGTTAGTGACTTTTCCACCTCGAAAAGTAGGTATCAACAAGGTTGTGTTGGGTCTAACCGTGATGCGGGAGCGATCATTGAAAAAATCTTGGCTATCTATCCACCATGCACATTGGAACTCATGTATAGTAGGTCTCGGATGAGTAATTGTAGTTGAATCCTAAAGTTCGGTAATGGTAAAAAAAATATATGGTTTAGTTAATTACTTTGAGATTACATACGACAACATTTTATAAGGGATTCGTAATTAAAGTCATAAACTGCTAGTTCTGGGCAATCACTGCAAATAATATTTCCACTGCTAGCTAGCTTGAAAACACTGCTAGTTCTTGCAAATCACTGCTAGTTAGTTTCTGATGATTGTGGAAACTATAAGAGATGTTTTGTAACTTTTTAGTGATAACATATTTATTCCCCAAATTACTGCTGAGGCAGGGCAGTGGAAACGTAAGAACGACCCAACCAATGGCAACTCCTTATGTGAATAGTTCTTTGCAATTCAACACGGTGAAGGAATACCTGAACAATGGCTAATTTGGGGACATGGATGTTTAGGCTAGGTGCGATGCAATGTTAGACACATCTCGAATAGATGAGGGTAGTTTGGAACACCAACATGATTTGACGACTAATGGCTTTCTACATGATGACAATTCCAATTATCCACTTCTAGACCGGGTTACAGGTCAAGTTGGGTCGGATAATATGAAACTCAATCTCATATTGACGGATATATTCACAAGTTTGAGTCAAAGATCCTTTGGTCTTAAAATTCGACAACAACTCGCATGAAATAATCGGGAGGTTCAAAGCACGGGTAAGTGTTTTGGAGAGACTAAGAAGGCCAAGGTTCCATGCATGCGGAAAGTGAAGAAACGGGAAAGAAGGCAACACACAATATGATTAAAAGTTTAGATGATGCATCCAAACAGGGAGGAGTGAGTACAAATTCGGTGGCGCTTCGAAGGTAAAAGCGATCTTGGATGATTCTTTAAAGGTGCGGTTGAAGAAAAGGATAAGGAAGTGGTGCGGGCAATCACTTGCCGGTGTTGTTGCATCGTGATAGTATTGAAGTAACCACCTTTGCAACAATCTAGTATTATTATAGCCACCGCCAATTCGGGACGTTTCAAGCCCGGAGGCAACATCGCTACAATTATAAGCACCACAATAACACCACACCAAAACCAAAATAAGCACGGGAATGAGGTTGCCATACAATTGGTCAACTTAAAGCAATCGACCCTATCCACGCACCCAAACCTATTGCTAAGAGTCTGATTGGTGAAGCGTGCGAGAAGGTGTAGTTCTTGAACACGATATTGGAAAGGGTATAGGGATTGCGAGCCAACATTGAAGTTTAAAAGTAGAGAGGAGCATATAGCCTTAATTTGCGGTGTACTAAATCAACTAATCCAATTGTTCATCCACTGCGATTATGAAATTCATTTGGCCATCAAAGGCAAGCCTCAAGGTAGAATGAAAAGAAAGCGACGATATAAAAACATTTGATGAAGAATCGAGTCGATAAGATATTGTGTGCTTAGATAGGTGGAAATGGAACATCTAATTTTGTGTGTATGTTTACTTTTTACCTATAAACAATAAATAAATAACAAAAAGTTTAAGCGGCTTACGTTTGAAAAAAGGTTCGAACGATCGGTTCTTTTAAAGATGGACTTCCTAGACCGAGCAAGTGCTCTTGGTATCACATTTGGATGTTTAATCCACCAAGCATGAGATTTTTCAAGCGACTCAAGGATCCACGCCTATGAGAATAAAAAATAAAAATGAAAATAAAACATAAACTTGTATACAAATCAGTAAAAATGTTAAGTTGGAAAATGGATACCTGAAACCCAAACACAAATCCAGACAGTGTGTATGTTGGACAATGCTTTGGATCTTTCTTCAATCTTAAAAGGTGGTCATCCACGTGCTTATCAAATACATTATGAAGTTGGTTGTATAAATGAGTCCAAATATGCTAACCCCATGGAAAAGCATTTCAATCATCTAGATTATCAACTAACCTCATCAGTGTATCATCCACCTCGCATGTCAACAAACAACCCATAAAGATCACCTCTAAGGCTAACAAAGACAAAGGCGTACAACATATTCATCGGATATCATCGAAACCGCTCTTCATCCTCGATAACACCAATAACATCTAAGTTGGTTAGAATATACCCTTACTTGTCGGGAAATACCTCATTACGAAAATTTAGAGAACGGATGTATACAACCCAAAGCTTACGGATCCAAACCGAGACCGGTCATTAGACAAAACTCACGACGACCAAAATGTAAAGCATGCCCTTCAATGTAATAAATGAAGGGCATATCATAGTGAGAATCGTCGACTTTATCTTTGTTTCCTTAGCATATAATCTATGATGTGCGTTTCATGTTCAAAAACAACGATCAATCCATATTCCAAAGCAAGTATTCCTAAACAAGATGCGGCGTCTTCGTCTAACTTTTGCTTTATCAACCAAAAGTAGTTCGGTTCTTGGTAATGATTAACAACTTCATAGTCCTAAAAAGGTAAAAAAAATACAATTTAAATCGGACCATGGATGGAATCTATACCAACGCCGTAAACAATTGCGTATACAATGCATATAAACCACTCCTTATTAGTCTAGAGTGCCACTAAAATTTTTAATGAACGAGGGTTATGTTACATACCTAACAGACGACATCTACCGTATTATACACTACATAACTACGAATCGGGAAGGCGTAAAGAGGAGAAATCAAAGGTATTAATCGAATAACAACGATTTGTTGAAGCATATAACCAATTGGAAATAAAGAAGGTACAATAAACAACGAGGAAAATATTTACGTGCCATATTTGGCCGCATTTTTAAACAAACTTGATCAATCAATGTGGGTTGCACTCAACAGTGTACCTTTATAGGTGGTGACATAGCCGGCGATACAAGGAAAAGAGGGCGACGAAGAAGACGGTCTCATTTGTGAAAACAACTTAGTTACAATGTTTTTATCACGAGAAGCAAAAGCAGATAAAACCGGTAACTATGAATGTTTTTGTGCGAGTGGGAAATTGATTTTGAATACATATGTAATGTACTTTCACTATTCAATTGTGTACGTTCTATGTAATGTAAAATGACCAAAAATCCTTTTAAAAATACGGTTGCCCACGCTTTTCGTTAGCCAAAAACAATACCTTACACATACGGGACACGTGTCACAATTTCGATGAGTTGCCCAATGACGGTTGCCATGGTCCATTTCAAATTATAAATAAAGTGGTCCATAAAGTGATATGTATCGGTAGCGGTCTATTTATGTCATTTTCATGGTCATTGTCCATGATACTTACTGGATCTTCTAATATTCAACTTATAACTACATGTCGTGAAGGAGGAACCAACATTGAATACCAGGCAGAGAAATATCCTGACATGATTATAAAGGTATACCTTTGTTTCAAATTTTAGTATTCCTTGAGTTGGAAAGTTTGACTCATTACTTTTTGAAAGGCCGATTCGGGTTGCATTTCATATCTAACATGTCAACCATGTAAGAATAAATAACATATAAAGAAAGTGTTAAATGGGGTGAAAAGTCGCCAAAATTGTATTTGTAATGAGTTAAACCTCCTAAATCATTTTATATAAATAGTTTGATTGTTATTGTTATAGTAGCTCTTTTAATCATAATTTACAAACTAATTTCTTACTGAAACTATTTTCTTGACCATACAAAACATACCATGACATGTTACCCAATATACTCAATATGTGTATTTTGCCACCTCTGCATATGGCATTACATGGTTTTTTATGTTATATATCCATCACACTTCATTTCCTCATTCTTTTTACAAGTAACTATTGATGTTTTAAGAGGAGTTACAGCGAAGATGTTGCCAAGGTCGTATGATTCCAGGTGTTAATTATTTTGATTCCATGTAAGTTTTTATCAATTTTATGGTTATATACTTACTTCATCTTGCTTTCATATATGTAAATGAATAGATATATTACTTTAATTTTTAGATGAACTGTTAGCATAACTCACCATTAATTTTAAGTTATATGAGGTTGCTTATATTCAAAACAACGCAATAAGCGGATGAAAAGTTTTCCTATAGTGTTCGTTATCTAGGATTGCTTATATTCTTTTTATAGCAATAGAATATGCCGATAAGCACCTTAATAAGCAATCACAAACACCCTATTTAAGTGGTTAAGAGGTTTGATGTTTGGATGAAATTGCTTATCTTCTTCACTAGTCGGTGACCTAAATCCACATATTCTAATGTAAGGGTCGAATAGTCAACTAAATATCCGAGCTTCGTACATAGCCGTTAGAGATTTTTTTAGTAAACTAGGTGTGTAGGAGCTAGGAGCCAACAATCGTAAACTAGGTGTGTAGGAGATAGGAGCCAACAATCGATCCACTACTGTAAAAGGACGAAACTTTAAAAATATCGTCGGGGTGGATGATTAGCTAATAAGCACAATGTTATATAATATTGAACTTTTTTTGTATTAGTAAAAACAAGGTGTGTAGGAGCTAGGAGCCAACAATCGATCCACTGTAGGAGGAAAGTTTTAAAATATTGTCGGGCGGATGATTAGCTAATAAGCACAATGTTATATTATAACAAATATTGGACTTTTTGTATTTGTAAAATGGCTAAAACCAAATAAATGAGTATTGTGTAATGGTATTATTGGTTTCGGTTTGAGTGTGGATGTTATTTGAGTATCTGAGATAAAAAACCTAATTACTTGGGGAAAACAAAGTTACTTATTTGCCCCGCTTTTCTACTCTATTTCACAAAGTATAAACATGTGTATCGAGTCACCAATGCCACAGTGTGCAGAAGCAACAAGTTGTTCGCTAAACATCCATCACAAACTCACTCGGTAAATTTACAAAATAAATTGCAGCCGTCAAGAGTAAGACCACTTGGTAGTGATCTTATATCAAGAGAATTGTAATGGTGCTTCCGAAACTAGGTGGCCGAGATGAGTACTCATTAGAATGCCAAAAGGAAAATGCATCGAACTTTTAAATAAATGAAGCTTTATAAATAAAACTAATATTTTCTAAGTGATGTATATAATTATATATGATGACAACGCTCTAGTCTAAGAAAGGAAGTATGATGATTAACAACGTTATCTGGTACAGTGGTACTTTTTCTATTTGAATAAGCATAATGGATGTTTTGTTTACAAAATAAGGTTGATGGAGGTCTTAGGTGGTTTTTTCTGTGGCATTGGTAGAGGTCTCAGAAAACTTGGAGTCATTTGTTGTTGAAGTCAATAGGGACAAATGGTACAAGTTGAAGGTTTGTGTATGTAGCTTTTCAGAGGCAATGTATCTATTGTGTATAGTGAGTAGATGTTGAGAGTGAGTCTGAAAGTTAGCCTTTAAATTGAAAAGTATCGTAAAGAATCTCTAAAATTAGGTGACAAGATGATACAGGAGGTCCAAAATAGGATTATGGAATGTTGGTTGTGGTTAGGCTTATGAATGTTGTTGAGGTCTTTTTGTGATATGGTCATGGCATGTCCTGCCTATTTAAGAGGTAGCAACACGGATGGCAAGTCGGCTTGGGTAACATTTGGGATTAAAATGGGTAGTTTTTAGGTGTGGGTTGGTTGACTTGAGATACCTCTGGTTTATTTATTTGTAAATCTCGCATGATCAATTATTTGTCTGACACAACTTAATGGGGTGTTTGGCTATGCTTTTTTATCAGCCATGTGTCTGAGATGCGTTACTCAAAAGTATTTGTGTGTTGTGTGGAATAAATGGTTTTTGTGAAAATGATCAACAAAAAAAAGTTCAAGAAAACAAAGTGAACCAATTTAACCACCAACTTTATTTGTAAGGTATACTTTTATTCTCATCCTTTTGATTAGCTTTATTCTTTTGCCGAAATAAATTAAGCCAATGACACATTAATTAGAATGTAAGCACCCATAAAATAGTTTGTAGTTAATGTATATTTGTGGGTGAATAAAATATAAACAAAAAGAAATACATTATACCTTCTTTTTTTTTTAAATTAGTGTAAATTTAGTTGCAGTCATACCCATTGATGACCACATGTACTTAAAATCGAGGTGCTGCAAATGTGAAGCAATGCAAATGAATTTTACAAAAGAAACAGATGAAACGAATGAATTTAGACCGACTTTGGTTTCAAATGGTGAATTTCAAGATGTCCCTATCAATAATGTTTTGATCAAGAAAGTATTCTAACGGGTTGTAGAAAAACAATTCATCTATAATGATTTTTATCATTCAAAACCATGTATCAAGTATTTTGCGCAAAAAATGGAGTCAACAACCGTGATATACGATATTAACCTAGATCATAACACATCAAGAACGACCTAAAGTCAAAAGGGATGAATGTTAATACTGAAAGATGGTGTCCAACATACCAAAGATTCTCTTATGTCCAATTACTATTATATTAAGCGAAATAGCACATAGTAAGGTTAACTTGGTGTTATTCGTTGGCATAACTAAATGAACACGTTATGCTTGGAGGTATATATTTGATTGTGTTTGTACAATTTGCATTGTAAATTTAATTTTCAATGGGTAAAACCACTCACATGATATATGGATGTATATTTGCTTTAGTCTTCCATGGTTACATGCTCTATGACACACTTAGAGCTCTACATATACAACAACTACATCTTGGTTGCAATTGCATTATATCTTCATATTCTTTTCTTGGCATTGCTTACCATGTTTACTGATGGTGACCGATAGACTTATTTGATGGTTGGTGATATCTTTTTATACTTACATAAACACGATAAATTGAAATGAGTGTTGATAGAAGCTGCGAATAAATGTATTGAGTGATATACTAATTGGTAACTTTCATAGGGTCTTTTGTAGTTTCTTTTTACATTGGTTGTTTTTGGGGTTATGGTATTTGGTATTTCTTTGCATGGATGTTTTGTGTCTAAAATCATTAAAATCATGATGTATATATGTAAATTCAGGTTCTTTTTACAAGTAAACAACTTTTACGTTCAAAAAGAATGAAATACATAATAAACTACTGAATAGGAACATGAGTAGCCTAAAAAGAATTTTTTAGAATACCTGCAAAAGCTCATTACTGCTGTAGGAAAAAGTAAGCATATGTTTATCCTTCAAAATATGAACTTAGGTACCAGTGTTGACGGTATAGTAGTGTAGACAACATAGTGTGAATTAAATGTTATCTTTTCTAATAGCGTATTTGATCTGATCAGCTAGCACGAAGAGGAGCGTTACAAAAAGCGAGAAATTGATAAGAGAAAATCACTAGGGGAAGAATTTTTTTTTCGAATTTTCAGAGTTTCATAGCTCTTTTAGGTACTTTAAAAAAGTGCTAATGCTTATCCTTGGCTTTGTTGTGTATTCTGATTATATATTCACTTCGAGAAGTGTGTATGTACACAAACTAATTTTGTAATTCATTATTGTATCGTTTAGATTAACCTTCTCTTTTTTTTTCTTTTTTTTTTTTTTTTTTTTTTTTGTGGGGTGGGGGCGGGCATAAAGATTTGGGCCTCCTTTTCTGTTCAATATCGATATCATCGATGCTTTTTGTTTTGGCATTTGTTCATTTAGTTATTCATGATTTTGCCGCTCAGACTTTCATTGTAGTCACCCATTTGGTTTTCCCTTTATGTTTTTCATTCTTCATGTTATTTATGCAACAGTCTTTATATTATATTGTTTGTAAGTAAATGAGAACAAAAGCAACATCAATATTGGTTTGTATTACATCTAAAACACAATGGAGGGAATTGGATATGATCTTATTGATGGTAGCATCTTGATTCGCTCCCAGACGGTCAAGTTTTATCACGCAAGCTGACCACTTGTGAATGGCCAACCGTAACAAACTTCAAACAGTCTGAAACCAAATGCAATGAAGATCTAAAGGAGTATAGTGTTTCCCCAGGTCGTTATGTCCCAGCGAGCTATGCGATGAATCACCAAACGGATAGTGATCGAGAGAATTTGAATGAGAAAAGAGTTGTGATTATGAACAATTATAACTAAAGAAAAAGTAAATAAATTACAGGGGCTTAAATGCAAATTAAAAAGATAAAAAATATTAAATAAACGCTATCACAATTTGCAAAATGATGTTTATGATTACGTAAAGGAAACTAAAAACGAATTAAAAAACGTGAATTAAATACAACTACGTCTAATCTAAGTCCTAAAAATGATCTAAAATTACTTTTAAACTAAAAATGATATTTTAAAACTATTTATGAATTAAAACTAATTTTTATGATTTTTCTTGATTTATTTTTAATTAAAAACTAATTTCTAACTTTTAAAACTAATTAAAAACACTAAAAATTATGAAAATAAAGAGGAAAATTGTGAAACTATTTTTCAAAAATCTAAAATAACTAAAGAGAATTTTCAGAACTAATTTTGTATTTTTCTGATTAATTTTCTATTTTCTATGAATTAAAAACTATTTAAAACTAATTTAAATTCTAAAATACAAATTAAACTAGGAAAAATCTGGAAAAATATTTGTTTGCTTTTATATTTTTCTTAATCTAGGAAAATGAAAACTTATTTTTGAAGCTTTTCTGATTTATTTGTATTAAAAAGTAATTAAAAAGTCCTAAAAACTAATTTAAATGAGGAAAAATAGCAAACAGTGCTGGAAAAATGTGAAAAATTCAGGGAAACTCTAAAATAAAGTTCTAAATCTATGAAAAATGTAAAAGCCTATGCTAGTGTGCAAGATTCAGGCTCTGTTGTGGCCTTTCGAGAATAAGCATTTCAAAATAAGCTAAAACCAGCTCTGTGTACCAACTTATCACGGGACCTAAATTATGCTAAAGCTACTAAGCGACCTAATTCAAGCTGGTCTAAACCTCTAAGATGCAAATTATAATGATTTGACTTGATTGATTTTAGAAGTTGAAAAACAGTTTTGGATACCTACTTTAAGCTAGTGCACAAGCTTATTAAGCGAGCTGTAGGCAAAGACAGAAGTAGCTACCTCTAGTCCGCCTACCAAAGAGTCTATAAACCAAACTTGAGGTCCTAATAAGCAGTTATGAACCCTGAGGAAGCTCTGCAAAAAGCTGTAAAACCCTTTTTGAGCAACTATGCTCTGTCTCATGAAACTGAAGCTGTGTTGATGAGCTTATTTGAGGCTTAAGGAGCTTTTGTAAAATTTTGCAAAAATCAAATATAGAAACTAGACCAGCTAGACTAGTAAAGTCCAAAGTCTCAATAACTTTTGATCACTGTTGAGGGTATGAGAGATCCACAAAGATTGGTCCAAAACTGATTTGTGCCTTTTGACTTTTATATGATTTTAAAACTTTGACTAAATTGAGATTTGAATCAATCCTACTAATGATAAATGATGTATTAAGGTATGATAAAACCTCATTCGACTAACTTATATGATCCTAAAGCAAAAGCTATCAAATCCTACCACTAATCTCAACTTATCCATTGCTAAATGAGAATTAAGCAGATATTGACTTTCCTTGATCTAATGTGCGGACCTTTGGCGAAACTACCTATTCTAACTTTGTCTTAGACTATAGTGTCAATACCTAACTCATATCTAATCCTTTAGCTCGGTGAAACTACTTGTGCGAAACACCATTATGAGACCTTAAATGCAATCATGATCTAGCACGTGCTCTATTCACTCGAGACATCAATTGAACTATTGTCTACTATCAAAATAAAAGCTAACTAATGCTACGATAATATAAACTAAGCGAACCAAGTTACCTTATCTCTAGAATGAAACGATGGTTAAAGGAAATTTAAAAACAAAATGTTAGAACTTACAATGTCCAATCACTGTGGCTTGAAACTAAGATTTAAATAACCCTATCAACCCAAATCAAACTCAAATGAGCCCACTTCTAACCCACACATCATCTGATTTGCCCCATTTCAGCTTCCATTCTTCAGCATTGGACTTTTGTTGAATGAGTCTTAGATGTGAGTGTGTACTGGTTTGAAAAACAATGATAAGCTCACTTCAAGCTGCATAGAGCTTAAGTGGGTTTATTCTAACAGTAGCTTAGGCTTAATGAAGCTTATAAAGGGTATTTGAGGTATTTTTTATATTTTTTTTTTATATTTTTCTGATTTTCCTTTTTTTTGTGTTTTTGGAGTTTTTGATAAAGATTAAGTAACAAGCTAGAATGAACTTTTAAATAAGCTAAAATGAATTTGATGACTGTAATAAGCTGCAATGAGTAACAAGTAATTTGAAACAATGAATTAAAAGTCAAAACGAAATTTCATTTGAACTTCAACAAGGAATTACAGTAACTTGAAAACATTAAAACTGGAAAATCAAAAATACAATTAAGCTACTGGAATTACAAATAAAGGAAAAGGTGCTTAAGAAATAAAACTAACAAAAAAAAACTAACTCCCTCCTCTGCCTTCTCCTCTCTATTTATACATCAAAAGGTCTTCCCACGTGTCCTTTGAGCAAATCCACCATGTCGAGCCATTGGATCACGATTGGTTTTAGCCATTGATGGCTTTTGGCGAAACCTCTTTTTGCCGGTTAGTGCGAGATTGAGTGTTAGGAGAGATGCATTTAATGATTCTTGGCATGGGGTGTTTCGAGGGTAGGTGATGATGATGGAGGTGAGGGGCAGAGTTGCAGGTGGGTGATGATGAGGGGGAAGAGGGAAACCCGTGAGGGCGGTTTTATTTTGAAACCGTGGGTGGGTTTGTTTATTTAAACCGGGTAAAAGGGTTGGGTTGGATGGGTAACGGGTTGGATTTGTGGATTGGACCGGGTAAAAGGGTATTGGGCTTGGTTTTAGTTATAGGATTTGGACTTAGGATTAGTTTTAAATCCATTTGAGACTATAGAGACTAAAGCCAAGCTGAAAATTCGGGGACCACGAATGTAAATTCTACAAATGTAATCAAGGGTAGGTTTGACAATCTCTGAAAATTCAAGGATCAAGCGCAAATCTCTAATATTCAGGGACCGTCAGTAATTTATGAAGTTGTAGGGCCCGAACATAATTTCTCAAAACTTTGATATTTTTCACCAAGGACTAATTTTGACAACTTATGATTTTAAAGGACCTTTGGTGACTTTTCTTTGAAATAAGTGCTGGGGACTATTTCGACAATTTTGAAACTTGGGGGCGAAGCGCCAATTATGCAAACTTAGCTCATTTTCATCGATTTTAAACATTTTGCATCGAAACATATAAAATACAATTTTGAAATATTTTCGGTATTTTGATGCATTTCGAGCATTTTTAACCGTTTTGCGATTCAGTTTAACAAAAATGATGAGTATTCTGCACTCATCGATCACACTAAACTATTGCTAGTCCCTAGCAATCTTTTGAAAAAACTTAATGGTTGAATCTCTTTACCAAAAGCCATTACTTACGGGTAGCCAAATGTTTTAGTTCAAGTAAGAACCATGGTACATTGATAACCATGTGATTTTGAGCAAACCACCGACTTTCAACGGTTTGATTTGTCTTTACCGAAGCCGTTTATACGGACTAGCCAACTCTTAGATAAATTATCAATATTATCTTTGGTGGTGATTACCAATTATGGTTTTCCACGCCTTTACCACAAGCCATAAACTTGCGGGCTGCCAACTCTTCACTAATTAAAGATATGGTGAAATTGAATACCATACAATTTTGGGCAAATTGCAAGCCGTCAACGGTTGAGATATCTTTACCAAGAGCCGTTTGCTCTGGATTAGCCAATCCTTTTGTGTATTAGACATGGCGGATGATAACCATAAAATTTGAGTAAGTCAGAACACTTACTAAAAAAAAAAAAAATTGGTCAAAAGGGGGAATTGGGCGGTATAATTACATGATAAAATTCGTGAAATTCCCCCACTAGAAATGAATATTGCCCTCAATATTCAAAATACCGTGGTTATCTTGAAACATAGAACGTAAAGGGAAATACTACGGCCATTATTTGAAAGGTTTTTTTTTTTTTTTTTTTTTTTTTATGAAAACTTATATATACATAACATGTGGGGCAACTCCCCTTTAGGGTGGTACACACGGGTGAAAACCCATGTTTAACTCTTGTTTTTGATTCACAGTCGCTAGCTTGACTCGACCCAGATAATTTGTTCATGGGAAGCAAAGTGGAAGAAACAATCTCCATGGGACTTTCATTCAAGATGTTTGGACAAACATTTGAAGCGTGAAAGTTCCACACCTATGAGATATATTCCGGCTCAAGATAATGGTACATGGAAATGCGGGGTCAAAGATAATGTCTTCATTCCGAAGGAGTGAAGAGCAGGAGAAGTGACGAGAATATATGAAGAAAGAAAGAAAATCATGATAAAATCATGACTAACTCTCCATCCTCGATAGGAGAATTCATAGTAGCATGAATCTCATCATTTAAGCTCAATTGGTCTAGACATATCCGGGTGTTTCTAGATCAAAGTAGAAATATCATACTCGTGGAGATATGATATGAGTGAGTTCATCGAGAACTCCTTGAAGGTGAATGAATCATATTCGAAATTGATATGAGTGGGTTCACTAGTGAACTCCTCGATATAAATGATTCATAATCGGGAGAAATTATGAGAATGAAAAGTGAGTGCGCCACTAATCTTCTCTCCCGTATTATCAAAGCAGAAGGCTTTCATTTCCGGATTAGAATCATCGGAAGAATATCACTACCCTTAATGGGGATAGGAGATGAAATAGGTTTCTCTTTGAAAGCCTCGATTTTAGAAATGAGAAGGCCGACATTCGGTAATGTTGCGAAGTGCTTCATCTGATTTCGATGTCGGTAACTTCATAATTCTCTTCTTCAAGCTAACAAGCTCGGAAGGTAAATCTTCCACATAAGCGATGTCTCCACAAGATAACGAATCATCATCATCGAATCGGAGAACATCTCGACATGATCTTTTGGGAAGGCAAGAGGGTAGGGATATCGCACAAATGCTCGAGAATTCCATGACTCTCTTGGGATTGGGACAAGGTTCTCGACACTAGACTTTATGAATTCGTCAGATTCCTTTTCGAGAGCAGTGTCAAGATGCTCGTCCCCATGCTCGAGAGGTGAGTGTGAACCTCGGGTGTGATAGCGGTTGTTTGAGAATGAATCTCAAGCTGTTGGGATATCATCGATGAACTTGATGAGTCTTTATAGAATTGAAGGATATCAAGTGTATCCTCATCATCACATCATCGAGGAATAAAGCGAAATTGAGAGCTAGATCGGTGCTTTTTCTTTTGCAATTGATTCCACTAATAGATTTTTCAAAGCATGATTTGGGAATTTATTTTAGCGACACTGCTCTTGACTAACAATTCTTCCATGGATTTTGATTTGGATTATCTTGGGAATGTCTACATTCCTTGAATCTTCACTAAATCCAAAAGATCAAGGAGAAGATTTTGAGGAAGTGGCTCGGTGAGGTGGTGCTGATTCATTTAGTCTTGTAGAGGTTGGTTATGATCTGAAGAGTCGTAATTGTTACAAGGAAATGGATTCCTTGTTTGACAATCGAGCTCTGATGTGGACCTCCACAATACTCATGACGATAAAGCGATGTGGTGTAAGTTATATGTGGTAGTCATAATTGTTATCGGGAACACTTTCATAGACAAGCGTGTTTCCGATTGACAATCGAGCGGAGTGTGAACCACCACGGTACTCACAATGTAAAACTCTTGAGTCTCGCGGTGTGGTGGTGATGGAATAAATCGGTTGTGTTATGGTAGGAATAGGGATCACGGTTATAGGCAGGACCCGTTTCACGACTCCACCATCTTCTGTTGGGGCGATTGCCACCGTTATAAGGACCGCCACACCATTGAAAACCAAGAGGGTGAGGATAACACATAGAAAGAATCAAATGTTTTTAGAGGGGTAGGGATGAAGAATCAAAGATGTGAGAGGGTAAAGATGGATATTTTTGAATTTTTGGATAAACATTTTGTAAAAATAAGAAAGAAAATCTTTTTGTTTTTTTTTGTGTTTGTTGAAAACTTGAATAATAAAAAAAAATGTTTTTGGATTTTTGGATTTTTATAAGAAAATATAAATATATATAGATGGTATGAACAAGGTGAATATTCAAATCACTAATCTGCTAAGCGTGAGATAATTAGCATGACTCCGGGCGTGCGCCAAAATTGATTCGCTCCCGGACGGTCAAGTTTTATCACATGGTGACCACTTGTGAATAATGAACCGTAACAAACTTCAAACGATGCGAAACCAAATGCAATGAAGATCTGAGGGTATAGTGTTTCCCAGTCGTTATGTCCCGGTGATTATCGATGAATCACCAAACGGATAGTGATCGAGAGAATTTGAATGAGAAAAGAGTTGTGATTATGAACAATTATAACTAAAGAAAAAGTAAATAAATTACGAGGGCTTAAATGCAAATTAAAAAGATAAAAATATTAAATAAGCAGCTATCACTATTTGCGAAATGATGTTTATGATTACGTAAAGAAACTAAAAGCGAATTAACAAAGCGTGAATTAAATACAACTACGTCTAATCTAAGTCCTAAAATGATCTAAAATTACTTTTAAACTAAAATGATATTTTAAAACTATTTATGAATTAAAACTAATTTTTATGATTTTTCTTGATTTATTTTTAATTAAAAACTAATTTCTAACTTTTAAAACTAATTAAAAACACTAAAAATTATGAAAATAAAGAGGAAAATTGTGAAACTATTTTTCAAAAATCTAAAATAACTAAAGAGAATTTTCAGAACTAATTTTGTATTTTTCTGATTAATTTTCTATTTTCTATGAATTAAAAACTATTTAAAACTAATTTAAATTCTAAAAATACAAATTAAACTAGGAAAAATCTGGAAAAATTATTTTTTTGCTTTTTATATTTTTCTTAATCTAGGAAAAATGAAAACTTATTTTTTTGAAGCTTTTCTGATTTATTTGTATTAAAAACTAATTAAAAAGTCCTAAAAACTAATTTAAATGAGGAAAAATAGCAAGCAGTCTTTGGAAAAATGTGAAAAATTAGGAAACTCTAAAATAAAGTTCTAAATCTATGAAAATGTAAAAGCCTATGCTAGTGTGCAAGATTAGAGCTCTGTTGTGAAGCCTTTCGAGAATAAGCATTTCAAAATAAGCTAAAACCCAGCTCTGATGTACCAACTTATCACAGGACCTAAATTATGCTAAAGCTACTAGAAAGCGACCTAATTCAATGGTCTAAACCTCTAAGATGCAAATTATAATGATTTGACTTGATTGATTTTAGAAGTTGAAAAGCAGTTTTGGATACCTACTTTAAGCTGGTCTTGAAGCTTATTAAGTGAAATTGTAGGCAAAGGCAGTAGCTACCTCTGGTCACTTACCAAAAGTCTATAAACCAAACTTGAGGTCCTAATAGCGGTTATGAACCACGAGGAAGCTCGCAAAAATTTGTAAAACCACTTTTGACAACTATGCTCATGTCTCATAAAGCCCAAGGCGTGTTGATGAGCTTATTTGAGGCTTAAGGAGCTTTGTAAAATTTTGCAAAATCAAATATAGAAACTAGACCAACTAGACTAGTAAAGTCAAAGTCTCAATAACTTTTGATCCTTGTTGAGGTATGAGAGATCCATGAAGATTGGTCCAGCGGTTGTGCCTTTTGACTTTTATGTGATTTTAAAACTTTGACTAAATTGAGATTTGAATCAATCCTACTAATGATAAATGATGTATTAGGTATGATAAAACCTCATTGATTAACTTATATGATCCTAAAGCAAAAAGCTATCAAATCCTACCACTAATCTCACTTATCCAGCTTGCTAAATGAGAATTAAGCAGATATTGACTTTCCTTGATCTAATGTGCGGACCTTTGTGAAACTACCTATTCTAACTTTGTCTTAGACTATAGTGTCAATACCTAACTCATATCTAATCCTTTAGCTCGGTGAAACTACTTGTGCGAACACCATATGAGACCTTAAATGCAATCATGATCTAGCATGTGCTATTCTACTCACGAGACATCAATTGAACTATTGTCTACTATCAAAATAAAAGCTAACTAATGCTACACTGATAATATAAACTAGCAGAACCAAGTTACCTTATCTCTAGAATGAAACAGTGGTTAAAAGGAAATTTAAAAACAAAATGTTAGAACTTACAATGTCCAATCACTGTGGCTTGAAACTAAGATTTAAATAACCCTATCAACCCAAATCAAACTCAAATGAGCCCACTTCTAACCCGCATCATCGGTTGCCCCATTTAAACTTCCATTCTTGACATTGGACTTTTGTTGAATGAGTCTTAGATGTGAGTGTGTCTTGGTTTGGAAAAGCGATGATAAGCTCACTTAGTGCATAGAGCTTAAGTGGGTTTATTCTAACGATAGCAAACAATGAAGCTTATAAAGGGTATTTGAGGTATTTTTATATTTTTCGATTTTCCTTTTTTTTGTGTGTTTTGGAGTTTTGGTAAAGATTAAGTAACAAGCTAGAATGAACTTTTAAATAAGCTAAAATGAATTTGATGGTGTAATAAAATTGCAATGAGTAACAAGTAATTTGAAACAATGAATTAAAGTCAAAGCGAAATTTCATTTGAACTTGACAAGGAATTCTGATGCTTGAAAACATTAAAAGCGGAAAATCAAAAATACTGATTAAGCTCTTTGGAATTACAATTAAAGGAAAGGTGCTTAAGAAATAAAACTAACAAAAAAAACTAACTCCTCCTCTGCCTTCTCCTACTCTTTTATACATCAAAGGTCTTCCCGTGTCCTTTGAGCAAATCCGCCTAATCGAGCCATTGGATCACTTGATTGGTTTTAGCCATTGATGGCTTTTGGCGGAAACCTCTTTTGCGGTTAGTGCGAGATTGAGTGTTAGGAGGAGATGCATTTAATGATTCTTGGCATGGGGTGTTTGGAGGTAGGTGATGATGATAGAGGTGAGGCGAGTTGCGGTGGGTGATGATGAGGGAAGAGAAACCGTGAGGCGGTTTATTTTGGCAAGTGGGTGGGTTTGTTTATTTAAGCGGGTAAAAGGTTGGGTTGGATGGGTAGCAGGTTGGATTGTGGATTGGACGGGTAAAAGGGTATTGGGCTTGGTTTTAGTTATAGGATTTGGACTTAGGATTAGTTTAAATCCATTTGAGACTATAGGGACTAAGCGCCAAACTAAAAATTTCGGGGACCACGAATGTAAATTCTACAAACGTAATCCAAGGGTAGGTTTTGACAATCTCGAAAATTCCAAGGATCAAACGCCAAATCTCTAATATTCCGAGGACCAAATCGTAATTTATGAAGTTGTAGGGGTGAACTTGTAATTTCTCAAAACTTTTGATATTTTTCACCAAAGGACTAATTTTGACAACTTATGATTTTAAAAGGACCTTTGGTGACTTTTCTTTTGAAATAAGTGCTCGGGGACTATTCGACAATTTTTGAAACTTGGGGATTGAAAGCGCCAATTATGCAAACTTAGCTCATTTTCATCGATTTTAAACATTTTGCATCTGAAACATATAAAATACAATTTTGAAATATTTTCGATATTTTGATGCATTCGAGCATTTTAACTGTTTTAGATTGAGTTAGCAAAATGATGAGTATTCACACTTCATCACATCTTATAACTTTACTACTTCAAAACAATAAATAGATTATGAAGTCTAACTTATTGTTTGAAAGTACTAGAGTAAAAACTGTATATGTAGATTATTAATTGGTGACTTCATAATTGATTTTATAAGTGGACTTAGTTGAGTGGTCATGAGGCTCACTATCTGTAGTATTATGTAAAGTATCCTCAATTTATAATTTTGCATAGCCAACTAATGATTTAGTGGTATTTTGTGTTGGGATTGCTCATAACTCGTAAATGGAACAACATTTACGTGATTACATTATCTATCTTATTTAGCCGAAACACATGGACTAGTTAGGTAATATTGTAATAGTTATGTTATGCTAGGCTATAAATACCCCTCCATACTTCCATGGAGGGTGAGACTCTTTGTGTAATTTTCCTTTCATTAATAAGAAACACATAGTATTTCCATTCTCTATTTGCTTTCTCTCACTAACAGCGCTAGGTATAGTTAGTGCCGTTGGTGGTGTCGTGGAAAAAGTGATGCCACCTCAGCACATTTTTTCCATGGCACCAGATTTCTCTATAACACCAAAACACCCCTCCCTAGCTATAACGCCCACTTTTTGGTGCCATCGATTTTTTCATTTAATATAAAAATATATATAACTAGAATTTAATTTCATTAATTAAAAAACATTACATAAATTAAAAATACAACACATTAAAAAAAAGACATCAAATTAAAACAATACATTAAAAGAGAAATAATCTAGTTTTTGAGAAAATATTGGCTGAATCCTTATTTTTCCATACCGATGATAGCCGCGTCTTAGGATCCATATCCTTTGTTTTGATTTTCAAGACCTTGAATCTTGACCTTTTTGGGCGTAAAGTGCTTGACTTTCAACTCCTCGTTCCTTTTTGGCGTTGATTAATTGACTCTCGTGTAGTCTCGCTCGACTTTTCCAATTTCGCCTCACGATCCAAGCGTATTGTTGTTGCAACATTTCTTGAAACATAACCGGGTTAGAGCAGGAAGAAGCGGATGAGTTTGAAGACCGTTGACTTTTGAAGGCCTTTGTTTCCGGGGGCGTGGCGGATCATCTCCAAAGTTCGGGCTCATCTTCATTTACCGTAAGCGGTTTCGTCTTGCTTGTGTTGAATCGGGGTTTTTCCACTTGTGCTTGTCTTTCAAAAAAAACCAAGCACTTTTGTGCTTAAAAGTGTAACCCGTGATTCTGCTAAAAATTATATGAACTCGTGACATCAAATCTTCATCATTTTCCCCGCTAAGAGCTTGAGTTTCATCGACAAGGTCATTAAACTTCTTGACAACCATTGATAAGTCATCTTCCTCATTTAAGTCATCTCATTTATTGTCAACCATTGATAAGTCATCTTCCTCATTTAAGTCATCTCATTTATTGTCAACCATAAACAAGTACAAAAATTTAATTTCATTAATATAAAACACATTACATAAAAATAAAAAAGTACATAAAATGACAATACAAACAAAATAACGATCTGAAAAAAATACAATTTAGTGATTAAGGTTCCATAAATGCTCGATAATGTCTTGTCGAAGTTCGTTGTGCACTCTTACTATCTCGAAGTTCTTTGGTTTTCCTAATATGTAAGTCTCATCGTTAAACCCAATCGTTGAATATTGGGTTGTGGATTAACGAATATTTCGTTAAATTCGATAACGGCGAACTTTTGATCTTTTACTATCATGTTATGTAATATTATACAACAATACATGATTCTTCGTAGCGTGTTGATTTGGTAAGCGCGAGCGGGTTGTTGTATAATTCCCCAACGACTTGTAGGACTCAAAGCTCGTTCAATATCTTTCTTGAGCTTTCTTGAACTCTTTTAAACTTCATTTGTTTTCCTCTCTTGCGATAGAAAATGTTTTGACAAGCGTAGACCACTCGGGATAAATTCCATCATTAAATAGTAACCTTTGTTGTATGTTTTTCCATTTACTACAAATGGAGAATCGGGAACTTTATCGCCAAGAAAGTCATCGAATAATGGTGAACCGTATAAAACATTGAGGTCGTTATTTGAACCCGGAACACCAAATTATGCATGCCATATCCATAAAGTATAATCCGCCACGGCTTCTAGCATTAATGTCGGGTATTTATGATCACGTCTTTTGAATTGAGCATGTAAGGCCTTTGGACAATTTTCCAATCCCATGCATACAATCAATGCTCCAGAGCATTCAGGGAACCCATGTTCTTTTTAAATGCAATCCATATATTTTTCGATATCATCTGATTGGGCTTTCTTAAAAACTCTTCTCATTATAAAATATATATGCATTTAGTGAAATTTAGTAAACACTCGCGTGAACAACGTTCACCATTTACAAGTACTCGTCGAATGCATCGGTGTTGAACCGTATGCCAATTGGCGTGTAAGCTATGCATTTCATGATAGGACTAATACTTGGCCGACCCGTACAATCAATTAACTTTTTAAAAAATGGAAGTATTAGGAAGAGGTTCGGCATTGTAATTAGTAATATCATTGACAATTTGTTTTAAAGTGTATAACTCATCGATACCTTCGCCTAAATTCCTCTCGGGTATTTAGGAGGATTGTTTTCGTCGCCAAAATAGTCTTCCAATAGTCGTTCTTCCGCCTCTTCTAGTTCGCGTGGTATGTATGTCCTAGTATTACGACCGAACCGAACTCGAACTCCCGACTTACGAATTATACAAAGCTAAAAATTGTTCATAAGCTTTAAAACAGCATATACCACTCCGATTCGTCTTGAAAATAAATATCGTAATGATCATAGTTGTTGGGATTATAGTTGGGACTATAGTTGTTGGGATTCATAGTGATTATTGATGAAAAAATAAGTATTGTTTTAGGTGTTGAGAAGTAAATAATAGTGAAAGTATATATAAAAGTTGAAAGAATAATAGGGTAGTTGAAGCATAAATGCTACAATACTTCACTTTAAATGCTATACTATCAAATGCTACAATACTTTAAAATCCTACAATACTTAAATGCTACACTTCAAAACATAGCTACTACGTTTATCAAAAAAAAGATACTTAAATGCTATATTTAAATGCTACTACGTTTTTTTAAAATCCTACAAAAAGATAAATGCTACTACAAAAAGAAGCTACTCATTGGCTTTTTTTACCACATAAAAAGGAGGTTCCTCATATCCATACATACATGTTGATTGAGTTCATTGTTTACCATCTTCTTCCTCGTTATCACTGCAAAAAATGAAGCAGAAAACACAAACATAAAAAAAAATGAAACTCAATATCATCACAAACATAAAATATCATAAACGAACATCGCAAACACAAACAAACCGAAAACAAACAAAAAAAAGGAAAAAAAATTGCTATGGCGTGAAATTTGGTGGCCACGGCGTGACACCTACCGGCCGATTCACGGTATGGTATGTCGTGCCATAGTCTGCGTTGAAGGCTATGGCTCGAGCCATGAGCCAGCTGTGCCGGGTCTCAACAATGAAGATGGTGTTCTTCCATCTTCCCGACCTCGAATCACCAAATCAACCATTATAACGGTTCTACAAGTGGCATCGGAGCCAAGGTTTTATTACTAAGGTTGATTTGTGTGATCTTGTATCTTGTAAAAAAACCGTATTTTTAAAACTGTTTTACCAGGTTTTATGAATCTGAAATTTTTTCTTATTCTTCTTTGGTAATAAGAGTTTATAAACATGTTGTTATTTGTATCCTATGGTCAAAATATGTCATGTTATTTATTTGTTGGTTGTCACAAACTGTTGTGTTTCATTATTGTCCAATAACAGTTTTGATAACTTATAGTATATCTTGACATTTTTGTACCAATATGTGAAGTTTATTGGTCAAGATGTGGTCAAATCGAGCATAAGTAAGGGTTTTTTATTCAGTTTTCTGGGTTCTTGGAAGATGATCGGAATCTTGGTCGGAAAATTTCGTCGGAGCAGAAAGTCAAAGGGCCAAAACCCTTTTCTTACGAATAAAGGATTTCTTACGAACTTCTTGAAAAGAAATTCGTAAACCCTTATGTTACGAATAAGACCTATCTTTACGAATAAAGTTTTTACGAGTAAAGCAAGTTATACGAACAAGACATGGTTATGAACAAGAAAATTTTACGAATAAGCATGTGTTATTCGTAAACTACTAAATGTCCACGACCTTATTCGTAAACTGAGAAAAGATTTACGAATATGAAAATCTTATTCGTAAACAGACAAGACCATGGCCCAAAAAAACATTTATACCGGACTCAAGCGACCTCGGTGTATATCCATCATCGATCTCGCCAGACCAAAGCGAAATAACTCGATGAGTTCATACTTATTCGAAGACCCACAACCACAACTAAACATATCCGTAAACAATAACGAAACCTATTCTAAGACCAACGAAACCTACATCTGCTCCCAACTCTCGATCTATATCCTCTATCAAGAATCAAAACTAAAATTAAATACTTTTATGATCTCGATTCTTATAACTCGTGGTTGAAAATGATTATGGACCTCGAAGGTCATCAACATAAGAGAAAACTCATCACTGATCATTGTTGAAGTCTTAACTTCAATTGATATCCGAAATTAAAGATAGACACACAACAATTATGTTATTATCTATCTTTGTTTCGTTATAAGACACAACAACTCATAACATCTATCCCTACCTAGACCTCTTGTATGAGATCTTGAAGCCTCGTCTTGTGCTCTAACAATTTTTAATCAAACCATAGAAGGTGAGCGGTGTTCGTGTGAGGTGTTGGTGACTGCAGTTGTTGCTTGTGCTTATGTGTTGAAGGAGGTATAAGATTGTGTATTGATATATTTTAGGTTGAAATGAGATGGAGTAATTTTTTGTTCTTGCGTTTTCACAGTCAAAGAAGGGGCGGATGTGTGCAATGTGTATTAGGGTTACAATGGAATGTTAGTGGGTGTTTAATACTAGCGTATTTAGGGTTAGATGTTGTCTTTTCGGATTGGACTTGGATTTGTAAGATGGGCCGAACTGAATCATTAAATGAAAAGGGTTGGATCGTGTTCATAGTGTTTGGGCTGATTATTATCAATTTCATTTGGGCTATAATACTTTGGGCCCAGGTTTCACTATAACAAACCAAACATGCTCAAGGATGAATGTATTTTGGATCTGAATATTTTACAAGTTTGACTGAAAATTTTATTATACAAATGTATTTTTATACATTATGTTAATCTCGTGGTACAATATTCGGAGTGGTATGTTGGTTGTTACAAATTTTGACGAGGATATATTTTTTTTTACAAGATCGGGGGAAAAAAAACATTATCATAGTTCATTTTAACCAAGTAACGAAGGCTAGTTTTGGGCATGTAACCGTAAGATGTGACTATGACGTTAATCCTTTATTATTTAGTTGAGGTTGAAGTGGGATTTCACGGGTGCTTGTACTTAGTATCTTGAAGATATCGGGGTTGGTTGGATGCATGATTCTTCGAGATCCTTGTTCGAGCTTTTAACCGTTACGAATGACAAAGACCTAAATTGTCTAGTTATACCTGATGTAAGGAGTTACGTTGTTGTGCTAACAGCGTATAACTATCACTTTTAAAGAGTTACGTTGTTGTGCTTAAGTGTCACAAAAAGCTGTGGGTAATTCGAGAGACATTAGTTCACCCATTTTCGATCCGGTTAATCAACCCGGTAAGGAAAAGGGCTCTTCGTCAGACATTAGTGCAAGCTTAAGTCACAAGTTCGGGTTATTTTACTTGATATCAAGTTCGTCATATTGGGTTTTCTCCATGATAATCACTACAAGATCCGGTCGAGATGATAATGGAATTGGTAAAGAGTTAGGCGATAGGAGTATAAGCAGTAGAGAAGTTTTATCAACAATTGATTCTCACGAGATATTTATGGTACTTCACACTTGTTCGATTAATTGGACATACATGGTTGGGCTGTCTCTAATTTCAGCATCAACATATGTGGTGTATGTTTCCGATTCATTGAAAACATCGGTCGGAAGACAGTGTATGTGGTCTTTGCTTCTTTGATGATTTTTGCGAAAACCCTTTCCCTTCATGAATTTCTTCAATCAGGGGGAAGAAATGAGACGATCAGTGGTTCAAACATCTTATTTCGGTGTCATCGACTCAACTTTCACGGGTTATTTTGTGTGAAGCTACCTACGTATGATGTCTTAACGCATTATGATGCCTCGCACGGTCGTCTTATCGAGTAATTGCATATTCACGGTGATTATTATTAGATAGACTACAACAATCGGGGAAGTTGTTTCATTTAGTCTTTAAGTGGTTTGTTTATTGTGATGCATCTACATACGTGAGAAGATTGTTGAAGTAAAACTTTGCGATTACTCAACAAGCTAATCCTTGATAAATCCTTGATTGACCCTC